>JAPEKM010000010.1:4512322-4523802 GCA_027575975.1 Cathorops multiradiatus
ACTGGGGTAAACTCCAACACATGGCGGCTGAGCTGGGGAGCTATAAGCAAGCCCACACCAGCCCGCCGCCGCTCACCGTGGGCAACTCCAGAGAAGTGGAGAGTCCAGCCCCTCTCGAGGAGCTGGGTTCCGGAGCCCAAGCTGTGTATGGAGGTGAGCCCGACTATCTCTAGCCGGTACCTCTCAACCTCCCGCACAAGCTCAGGCTCTTTTCCCCCCAGTGAAGTGACATTCCATGTACCAACAGCTAGCCGCTGTGTTCGGGGATCAGGTCATTGAGGCCCCTGCCTTCGACTGCCGCCCAATCCACACTGCACTGGACCCTACAGCTACCTCTGTGGGTAGTGAACCCACAGAAGATCGGGCCCATGTCACCGCTTTGGGCTGAGCCCGGCCAGGCCCCATGGGCAAAGGCCTGGCCACCAAGTGCTTGCATATGAGCCCCAACCCCGGGCCTGGCTCCAGGGTGGGGCCCCGGCTGTGCCATACCGGGCGACGTCATGGTCCTTGATCGATTATTATCCATAAGGGGTTTGGTGAACTGCTCTTGGTCTGGCCTGTCACCTAGGACCCGTCTGCCTTGAGAGACCCTAACAGGGGCATAATGCCCCCAACAACATAGTTCCTAGGATCATTCAAGCACCCAAACCCCTCTACCACAATAAGGTGGCAGTTCTAGGAGGAGACAATATTCATGTTGATAAAATAGAAAACCATAATTTAACATTCCATTCTATTCGGATTCCTATAATTTACCAGCAGATATCCCACCTGCCAACTGTTTGTCCTGCACAAACTTCTGGATGAGTGCTATTATTTTCTGCAGACAGTCATCTGGGTTTGAGTGCATTTCCTTTGGGTCTAAACACATCATATTGTACATGATGGAATACTTCAGAGGGCACTTATCCAGAGCCTTCTTACAGATGTTCGAAAGTACAATCTGGCAGTCTTTTCTGAACCGAAGCACAGCAAGATCACTTGCTCTGCCTTTGGTCCATGACAGTCCCTGACAAAACATGGCTTGTCAAATTTCCAGGATCTCTCTAAACACTAAGCAGAAGGTTAACATTACCTCAACTGTACATATAAAAAAGCTCATACTCCAAGTTACACATATTCACACATTTGTTTGACACATTTCTATCTAAAGAAATCATTGGATTTACAGGAAGTCCCACCATGATGACAGCTACTGCACCCATTCCAATGTCCACTTCCTTTGGACTGAGCCAGAGTTTTTGATCTGTGACATCAAGCCTGACTAGTTTATATGGAGTGAGGGGCAGGGCATCTCGCTTGACAAAGCGTTTTAAGAGATTCTGAAAATAAAATTCAGTTCAGTTAATTCGTGTGTGTTTGACAGCTTATTTGTTGTTACTGTTGTTGTAAATAATTACCCGGATAAAATTTTCCAAGTCTGCAAACGAAGGGCATCATGCGAACATCTGTCTGATATTTAGCCAGAGATGATTGAAAGGCTTGTGGCCAGCAGAAAAGGATCCATTTGGGCTTCACAAATGCTGTTAAATGATGTCCCTGGGTTCTTCACCTTCTTTGACTTCACTAGGTCCACATATTTCACAATGGAGGGCCAGACATGTAATACTCTTTCTACAGCTGGCAAATTTTCCAATCACCTATGGCCACAGAAAGGCAAGAGGAATGCTGAGGATGATGTTGCACAAGTGAAGTCTTCTCTTCTGGCTGGTGCACAGTGGAAGAGAAAATCCAGTGCTTTAAGCACTTTTTCCACCAACCACACTTCAAAACCACTCTTAAATGCATTATGAAGGGTATGCAGACCACAGCTTTTGACAATTTGAATTTGTGTCCCAGCAAATTGCTCAGCATGCTCTTTTTGCAGGATTTCCACAAATTTCCAATTAACAGAGGGTCTGTCCATGGGCTAGTGGCCTAGTGGTTAGCATGTCCACCTCTCAATTGGGAGATCGTGAGTTCTATTCACAGCTGGGTCATACCAAAGACCATCGTAAAAATAGTACCTACTACCATCTGGCAAGGCACGCTGCAATACAGATGCGAGTGAGGAGTTAAACTCTTGTGGTTACCAGAGGACTAGCCCCCCCCACTGTAACCCTAGCTATGCAAGAGGCCAAGGGCTACGGAGATTGGCGCTGCCCGATGTGCCACATGGCGTGGGAAGGACTTTGACTTTTGACCATTCATTGACAAGGAGAGCATATTCCTGAGATTTAGTTCCTTTGTACATTCCTGAATTTATGAAAAATACAAGCATTATAAAAACAGCCAACTTATTCCTAAAGCAATGATACCCAGAGCATTTTATTAAGATATGTATGTCAAATATTTAAATAAAGTAAAGTTTAGTTTATCATAAGATAAGGTGTGCAAAAACAAACATATACAGAAGAATTGCCTCATGCCACCCCCCACAGCACCAGCCCCCCACCCCTGCCTAACACCAGACAGCCCCCTCACAGTACACACAGTATTTATATGTAGGTGGCAATAAAACTCATTGAATCCTTGAGTATGCTTATAATTTAGAACATGGAAATATTCAAAATAACTATGGGAATATACTATTCAATTAAGAACCAGCTGGCTTAATTCCAACATCATGGTAGGAAAGCTGGGTAGCTTTTGCAGCTTAGTTACTAGGGGTCACATTTATCCACTAGAGGTCCTAAACCAAAACCAACTGTTGCGAATTTGCTTGCCAATAAATATTATTATCCCATTTAAACACGTTAAATACTGACATTTTAAATCATGTGTTTGTCTTAATTTGTTAGGTTCTTGAATGGCTTACCTTAAAGTTCTCCAGTAAGTCTTCAGCAGTGGAGTGGCCCATATACTGTGATCCCAGATACCGGGACTGCACTCCAAGAACCATTCTCGTCATTTGCCCAATACCTGATGTGCAAATCCAGTTGTTTGCTTTTGGTGGTCCTGTTCATGCTTTCGTCAAACATAGCAATGAAGCTGCCTTGATTCACACTTGACAGAAGATCCCTTTTTATATACGGAGCAAGTCCAAATAGAGCAAGATAGCTGGTTTTGTTCTTGCCACAACTAAATGTTTTTGTACATTCCAAGTCAGGGAACATTGCCCTGAAGACGGTGCTCATGTCTTCGTTGGACATATAGGAGTGATGTCGGCTAACCATTTGCAAAACCCACAGCATTTCAGCCTTCAGTGTAGTAGTTGGGGAGAATGTACTGAAGGCATTATTTGTACGGGGTCCCGAAGACACCAAAGCGGGCGTAACGTTAGTGTTTGCATTTGCAGTAGATACCGGTGCCGCAAACATCTGAATGGGGATAGTTGTCTGGCTGTCAGCATAGCACTTGTGCTTCTCCCCTTTCATATGTGCATCAAGTGCTTTACAGCCCATTGTCCCTAATTTAATGTTGTTGTTTTTTTTTACAATGTCTGCACCATGCTTCGTATTCCGTCGTTTTTTGTAACCAGCTGCTATATTTTTCATCCTTGAGCCAGTTATCGTTAAACGTGCATTTGCCCATCTTGCCATGGCTCTTGTCTGAAATAGCCACTCTGAAACACTTCTTTGTCTATTTCTACGACGTGCATATAGACCTACAGGGAAAACCCTGCCCCTAAATAATGTGTGATGCCTGTGCTATAGGCACATGCTTCTTTTATTGTCTGGTTAGAGAGGGACACACACTGGTGAAATAGCATGAAAAATAGTCTCTCTGGACATTGATACAGTATCTTTTTCATTCCGCCCAGATGAAATTTAATGCCATTCTTTGAAAAATTACCGAAATGTAATACGTTTTAAGACCTTAAACTGTATATTTAAGACTTTTTAATACTTTTTAAGGATCCGTGGAGACCTTGTGTTATAATTATAACACGTGTATTACCATTTCGCTTCTAGGAGCGCCAGCAAAATTATACAATATGAACTATCCAGACTGGGCACCAACTCAGAAAATGGGCCATGTTTCGTCCAAGGTCAGACTTGATTCTGTGGCAGTCAAACGACACCAACGAGCTCAAAGGAGGAGGTAGACAGCTGAATTTGTGGAAGCAAGTACAACTGCTCTGTCATTGTTGACTGGTTTAATTAATAAAGTAGTTACCCATCTAGAGACAAAGAACCTATCGGCTTCCATTGACTTATAAGCTTTCATTTGATATTTGTGGACCCACCAAGTCTGCCAAACCAGATAGATATCTGGGTACTTGATGGTCGGTAGAAGCGTCTTATTACCAGAAAAATCTGACTTTTTAAAATAATATGGATCAAAACCACACATGTCTATCTTCTCTGTGTATTGAATCTTTGCTCGACCGTTCAAATCGTGGTAATGGTGAGAAAATTCAGCATTGTTTAGAGACACGCTTTCACCGGCTGCCATCCTAGTTGCTTTGTATATCTACCATCACGGCAGATGCTCATGACGTAGCATGTTTTGATCACATGGTTGCAAGTCATCTCTTTAGAGCCACCAATTAGCCTAACCTGCATGTCTTTGAACTGCGGGGGAAACCAGAGCACCTGGAGGAAACCCACGCAGACACGGGGAGAACATGCAAACTCCACACAGAAAGGCCCTCATTGGCCACTGGGCTCAAACCCAGGACCTTCTTGCTGTGAGGCAACAGTGCTAACCACTATACCACCCATCTCTTGGGTTCATACTGTATGTAATGAAATACAAGTCAAAGTAAATTTAGAAATCACTGCCTTCTGTCAGGATTTGGGACTTTTCTCACATTGCTGTACCTCTCTTCCACCACTAGATGGACTCATTTTGCCCATTTGTGTCTATTTTGCTAATTGCTGACAACTGTGTCTCGTTAGCATAAGGTATATATTGTGTGCCTAGATTAGTGCTCCTTGCTGAGTTCTGCAGTGCTCCTGAGTTTATAAGCTTTTTTTTTGACCCTGTGCTTTAGTTTCTTAGTGCTCCTGTTTGCTGCTCTCAGTTTTTGGAATCTTTTCTGACTTTTTTTTTTTATCATCTGTGTTTTTGCCCTTGGCCTGTTTTTTCTGGATTTTGCCAGAAGACCTCAGCCCACATGGACCCAGCAGGGAGCCCAAGCTCTCCTGAGCTCTTGAGCATAGTTATTCATCTTGTATCTGTTGTAAACAGCCAGCGGGAAACTATGCAGCGTCACAAACAAGTTTTGAGTACTCAGTAGATGGAGATGAATTAGCATGGGGTGATGTTGAAGAAAATTCTCCAGCAAATTCAAGCCCTCACTACAATGCCTCCTCAAGCCCTTGCTTCTCCCCAACCTCAAGTCCCACCTGGCAGTGCATCTGAGCCTTGCCTTTCTAACCCACAGAGATTCAGTGGAGACTCTGATGAGTGCTGTGGGATCCTGGCACAGTGTTTGCCATTTGCTCTACAACCCAACACCTTCCCCATGGAGTCTTCCTGAGTTGCCTGTGTCATCACCCTTCTGACTGGCAGAGCTCTAGCCTGGGCAATGGCTTTGCATGACTGGAAAGATCCCATTTGTTCTTCCTTTGACTGCTTCTCTGAGGAAATGTGGAGGGTCTTCAATCCAACAGCCAGTGGCGGGATGCTGCTAACCAGCTGCTTCAGCTGCACCAGGGGAGTCAGTGAGCTACGGACTACACCATTTGCTTCCAGACCCTAGCAGCTGAAAGTCTTCTGGCCACTTATTACCATGGAGTGTCTGACCAGATTAAAGATGAGTTAGCTTCTTGAGAAGAGATACAGGATTTGAAGACTTTGATAGCCTGGGTCATTTGTCTGAACAGTCATCTTCAGGAGAGGTCCCTAGCTAAGGGCTTCAAAAGGGCCAGTCCTCAGGTTCCCCTAGATTCAGCTGTCTTTGCAATAGAGAATGGTCCTGAGCCGGTGCATCTGACAATCCCTACCACCAGCCTGGATTCTCCCCTTTCTGTAAGAGCCTTGGATGGTCGACCCCTGGGTGATGGTTGTGTTTGCCAGAGAACTGTTACATTGAGAGTCCTGATTGATAACTGTTGTGAAGAGATGTCCTTCCACATCATCCAGTGGTGTTAGGATTTCCTTGGTTAAAGCTCCATAACCCACACCTAGACTGGTCTACGTGTTCTGTTATTGAGTAGGACCCTGCTTGTCACACTTCCTGCCTTTTATGTAAACCTGTCCAGTGCTGTGAGCCCTTGTCACCTCCCGAGTTCCCTCTCAGTACCATGACTTGCAGGGAGTGTTCAGCAAGAAGAGAGCTACGGCCTTCCCACCCCATAGGCCCTATGACTGTGCCATTGAACTACTGCCAGGTGTCTCTTCTCTTAGAGATTGTATCTTTTCTTTGTCTGCCCCTGAACAACAGGCTATGGACAGTTACATCAAGGAGGCTCTGGCATCAGGTTTCATTGACCCCTCATCTTCACCTGCTGGGGCTGGTTTATTTTTGTAGGGAAGAAAGATAGAGGTCTTCAGACTTGCATTGATTATCAAGGTCTAAACAAGATCACTATCCGGAACTGATACCCACTACCCCTCAAGGCCTCTGCTTTTGAACTTCTTGAAAGAGCCACCATCTTCACAAAGTTGGACTTGCAAAACACCTACCATCTGGCACAAATCTGACAAGGCAACGAGTGGAAGACAGCCTTTAACACACCTACTGGGCACTACAAATACCAAGTTATGCCCTCTGGCCTCACCAACGCACCAGCTGTCTTCTAGGCTCTTATTAATGATGTCCTTAGGGACATGTTAAATCAGTACATCTTTGTGTACCTTGATGACATTTTGATCTTTTCCAAGAGCTTACACAAGCATGTCCAACACATTCACCAGGTCTTGAGCCATCTATTGAAGAATGTTCTATTCATAAAGCCAGAGAAATGTGACTTTCATGTTGAGGAGGTGGCCTTCCTTGGATTCATCATTTCAGAAGGTAGTGTCCAGATGGATCCTGGGAAAGTCCAAGCTGTTCAAGACTGGCTGGCCCCCAGTTCAATTAAGGAGACCCAAAGGTTCCTGGGGTTTGCAAATTTTTATCATTTTTTCAGGGTTTTAGTTCCATTACTGCTCCTATTTCTGCCTTGACATGAAAAGATAAGGTGCCCTTTTATTTGTCCCCTGAGGCAGACAAGGCCTTTAACATCCTTAAATAGAAGTTCACCACAGCTCCCATTCTCTATCTGCCTGAGCTGGATCGACCATTGTGGGGGTGGGTGCTTCTAATGTGGGAGTAGGAGTAGTTTTGTCACAGATGGCAAGTGATGGGGAAACTACATCCCTGTGCATTCTTCTTCCGTAAGCTCATGGCCACTGACAGAAATTACAATATAGGGAACTGGGAATTACTGACGGTAAAATTGGCACTTGGAGTGGAGGCATTGGTTGGAAGGAGCTCAACATCCTTTCTTAGTCTGGACTGATCACAAAAATCTGGAATACATCCAACAGGCCAAATGGCTCAGTTCTAGATAGGCACACTGGGCTCTATTCTTTAACAACTTTGACTTCACCCTTTCCTACCATCCAGAGACCAAGAATCAGAAGCTTGATGCCCTTTCCCGACAGTTTCTCTCAGATTCTCCTGAGATCCAGCCCGAACCCATTCTATCCAGCTCCAGAATCATGGCACCAGTCCGCTGGAGCATTCTTACCGAGGTACAGTGAGCCCTTAAGAATGACCCTGGTCCAGGTTCTGGGCCCACCAACCGGCTTTATGTCCCCAAGTCTATTTGAGTTAAAGTTCTCCAGTGGGGTCACACTACACAATTAACAGCACACCCAAGATCCTTAAGAACTCTTAAGTTTCTCCAATGCCAGTTTTGGTGGCCCAGCATGGAGAAAGATGTTAAAACCTTTGTGGCAGCTTGTTCAGTCTGTGCCCAGAGCAAAGATCCACATCAGAGTACTCAGTGCATGCTCCATCTCTTACTGATCCCTCAAAGACCATGGTCACACATCTCTTTAGACTTCATCATGGGCTTACCTCCATCCCAAGGTAACACAGTTATTCTTGTTGTAGACAGATTCTCTAAGACCTGCCATTTTTTTGCCCCTACCCAAACTTCCCTTTGCTGCCGAAACTGCTAGACTAATGTGTGAACATCTCTTTCAAGTTTTTGATCTTCCCCAGGACATCATCTCTGATCGTGGACCCCAATTCACCTCCAGCTTCTGGCGGGCATTCTGCAAGCTCATTGGTGCCATTGTTAGTCTATCATCCGGCTTCTACCCACAGTCAAATAGGCAGAGAGAGAGAGACTGAATCAAGACCTAGAGACTACCCTGAGATGTCTAGTGTCAGCTAATCCAGCTTCCTGGAGTACTCACCTTCCATGGGCAGAATATGCCCATAACACCCTCAGGTGTAGCTCCACTGGTATGTCTCCATTTGAATGTCTGTTCGGATATAAGCCTCATTTGTTTCCCAAGCAGGAGGAGGATTCTAATGTCCCTTCTGCCCTGAGTTTTGTGTGCAGGTGAAAGCAGACTTGGAGAAGGGCCCAACAAGCTCTGCTTGTTCCAGTACCATCAGGCTAACCAACGGCACAGACCTGTTCTATCTTTCCACCCTGGGCAGAGGATTTGGCTGTCTGCCAAGGACCTTCCCCTGAGAGTGGAGAACCAGAAGCTGGCACCTTGCTTTGTGGTTCTGTTCAAAGTGGACAGGTGGGTTAATCCAGTCTCCTATCATCTACAGCTGCCCCAGTTCATGAAGGTCAACCCCACCTTCCATGTCTCCTAGTTGCGGCCAGTTATTGCCTCACTGCTGGCCCCCACCCCCAAACCCCCTCCTCCCTCCCTCCCCCAAGTCAATGACGGACAGACAGCTTTCACCATCCACAGGTGGCTCATGAAATCCCACCAGGTTCAGGGTGGGATTCAATACCTGGTGGATTGGGAGGGGTATGGGCCAGAGGAACAGACTTGGGTCCTGGCCCTGAACATTTTGGACTGTGATCTCATAAGGGACTTTCATTGGGCAAACCCCGATTGCCCTGGAAGCATCAGGACATGCTCCTAAGGAGGGGGTCCTGTCAGGATTTGGGACTTTTCTCATGTTGCTGTATGGCTCTTCCACCATGAGATGGACTCATTTTGCACATCTGTGTCTATATTGCTAATTGCTGACACCTGTGTCTAGTTAGCATAAGATATATACTGTGTGCCTAGACTAGTGCTCCTTGCTGAGTTCTACAGTCTGCTGTCCTTCTGAATTTGTATGCCTTTAGTTTGAAACCTTTTGACTGCTACTTTTTGACCCTGTGCCTTAGTTTCTTAGTGCTCCTGTTTGCTGCTTTCAGTTTTTTTTGATCATCTGTGTTTTTGCCCTTGGCCTGTTTTTCCTGGATTTTGCCTGTTTGGACTTTCTTTTGTGAACTCTTTGTTACTGAAATCTTGAATGGGACCTGTTTTGTGAAATAGCTTCATTATTTTGGAATTTACCAAAGTAAATTTCTGCAGCTACTTGCTTGTGATTGTGTCTCTCTGCAATTGGGGCTAGCTCATCTACTGTGGTGACTCAGGGGCTCTTACACTGTCTCTTAAGTTGCTGATCTAGGTTCAAACCCCTACTGTACCTCTCTGACATGTTCTTTTTTTTTTTACCTGTGTTTTTCTTACCATCCTAACTTTTTTCTTTTTTTAGGGTTGTTGTAATAATAATAATAATAATAATAATAATAATAATAGCTAAAAGGATATATAGAAAAGATTCATGGAAAGCAAGAAAGAAATAAAACAATCATGAATATATGACTGAATAATGAAATGAAAAGAAAAAAGTTATAAGAGAAGAATAAACGAAGAAAGAAAGAAAGCTAAAAGGATTAAGAAAGAGAAAGAATAGAAAGCTAAAAGGATTAAGAAAGAGTTAGCTACTTTAAATACTTAGCTAATGTTTGCTAATCAGTGTGTGTGTGTGTCTGTGCGCCTGCATGCACATGTTCAGAAGTCCCAACCGAAATGTCTTCTACATGACAAAGGTTATGAGGTAATGTTTCTTTCCCCTTCTCTCTCTCTCTCTCTCTCTCTCTCTCACAGCAACGACGTCTCCAAATAGTCTGTTGAAGAACACACTGCCCTGTGAGTCACTGTAATCATGATGAATGGTGTGTGTGTGTGTGTGTGTGTGTGTGTGGTGGTACTTATAAGGACATGAGAGAAACTGTCCACACAGTAATGGAAGAGGAGTGTTAGCACAAGCTTTAACGATAAAAAGTGTGTTGGCTCAGAAATCACATAGATCAGCAGTTCTCATCACACATTTATTCTTTATCATGAGCAATTTAATCCCAACTGTAATAGTTAATCATATTTTCTTTCTTGTGGCTCAACCTGCATCATAATGATATATCCAAGGTCCCATTTTCCCAGGACCCACATGAAAGTCTCGCTACAGTGGTGCCAAAACCCGGGAGAGTGTAGAAGGGAACAGTCCCATGGAGTCCTCGTCATTTAAGGATCTGATCCATGCCCTCACCACAGCCCAGCAGAACCAGCACCAAACGTTGGTCACCCTCCGAAAGTAGCCAGAACCACGGTTCAAAGTCTTGGTGCTGGCCCAACAGGAGGACCACCAGGCATTCCAGCACCTACTCGTGTCAGCGGGGTCCACGACCACCACCGGAATGGACCCTCCCCACCTCACCCTAATGAAGATGGGTCTGCATGATGACCCGGAAGCCTTCCTCGTGCTCTTCGAGCAGGCAGCGGAGGTGTGGGATTGGCCGGTGGACCAGCACAGCGTGCCTCCTCTCCCTGCTGATGGGCGAGGTGCAATTGGCTGCACTGCAGCTCCCCACCAACAGCCGGCTCGTGTACGTGGACCTTCAGAGCTATCCTCCAGCATGTTGGCTGCTCCCCAGAGCAACAACAGCAGTGCTTCCACTCACTGCACTTAAGGTGGTCGGCCAGCCATTTGCGTTCAGGCAGCAACTCTGGGACGCTTGCCGGCGGTGGCTGAGGGCAGATGACCGTGACGCCGAGGGAGTGATTGACCTGGTGACACTGGAGCAATTCATCGTGTGACTTCCAGAAGGAATGGCGGAGTGGGTCCGGTCTCATCGCTCGGCATCATTGGACCAGGCAATCCGTTCTGATGGCAGAATAGCATGTCTCCTCTTCTCCTCTCCCTCCCTCTGCCTCCCATCCTCACCCCATCCCCCCCCCCATGGAGGCAGGGGCCGGCTCCCCCCAACCGGCCCAGCGCACCCATGGTGTCCTCCCATTTCCCCGTTCCTTGTCTGTGTCTCCTCTCCCTTGGGTGAGTGATGTCCGTAACACCGGTGCAGAGGGAGAGCCTGGGTCAGTGTGCTGGTGCTGCAGGGAGCCGGGACATCTCCAACATCAGTGCTCCACAGTGGAGGTGGGCACAGTAGTCTGGGTCCCCGACATGCCAGAAACTGCCCTCGATCAGGCTGGAGTATATCGAATACTGGTAAATGTCCAAGTGGATACGTATCAGGCTTTGGTGGATTCTGGCTGTAACCAGACCTCAATCCACCAAAGCCTGGTGCAAGGTGAGGCAT
>JAPEKM010000010.1:4839183-4850645 GCA_027575975.1 Cathorops multiradiatus
AAACCAGTGAGCCACATTCACCGATTGCTTCGCAACGGCCATAGGTTCATACATATATGGTTTCACCTCTTGATATTCAATTTGGAGACTTCCTACTTCAAAATTGCTATCGCTTTCAGACATTTTACACAACCTCTCACGACCAAAGTCCGTACATGTGTGCTCAGTTCAGAAATAAACACAGAACTGCTCCCAGTCTGTTTGGCTTAAATGATGTCACAACAACTGTCCCCTGGCAGTGAGTGCGCGCATAATTGAGATGTAAACAAACCTTCAGAAATTTGGCAAAACAGTATGTTTTAACTGTTTTATTCAATTTTAGGGTCTAAATTAGACACTAGGAAGATTGAATTCGCTTTTTGGGTCATTATTCTCAACAATGAAGTTGATATTCTACATTTCACCTCTGACCATTGCCTATGACCTTTAAGTCGGAGGTGTACAGGGTGAACAGGAAGGGAGATAGGACAGTTGTGCTGAAGAGAGGCCCTTGTGCTGCTCTACACGGTCTCTGACAAACTGCTTCCTCGTCTCATGTGTTGTGGTCTGATGTCCGTTATCCAGGTCATAAACAGCATGTCCAACTGCATGCATTTGAGCTTGTCTCCCAGCAGTAAAAGCTATCTTGTGATTAAGGCACTGGAGAAATTTAAGCAAAAAAAAAAAAAGACACTCTTAATGCCCTTAGCTTCATCAAGATGAGAGTCGGGTTGGTGAAGTAGGTATATGATGCCATCCTTCTCTCTGATGCATTTCTGGAAGGCAAACTGCAGGGGATCCAATGCTGGTCTGATCAAAGGTCTAAGGTGGGAGAGGACCAGCCTCTCCAGCGTCATCACATGTGATGTTAGCAATTCTGGCTTGTAGCCAAGAATTTGGGGTGCCCTTTCTTGGGCACAGAGACCAGGCATGATTTTTTTGCAAAGTGTGGGAACCCTTCCACAACTCAAGCTCAGATTGGAGATATTTTGAAAGACACCACAGAGCTGTTTGACACATCCCTTAAGCACCTCCATGCTCACATCATTGGGGCCTCCAGTTTTGCCTGATTGGCATCTTTACCTCACCTGCAATGGAGTAAGCAGGGCGAGGTATTGTAATCAGCGCGGTTTGTTTGTGTGTCTGTCTGTTAACAATCTAGCGTCTAGATGGTTGCACCGATTGACTTCAGATTTTCAGGGTAGATAGGCAATGGTGCAATCAGGTAATCAGGTCAAGGTCACCGGAAAGGCCAGGTGATGTGAGGGTTGTTTTGTCTGGCAACACTTGTTCCAGTTGTGGTTTCACTTGGTCAGTTGTGATTTTTGCAGGTAGTGGCAGTTCCAGACACAGGGACCTGAGAAAGGCTGGAGGGGGGCTGTATGGTGATTTGAGAGGTATTAATGGTCAAGGGGTTGGAGGGTCAGTGAACAAGGGCTCCAGTGTCAAACCTATTGAAAAACATGTTTAACTCACTGGCGCTGGCCATGCTGTCCTCTAATATGGCTGTTGGTCTGATTGTAGGGTTTGTTATTTGGGGACCATGGTACTGTATGGGTGGGGGTGACATTGTCCCCACAAAAGTTAACATAACCTGTAATATATTCTGTTAGCTTGTCCTGTGTCTTCATGTGTGGCTTTGTCAGAACCTTCCAGTCTGTAGCCTTGAACCAGCCCCTCAGAGACTCGGTTGTATCCTGCAACCATCTCTGGACTCTCTTGGTGTTTTGCAGGTTGCTGCTGGACTATAGGCTTATACTGGGGTGAGAGGTGGACCAATTTGTGATCCCATCTGCCAAGTGGTGTGTGTGGGGGTTGTAGGCCTGTAGAGCTATATGTGTCCTTAATGTTGGCATTCAGTAAATCCAGGGATTTATTGTCTCTGTTTGGCCAACTGGGTCAAGTTTGTCATGGTGGAGAAGAGCGACACGTTTGAAGTCCCCAGATGAAAGTGCAAGGTTGCTGTGACCAAATGTATGATGTCACATGCTGTGGATATGTCATCTGATGGTAGGACATAAATAGCAATCAAATGTAGACCCGTTGCTAAACGTTCAGTGTCCAGGCTGCAGACTCTCTTCTTGACAGTAATATGTCCCGGACTACATCATCCATTTTTAATGATAATGGCAAGCCTACCTCCTTTTTTCGTTTGGGCTCTGTCTGCCCATATCTTCTTAAAGCTGGTGACGGTAGAGTGGTTCACCAGATATCTGGAGGCAGCCATGGCCTGAAGGTTAGAGAAGCAGCCCCTTGGGCCCAAAGGGTTGCCGGTTTGATTCCTGGGACCAGCAGGAAAAATGTGAGAGGAATTGAGTGAATGAACAGCACTTTTCCTTCCATTTGTATCATGGCTGAAGTACCCTTGAATAAGGCACCTAACCTCCCAACTGCTCCCCAGGCACTGTAGTTGCCCACTGCTCTGGGTATGTGTGCGCGCTTATTGCTCACTTGTGTGTGCATGTGTGCGTTCACTGCTTCAGACAGGTTAAATGTAGAGGAGGAATTTTGCTGTGCTTGAGTGTACATTCTATCTTCTGTGAAACGCACTGCACTTCTAAAACTCCCTCTGACTTCTCACCAGTGCCATTAGTTCATTTGTCTTATTTGCCAGCAACCTCACATTCCCATGATGGAAGGGCATTTGGAATTTCACCAAGTCTTATTTTCTCAATATGCAAATTATTTTTCTTTCATAGTCTAAATGGCACTTAATGCTGCCTGTATGGGATTTGAAGTTTGGAGGTTCACCGATTTGATTTGGCTTAGTGAATGCATTAAAGCCTGGACTGTTAAAATGGGATTTTTCTGTGTGCAGTTGGAGTAACTACAGGAGCTAATCCATTGATAACAGGTGTCAGTATATTGTCGCTCTACCTGTATTATTTCTGTCTATTGGGCATTCCATCGGGGAATTAAATCTGGTCTTAATCTGTGGAGCTGCCACCACAGGCTGCTGCCTCTGTATTCATTTACCAAGCGTCATACTGCTTCTGGTTGTGTGTGAAGATTAGCATGTTATTAAGTTGTGCCTTGGATGTGAAGGTTTTTTGTTATTGGCTTGGTTGGCTACTACTACTGGTACTAGTAATAAACATTTATTGTTGTTTTTGAAGCAGTTCATAAAACATTGTTTTCCTAAAAATTTAAAAACCGTAAAAATTGCATTGCATTTGAAGTTGTCTGTTTTTTTTTTTTTTTTGTCCTGCTCCAGAAATGAATGGCATCCTGTTGCAAGCCTTCTCCTGCTCCTTGTGTGCACTTTCCTATACATCTTTATTTCACTTCCACAAACATATCAAGAGATGCCACTATGAGGAATATTTGAGACTGATGAATTCAGGAGAGATTACCTATGAAAAAATAAATCTGATGCCTACCAACAGCTCCAATAGTCATCAAATTGGAGCTGACTCCTCCAGTACTTTGTGCAATACAACCTCTAACAGTCAAATGCAAATCAAAACTCACCACTGTTCAGATTGTGGTGACAGTTTTATTCAAAAGAGTGATCTTGAACTACACCAGCAAATTCACACGGGAAAGAAGATAAAGTCATATCAGTGCTCACATTGTGGGAGGAGTTTTACTCAAGTGAGTCATCTCCGAGCGCACAAGCGCATTCACACAGGAGAGAGGCCGTATCGCTGCTCAGAGTGTGGAAAGAGTTTTATTCAAAGGAGTAATCTCCGAACACACCTGCGCATTCACACAGGAGAGAAGCCATATCGCTGCTCAGAGTGTGGGAGGGGTTTTACTCACCAGAGTAATCTCAACACACACCAGCGCATTCACACAGGAGAGAGACCATTTCACTGTTTGCTATGTGGAAAGACTTTTGCGCAACAGAGCGCTCTCCGGTTACACCAGCGTGTTCACACAGGAGAGAAGCCATATCGCTGCTCGGAGTGTGGAAAGAGGTTTGTTCAACTGGCAGGTCTGCAGAAGCATCAATCTATTCACAAACGAGAGAGGCCATATCACTGCTTACAGTGTGGGATAAGTTTCACTCATCGGACTCATCTCCAAGAACACGAGCGCATTCACGTAGGAGAGAGGCCGTATCACTGCGCACAATGTGGGAAGAGTTTTTCTCACCAACGTAATTTGCATCAACATCAGCTCATTCACACAAAAGAGAAGCTATATCATTGCTCGCAGTGTGGGAAGAGTTTTTCATTCCAGCATAGATTGCAACGACACCTTCGCATTCACACAGGAGAGAGGCCGTATCAGTGCTTACAGTGTGGGAAGAGTTTTTCTTCCCAGCATAAATTGCAAGTCCATCAGCGTGTTCACACAGGAGAGAAGCCATATTCCTGTTCACAATGTGGGAAGAATTTTACTAGTGCTAGTAGTCTCAAAATACACCAGCGCATTCACACAGGAGAGAAGCCCTATAATTGCTCACAGTGCGGGAAGAGTTTTACTTGCCGGACTAATCTCCGACAACACCAGCGCATTCACACAGGAGAGAAGCCGTATGACTGCTCAAAGTGTGCCAAGAGTTTTACTTGCAAGTCTAATCTCCGACAACACCAGCGCGTTCACACAAAAGAGAGGAGCCGTACATTGAAGACGCAAGAGCAAGAAACCTGATTATCATGATTATTGATTTCAGGTTAACTTGTTTCATAATTGGGCAGCATGGCGACACAGCAGGTAGTGTTGGTACCTCACAGTTCCAGGGTCCATTAGTGTAGAGTTTGACGTGTTCTCCCTGTTTCTGCAAGGACTTCCTCCCAGCTTCCAGACATGCCAGTAGATGGATACTCTAAAATGCCCTCTGTGTGAATAAATGCATGAGCCTGTGATTTCCTCTGTCGTCTCGTGTCCCGTTTTGGGTATATTCTCAGTGATCCTGGGATAGGCTCGGGATACACCCTAATGAGGAAATAGCTGTTACAAAAGACTGAGATCAAAACAATGTTCTGCATTTTATGTAGCTAACGGTCTTGTATACTTGTTGAGAGCATGTGTTGAATGTTATATTGCATTCATGTTTTCTTTGTCTTAGACAGTAGTTTAAATAGTGTGCTAAAATATATAAAGAACATTTTCATTGTAAATCATGTTCCATGAAATGGATTTTGAACTTTTTTCTCCAACATTCTGTATCGTATCCGCTTATTTTAATACTAACATGAATAGCATTATATATGTTTATTTTATAATTTAATTAAAAATGATCAAGCTGTAGAGTAAAAGCATCGTTACTGAGGACAGATGTAGTACCCAGCATCAATATTTCATTTAATAGCATTTAGCAGGTCACTTCTATTCATGTGTTCTTTGATATATCTTCCATAGCTGTGTTTGCAAATTACATGCCCAAGGGGCTGTGAAGACAGAAATGTAGCAGGCCTAACCTTCTGGGACACCATATTGAACTATTTTAGGCACTGAATAATCCCAGTGGATTAAAACAATGGTAACAATCTGTCTAACCAAGCATGTTTTCAAGCCTGTCTATTAAAATATCATGATTAAAATGGTGTCAAATGCTGTCCTCAAGTCCAGTAGTACCAACACATATACTCACGTGTCAAGACATGCGGTTGGTAATTTGCTACATTAGCCAGCACTGATTCAGTATTAGGGCACTTCCAGAAACCAGAAGCAAATTTTCAGTGTAGAAAAGGTGTGTTGAAGATTTTATTGGAGAGATCCTAAGGGATCAAGAATCTACTTCTTTAAGGAGAGGCCTAGCATCAGCTAGCTTGGAGACATGCCATTAGCTGAGTTAGTCACTGATTATTCCCAAAGTAGTTTTGACAGCTTTAAGTCACATATACAGATGGTTGGTCTACAGGAGGAGAGCATCAAACTATAGAGCTAATTATACTCAATGGGACTAAATTTATCAAAACTTTATGTAGATAATTGTTGGGCATTGTTCATTTTTAAGTAATATTATTGCAATGTGTCAGACTAAATAATGTGTACATATGTTAAAATGAGCATCAAAAACTTTGATGGGTCATAAAATCCATAGCAATGTCATGTACATAAAGTAAGATCATATATAAGGTAAATGTAGATGAAAAGCTCAAAAGAATATTAAGCCAACAAAAGTTGAAACAATGGGGGAAAAACAAATCTTAAGCTGTCTAATAACAACTATGAAGTTTTTATTTTTCTGTATAATACCCACTGATAATGGGCAATAATCAAAAAGAAGAAAAAATGTTTTATTTCTCATATTCTGTAATCATGGAACCTGAATGATTTTGCTGACAATTGATAATTGGATTTAAAAAATGTAATTGGCAGAGCCACAAGCCATTTTTTTAACCAATCGAGAGTCCAGCTGATCATCACCCAGATAGTATTTTACCCAGAAACCTTCTTGTTCACCAAGTGACATGACCCAATGTGTGCAATAAATATGGCTGTCATACAGCCATCACTCTCCCCTCTTCTTGCCTTGTATACATTAGACTACCTGTACTCCATATGGAGGTATCCACTTAGAAGCTTGGGACCATGGATGGAGCTATAGGTATCCAGTCCTCCAAAGCTGGTGGCTCTTATCATCTATCTTCTCTTCTGCTGCAGTGAGTGTCTATTTCATACATTTCTCTTTTTTTCTAGCTTTGAATTGGTTTTCTTCGTTGTCATTGCTAGGCTTATTAGCATCACTCACTGCGCAGTTCAGAAGTCAGTTTTACAAACTGCTTTGTGCCATTGCTTAGTAGTGGCACGCAATTCTCTTTTTCCTGCTGGGTTGGGTTCTCCCCTTGGCTTCATCTTCTCTGAGCATTTCATATCCTCTTTCATTAAGCAGTCGAGTGGAGCACCCTTGTCATCCTGCATGCATTCATCCTGAGCCTACTAGTTGGAGCATACTAGGGTGAAGGTCAGGTTCACTTCATTTTGCTTTCATCTCTCCAGTTTCTCCTTAAGCAGTATCTGCTGAAAGATTTTTCCACACTGCCTAACTGACTGATGAACTTGGATAATCACTGCAAACATGTTTGATGGGGTTCTGCTACCTGTACTGCATATTGTTCATGGCTGAGTCTGCCATGTTATCCCTTAAGACATAACTCAGGGGTTCTGGTTACCTCTGTTTACCCTCCATTCTCTCCATGGCCTAGTCTTTTGCAGGGCACAGTTATATCAACCCTGTAGAATCTGCCCTCTGTGCTTTTTGGACATGCCAAAGAAGCCATGGAAAGGAGAGCATAGCTTTCAGAATCATGAATCCACCAAATAGACTGGCCATGTGGTGGGCAGGGCCATGGCAGCACCCTCAGGCCATTTAATGCCAGGGTGACTATGTGGTGTGCCCATGAAGGGCAATTGCTTATTGTGCAGTGGATCCAGATGACAGTGTTGAATGGCTACAAACAGCTCAGTGGATCCAGATGACAGTGTTGAATGGCTACAAACTCCAGTTCTGGAGCTTGTACAGTTCAGAAAAAAGGGTTCTACACAATGTTTTTTTCTTATTTGTAAGAAGGAGACAGTGTTTTCCACCCAAATGTAAACCAATCAAGCACAGTGGGGTTATTAGGAGGTGTAGCACAGCAATGTACAACTGATCTTCTGTCCAGTTCTTTGATATGAATGGTGGACCCCTTTAGTGGTTGCACTAAAATCCCTAAATAATGTATTGCATTAGCATCTATTAAGTTTCTGGCTGCCCAGGTGTGAATGAGTACTGCAAGAGTTATGGCTGTGTCTGACTGCTGGACTATGACAGGTTATATGAATTATGAAAAATGTTTTGGTGAAATGGGATTACATTGTACTAGCATTTGTTAGGTAACTGTTCAGATGATTGCATACCCTTGCTACTGGGTAAGACTGGACCTTGAGCAACCTGTTGGCTGGCCTCTCCACAGTAGAATCTTTGTCCAGATATAACTTAAGGTTTTTGACAGTTAGCTTGGACAGTCGTCTTATAGTTCTGGAGCTTGATGAATATTACTTTAGATGCTGGCAAGAATAGAATGGAGGCACTGAATTGTTCTTTTGTCAAGAAGCTTGACTAGCTGAATTGCCAAAGTATGTCTACTGGCAATAAACTGTTATAGGAAGCCAACTTTGCAATCATGTCCCTTCTAAAAGTCTGACAGAATGCAGTGATGAGTACAGACTCATACTAATTGCTTCCAGTAGTCGTGGGAAACATACTGGGGACAATGGTCATATGACTTCACAGTGTCACCCTTGTTAATCCAAACAGTAGTGGCTAATTTAAGTTCTTTCCTGGTTGAACGAGTGAGCATTGGAGTAGAAAACCTTGTAATTTGGAAGGATCTATGCCATACTTAACAGGCTGATCAGACAACCTTGGATGTGATGTGGGTGTCTTCTTGACAATACTGGAATTTGTATAACAGTGAGGCTTCCTAGGATGGCAAAGACTAGGTAGGGAAATCTTGGTGGAATTTGTTGAAGCCTGCTGTGCTTAGGGTTTTGGTGAAGTCAAAAGATGGATATCATTGCAGTTATAAATTAAATAGAATAGACAAAGAAATAGGCTAGGGACTTCAGGGGATCAGAGAATGGGTATAGACAAGACAATATTATGTTAGCAAATGGCAAACATGCTATTGTCAGAATACTGAAAAAAGTATTGGAAAGGTTTGAAAGTAATAGCCTGGCTGTGACAGTCCAGTTCATGGCATTGAGAGTGAATAGTGTTATTATTGTTGATGTTGAAGCAGTCGTTAACAAATATTGTTTCCTAAAAAAATTTTTTGCATTGCATTTCAAGTTGTGGTTTTTTTTTTTTTTGTCTTGCTCCAGAAATGAATGGCATCCTGTCGCAACCCTTCTCCTGCTCCTTGTGTGCACTTTCCTATACATCTCTATTTCAATTCCACAAACACATCAAGAGATGCCACTTTGAGGAGTATATGAGACCAGTGAATTCAGGGGCATTTGCATATGACATATTAAATCTGATGCCTACCAACAGCTCCAATAGTCATCAAATTGGCGCTGACCCATCTGGTACTTTATGCATTACAGCCTCTAACAGTCAAATGCAGATAGAAATGTACCACTGCTCCGATTGTGGAGAGAGTTTTATTCATCAGAGTGATCTGAAACTACATCAGCTCATTCACATGGGAAAGAAGATAAAGTTGTTTCATTGCTCATACTGCGGGAAGAGTTTTACTCAAGCCAGTTATCTCAGACGACACCAGCGTATGCACACAGGAGAGAGACCGTATCATTGCACACATTGCGGGAAGAGCTTTGCTCAACAGGGTAATTTCCGAACACACCTGCGCATTCACACAGGAGAGAAGCCATATCACTGCTCACAGTGTGGTAGGGGTTTTACTCGCCAAAATGCTCTCCAGCTCCACCAGCGCATTCACACAGGAGAGAGGCCATATCAGTGCTCAGAGTGTGGGAAAACTTTTATTCAAAAGATTAATCTCCAAATCCACCAGCGCATTCACACAGGAGAAAAGCCCTATCACTGCTCGGAGTGTGGAAGGGGTTTTACTCACCCAACGTCTCTCCAGGACCACCAGCGCATTCACACAGGAGAGAAGCCATATCAGTGTTCACAGTGTGGGAAAAGGTTTTCTCAACAGAGTACTCTCCAGATTCACCAGCACGTTCACACGCAAGACAAGCCGTATAAATGCTCACAATGCAAGAAGAGCTTTACTCACCAGAGTCTTCTTCAACAACATCAGAGCTTTCATACAGGGGAGAAGCTGTATCACTGCTCACAGTGTGGCAAGAGCTTTGCTTACCAGCGTACTTTCCGACGACACCAGCGCATTCACACAGGACAGAAGCCGTATTGCTGCACACAGTGTGGGAAGAGTTTTTCTGAAATGGGAAATTTCCAAAAACACCAGCGGATTCACACAGGCGAGAAGCCGTATCACTGCTCAGTGTGCGGAAAGAAGTTCGCTCAACTGGGAGGTTTCCAAAGACACCAGCGCATTCATACAGGAGAGAAGCCATATCATTGCTCCGAATGTGGGATGAGTTTTGCTTATCAGAGTACCTTGCAGCGACACCAGAGTGTTCATACAGGAGAGAAGCTGTATTCCTGCTCGCAGTGTGGAAAGAGTTTTAATTATCTCGAAGGTTTCCAAATTCATCAGCGCATTCACACAGGGGAGAAACCGTATCACTGCTTACAGTGCGGGAAAAGTTTTACTTGCAAGTCGAATCTCCGACAGCACCAGCGGATTCATACAGGAGAGAAGCCCTATCACTGCTCGCAGTGTGGGAAGAGTTTTACTTGCAGGTCTAACCTCCGACAACACCAACGAGTTCACACAAAAGAGGGAAGCCACACATTGAATGCAACAACCTAGTGCATTATAGATACATTGGTAAAAAAGAAAAAGAACCCTGATAATGACTGATTACTTCTAAGAATCAGAATAATTTTTACTTGCCAGATACATTTTCATGTATGAAGAATTTTTCTTGGTGCTTGGTTACATGATCTATCCAATGCACACATCACAGACAACACAGCACAGTTACAATCCTAATATACAAATATTGCTCCCAATATACACACATTATACCTTAAGCGGAAATGGTAGGCTCAGTTGTAATTAACCTTATTTCAGGTTACCTTGCTTCATAGCTGGGTAGCATTGTGATATAGCAGGTAGTGTTGGTGCCTCGGCTCCAGGGTCAGAGTAATGTAGAGTTTGATGTGTTCTCTCTGTCCTCCTACCAACTGAAGACATGCCAGTTGATACTCTAAATCGCCATAGGTAGGAATATGCATTATTAATGATGCATGAGTAATGATGCGCTGTGTTGGGCTGGTGTAACATTTATAGTGTATTCCCATCTCAACCCATGTGTTCTTGGAATAGGCCCCAGTTCCAGATAAAGCTGTTAATGGGGTGGGGGTTAGTGGGATGAGTTTTGCTCATCAGAGTACCTTGCAGTAACACCAGAGCGTTCACACAGGAGAAAAGCTGTATTCTTGTCTGAGATGAAATGAAAATGTTTTGCATGTTATGTAGCAAATGTTATTGTATTCTTCTTGAACGCATGAATTGAATGGTATATTGCATTCATATATTTCATTTGTTTTAAAACTAAAATAGTGGCTTAAATTATGTGCTGTGATAAAATCTATATAGAACATTTTAATAGCAAGTCATGTTTCATGAAATGGTAGTTCCATTGGTAGCTTTAAATTATCCTGTCTCTTGTCCCTTTATTTTAATACTAACATGAACTGCATTATATATAATGTATATTATTGAAATAAAAAAGGCACCAGACTCTAGTGAACCTTACCCTGGGACTTAACGCACATCAGTATTTCTTTATTTTGTATTTATATAGTGCTCTTGGCAATAAGTCACTGGTTATGGGGATTATTGTGAATAGACGTTCTGGGATATGGCAGTTCTTGCTCAGTAGATTTCTATGGTCTCCAGGTAACCACAAGTACAGTGGTGCTTGAAAGTTCGTGAACCCTTTAGAATTTTCTATATTTCTGCATAAATATGACCTAAAACATC
>JAPEKM010000010.1:6009736-6021440 GCA_027575975.1 Cathorops multiradiatus
TGTGGGGGAAACCGGAGCACCCGGAGGAAACCCACGTGGACATGGGGAGAACATGCAAACTCTGCACAGAAAGGCCCTCACTGGCCCCGGGGCTTGAACCCAGGACCTTCGTGTTGTGAGGCAACAGCGCTAACCACTACACCACCGTGCTGCCAATTATTATTATTATTATTATTTAATTTCATTCATTAAATTAAGTTTTGAGTAAGAACAGTTCATTTCTGACTGAACGGGAAAAAAATGTTTTTGAAACTGACTTGCTTGGTTTCTGTGTTTTTGTCTTTAGTCTCTAGAGACACCCTGACCTTTTTACAATTTCGAGAACGGCAGAAAATGTGATTATATTCGAGTAAACTGTATTATAGTGTTAGAGTAAACTGCATTATGGGTAAAGGGTGCAAAAAGCAGAGGAGTGTAACTAAATTAGAGGAGGGGAAGCATCCAAATACTTGCTGGTTACTGTCTTTGAGTTTAGTGAGACAGCCTGGTGATGATGATGATGATGATGATGATGATGATGATGATGATGATGATGATGATAAAGTGCTTTCAATATTTCGAACATTAACACTTCATTTGGAAAGTAAATACATCTCTTCAACAATAAAGATTGATTTGATTGCTTTTAGTAGAAAAACAGAAGCTTTAGAGTGAAATGATATTTTGGGGAGGGGGTGATTTTGTGATGCTGCAGCAGTTTGGGGTTTAATGACATGACAGACTAAAAGCTGTAATCTCACTAATTACACCATGTGGCAGTCTTCTAACACAAGTTCATTGTGTTAGTGTCAGAGTTAAACACTGGAAATTGTAATTCCGTCAATTAGGAGAACAACATGAGGTGCAGTTTGGTCACATGGTTATTATCCTCGACATGCATGACTTCTGTTCACATCTTGAGACCCCAGTAGCACACAATGAAACTTCAGTGTGGTGGGAATTAATTGTCCACCTTGCTGTGAGATACATTTATTATTTTTTTTAATGGAGTGGAGTTATAGCCATAAAAGAAATAACATCAGGAAAGATGCCTGTTTTGGGGAATAATAAAAATGCAGTAAAAAAAAACATGTACAAATTGAGGGGTATTTTTTCTGCCCACCTATTATTTGCACAAAGTTACTACACTGTAGATTGTAGCATTCATAGCAATTATAGCTGAACACATGGATTTGATTGGGGTTTCAATCAATCAATCAATCAATCAATCAATCAATCAATCAAAAGTTGTTGATCTTCAGGAAAGAAAGAAAAGGAGAAAGAAAGCAAAATAATAAGGAAGAAAGAAAACAGAAAAAAAAAAATAGAAATAAACTGTATTGAAACTGTTTTATGTTATGTTCATCCAGCCTGCTAGAGGGCGTGAGTTGCAATTGTGGTGATATATTTAGCCAATAGGTGGCCAGAGGAAAACAACTAGGAGCTGATTTTTGAGGTCGGGGGGTGTGGCGCGGCTGAAGTGTAGGATGGATGAATCTGAGCGCGGGTATGGTGAGGATGGGGGACCCAAGCGTAAAAAACCTAAAGGGAATTCGTACCATAGGATACATACGGAGGATATGGATACATCTGTGAGGAAGGAAGCGTACAAGGTATTTATCAGTTTGGTAAATGAGGCAGAATCGTTTGCGGGTTGGAGTCCTATTCAATTGACGAGACAGGTGCATAAAGAGTTGGGTGATGTTGTATGTGCGAATAAAACAAGGTTTGGTGCACTTCTGGTAGAGTGTGTGGATGAACAACAACAATTGAGAGCAATAAAGATAACTACGTTTGGTGGGCAGAATGTAAAATGTGTGGCTGGCCGGGATAAGGAGCTGATTAGAGGAGTAATAACTGGAATCCCAGTTGGTGATTCAATGGAGGAACTGATTGCAAGCATAAGAAATGTTAAAGTAAAGGAGGCAAAGTGCCTGAAGATGAAGAGGGATGGTGTATTAAGTGACAGCCTGTCGGTGTTGCTAACGTTTGACGAATTTAGGCTCCCGCCAAAGGTCTATATTGGTTTCATGTGTTATGATGTTAGGATGTATATCCCTCCTCCATTGAGGTGCTTTAAGTGTCAACGATATGGGCACGTAGCGGCCGTATGTAAAGGGAAAACGAGATGCAGCAAGTGCGGAGGTGAACACAATTATGGAGAACGTGCAGAGGGGGTAACTCAAAAATGCTGTAATTGTGGGGGCAACCATAGTGCAGCATATGGAGGATGTGAGGTGTTTAAGCGGATGAGAGAAGTACAGAGAATCAAGGTGGAACAAGGAATGTCCTACGCGGAAGCAGTGAGGCGAGTTCCCAGACCAGTGCCTACGACAAAGAGTGTTACCACTAGAAAGGAGGTAGAGTGCACGTCATGCAAAAAAATACAAGACGATTCCCTTATTGTTAAGAAGTTGGACTTTGTGCTATTCATGACCGATGTTATTAATGGAACTGCTCAGTATAAGAGCAGGACCGACAGGATTAAGATTATAGTCAAGTCTGCTAAAAAGTTTTTGAATATTGATGGCCTAGAATGGGAAACTGTTGTAGAAGCGCTGAAGGAGCCTGCTGATAGTGAAGTGAACTCATCTCAATCACAATTGTCATGCTTAGACGGATTAGTTTCATTTTGATGGTGTTGCATATCCTTCAATGGAATGCAAGAAGTTTGATCGCTAATGGGCAAGAATTTAAGAGGTATGTCGAGGATCTTGAGGTGAGGCCTAACATTATATGTATACAGGAATCATGGCTGATCCCCAAGCTAGACTTTGTTATACAGGGATTTGTCTCAGTAAGAAGGGACAGGGATTTGGGCAAGGGTGGAGGGGTTATCACCTTTATTGAGAGGGGCCTACAGTTTAGTGAAGTAAGGAAAGGGGAAGACCTGGAATGTGTAATTGTTGAAGTCTGGACCAAAGAAGGGAAAGTGTCAATTGTGAACTTCTATAACCCTTGCAGACAGCTGGAATTAGGGTCACTGGAAGGAATCAGCAAGGAAATATCAGGGAAAGCAATTTGGTGTGGCAATTTTAATGCACATAGTACCCTGTGGGGTTACAAAAACGATGTCAATGGTAATGTACTGGAAGATTTTATGGAAGAAGAAGGACTAGTTTGCCTAAATGATGGCTCACCCACAAGGGTGGACATCTCTAGAGGGACAGAATCAGCAATAGATTTAACCATAGTGTCGAGGAACATAGCTGACAAGTGTGCATGTTTTTTTTTTTTTAATGAAAGTACAGTTGGGAGTGACCACTTCCCCATCAGGATTCAGGTTGGGGTGGAGGCACAAAATGGAGGGGTCACAGGAGGGGGCAAATGGTTGCTAGAAAAAGCAGATTGGGACAAATATACAGAGCTGAGCGACGAGTTTCTATAATTGGTAGATGAGAATGGGAGTGTGGAAGAGTTGTGTGGGAAAATTAACTCCTGTGTAGTGTCTGCTGCAGGGGGAGCCATTCCTAAGTCTGAACCAAGGACCCTAAGCAGGACAGCGCCATGGTGGACAAAAGAGTGTCAGGAGGCAGTGAAGGAGAGGAACAGACTGTTTAGGAAGTTAAAGAGGTCCCATAACTTTCAGTGCTTGATCGAGTACAAAAAAGCACAAGCTCTAGTGAGAAGAGCAGTGAGAAAGGCAAAAAGGGAGTACTGGCGGAATTTTTGTGACTCTGTGGGGCGTACTACCCCCATAGAGAGAGTGTGGAATACCATTAAGAAAATGAAAGGTATTCAAAGGAGCTATGATTATCCCTTGATCAAGGATGGAGAGGAAGTGGCAGTAACAAATCAAGACAAGGCAGAAGTCATTGCCAGAACTTTAGCTAAAGTGCATAGCTCCGATAACCTGAGGCAGGAGGAGAAGGAGGGTAGGGAGGATACAATCTTACGACATGCTGGTGTGATTATCAGTGATGACCAAGCGGGAGGAAGGATGGATGCCTTGTTCACCTTAACAGAACTAAACAAGGTGCTAAGGAAGGTGAAGAAGTCTGCTCCAGGGGTGGACACAATATGTTACGACATGTTAAACAAGCTGAGCGACAAGGGAAAGGAAAAGCTTCTGCTTCTGTTCAACAGAATATGGGTAGAGGGAGTTATCCCTAGGGGGTGGAAAGAGTCCTTAATAGTTCCCATCAGGAAGCCTGGGAAGGACCCCCATAACCCGAGTAGTTACCGGCCAATAGCCTTAACCTCCCAGGTGGGAAAAAACATGGAAAAGATGGTCAATGACAGGATGAATTACTGGGTGGAGACAGAGGAAATTCTCCAAAGTTATCAGTGTGGGTTTAGGAGGGGTAGAAGCACTATGGACCCAGTTGTATGCTTAGAGGATGCCGTGAGAAAAGCACAAGTAAACAAAGAGGCAGTGGTGGCAGTGTTCTTTGACATTGAGAAAGCATACGATATGCTTTGGACAAGAGGCCTGCTTATGAAGTTACAGCAGTTGGGGCTGAGGGGCAGGATGCTCCAATGGATAGAAGCATTCCTGACTGAAAGGCGACTAAGAGTCAGAGTTAATGGTGAAGTAAGCTCTAGCTATATAGCGGACAATGGCACTCCTCAGGGGAGCATAATTAGCCCCCTATTGTTCGATGTCATGATTGACCAAATATTTAAAAATGTGCAGGGACCTGATGGAGTGGCATTGTTTGCTGATGATGGAGCCATGTGGAAAAAGGGGAGGAATGTGGAATTCATTATGAAGAAAATGCAGGAAGCGGTAAATGAAGTCCATCAGTGGGCAATTCAATGGGGATTTAGAATCTCAGTTGAGAAAACAAAGGTGATGGTTTTTACAAGGGGAAGTGTAAATCCTGAATTGAAAATCCTCCTGGCAGGAAGTGAACTGGAAAGAGTGGATGTTTTCAAATACTTGGGGGTCTGGTTTGACAAGAAGTTGACCTGGGCCTTCCATATCCAGAAAATGGTGGATAAGTGCAAAAAGATCCTAAATGTCATGAGATGTCTGTGCGGGGTTGAATGGGGAGCATCAAGGGGAGCACTGAGAGCGATTTATACTGGACTAATGAGGTCAGTATTTGACTACGGATGCATAGCCTATGGGTCAGCCTCCAAGTCAATGCTGCACAAGCTGGAAGTATTGCATAACCAAGCCTTGAGAATATGCTGTGGAGCAGTGAAAACCTCACCAGTGAATGCAATGCAGGTAGAAGTGGGGGAGATGCCCCTGCAGTTACGAAGGGAGCAGCTTGCCCTGGTGTACTGGGTTAATCTCAGGGGTCATGATGAGAGTCACATAGCACAGACAGCCCTCACTCATTGTCAAGAGCGACTTCATGTGGGGGGGAAGAGTTTTGGGTGGACTGTCAAGGACAGGGTTGAGAGTATGGGGTTAAGTGGCCTGGATATTGCCCCTACAGTGTCTTACCCAACAGTTCCCCCCTGGACCTTAGAAGAGTTAAGAGTGGACTTTGGGCTGCTTGAGGAAAGACAAGAGA
Source organism: Cathorops multiradiatus (assembly GCA_027575975.1). Classification (NCBI taxonomy): domain Eukaryota; kingdom Metazoa; phylum Chordata; class Actinopteri; order Siluriformes; family Ariidae; genus Cathorops; species Cathorops multiradiatus. The sequence continues at coordinate 6,015,184 of JAPEKM010000010.1, forward strand.
ATGAGGTGGACAAATGGAGAGTATATGAGTACACAACAAAGCACTACAAACAGAGTATGGTGTTGTACACTGATGCCTCAAAGGGTACAGACAAAGAGGTGGGAGTGGCGCATGTGGTCCCTGAACTGGGGCTAGCCATATATAAGAGACTGACAGATGACCTGGCTGTATATACAGCAGAACTGGTAGCCATATGGTTTGCCCTGCTCTGGGTAGAGGGTAATGACATGAGACATAGACAAATTGTCATAGCATCAGACTCAAGCTCAGCCCTGGAAAGTATTCAGCTCTCGCACTCTACTTCAAGGAAAGATATTCTTTTTGAAATTCTCCAGCTGGCAAGTGCATTGCTTAAGGCAGGTTTTAAGCTGTCCTTTTTATGGGTTCCTGCTCATATAGGGGTGGAGGGGAACGAGTTGGCAGACAAATATGCCAAAAGAGCAGCATGCAAGGACCATATAGACGCGGACATAAAATATAGCAAGGCAGAGGTCAAGAGCATAATTAAAGCCAGAATTAATGGTAAATGGCAGCAGCTCTGGGAGAGTGGGCCCACTGGGAGACATCTATTCAACATTCAGCCTGAAGTCAGTAAAATGGTTGGAACTGGGGGTACAAGACGAGAGGAAGTGGTGTTGGCCAGACTGAGGATGGGGCACAGTAGGCTGAACAGTTCTCTTGCTAGATTGAACAGGCATGCTGATGGTAACTGCGAATACTGTATGGAAAGCCCAGAAACTGTAGAGCATGCCCTGATACACTGTAGGAAATATCAGCAAGAGAGACAGGCGTTGATTGAACAACTAGAGGCGAATGACACAACATTCAGTCTAAAAAATATTTTACAAAGAAGTAATGGAGATATTTTTTTTGTTTGTTTACTTTTTTGAAAGATACAGGTCTAATTAGACACATTTAATTTTTTAGAAGAGGCAGCTACTGTTCCACACTCCAGTCTAGCGGTGGCGGTAATACACCGAAGTCATTGTCAACCGACATTCAAAAAGAAGAAGGAAAACAACTAGCTTGCAGAATGACAATCAGTCCATGAGGTGTTTTTTCTGTATAATCTGAAGCCATCCTCTCATTTCCAGCCCTTTGAGTGGCAATATGAGTAAGTTTTCACATTAAATATGAATGTTGGCAAGTATATTTGTTGTACTTTGTTATAGTTTGTGATATTTTGTAGATGCTATTAGAGATGTTCCAGTGGTGATAGTGGAGCCTATTTGAGTTGTCAGTGATACTGCTCAGCTACTTTTAATCACTTAAGTGTTTACATAGTGTAACTTTAATGTGACCTGTTGATTTTACTGTTTACTGAATACTTCTTCGTATTTTGTAGTTTTGTAGTTTCACACTTTTTTGCATTAAATCCTGGTCAGATACAACACCTGCCTGTTCCTTGGAGGAAATGATGCAAGAGAGAGTTTAGCTGGCTGTGAATCTCAATTAGGACACGGGGTCACATTGGGTGCAACAGTACAGTGAAATCATAGCACTCTGCGAGGAACCACGGTGAACGGTTGGTGGAAGACAAACATGATCAACATCTGCAACTCTGCTAAAATGCTACTATGGAGAAAGAAGTCAAAAGTCACACTCCTCTCACTCATTAAAGGCACCTTTTATCAAAGTTTTCAATACATTCAGGAAAACTAACTTCACTCAGAAACTGGGGCATCTACAAAGTTGTCAGCTTCAAGCCAAGCCAGTATGGCTGCAGCACGTGCACAAGCAGAAGATCAAGCCACCAAAGCCAGGCTAGCATATGCTGAGAAAGAACTGAGCATTAAAGTGGAAAAAAGCATGGTTAGAAGCAACTCTTGATGTGCTCAACCTCCAGAAGGAAGCAGATGCTGCCATGGCCAAAGCTGAGGTGATAGAGTCAGCTGCAGCGCAGTATGAGGAGGTAGATAAAAGTAACTAACTGAGTTTCTTGCCCGTACAACTAACTACAGAAGAAAAAGTGAGTGAGTACATAAACACAGTTACAACAATGAGCCTACTCAAAATAGAGAGACTTTTCAACACAACTCTACATTTCAAGAACAATGTCAACCAAAGCAGTTTTCAAATCCAAATAGTGCTGACAACACAACTAGTGACCTTGCCAGATTCCTAGCCAAAAGTCAACTAGTAATTGGAGGCCTAACTAAATTCGATGACAAACCAGAGAGTTATCTGAGCTGGAAAGCCACTTTCCAGAGTACTATCAGAGACCTGGGTCTTACAGCTAACGAAGAAATTAACCTTCTCATCAAATGGCTCGGCCCTGAGTCTTCTGAACATGCAAAAAGATTAAAGGCAGTCAACATCAAATTCCCAGATGCTGGTCTGAGCATGACATGGATTAGACTGGAAGAATGTTACGGCTCTCCAGAAGCAATAGAAAATTCCCTGTTCACAAGGTTACAGAACTTTCCAAAGCTTTCAATCAAAGAGCCTCACAAGCTTCACGACCTGTCGGATCTACTGTGTGAACTGGAAGCTACAAAACTAGATGGATATCTCACAGGTTTGAGTTACCATGATACAGCTAGAGGAGTGAGTGAATACAAGGCACAACTACGCCATACACGCTAAAAACCTGCTCCGGTGTGACTCAAGTAAGTGGCAGGAGAGCCTGTGACTATGTTGTTCAGTCATTCGATGGAAAAATGGGCTTTCCTCTCCCCATGCTTATAGAATGCAATGCTATCCCAAACAATAGGGATGAGATACCCACTGCAGGAGCTGCTTCACACCACCCTCACCTGAGAGCCATAGCTGGTGAGATACCACCCCTTGACCCACGTGCCAACATCCTGCTGCTGATTGGACTGAATCTTCTGAGGGTCCACAAGGTCAGAAAACAAATATGTGGCAAGCACAATGACCCATTTGCTCAGAAGCTTGACCTAGGCTGGGCCATCATCTCGGATGTATGTCTGGGTAATCCTCACAAGCCAAGTGAAGTAAGTGTTCTCAAGACACATGTGCTGGACAAAGTTATCTCACACCCTGCAACAGTTGCTTCAACATAAAAGAGAGCTTCACACTGAGCCAGTCCAAAGCCATTTCCAAACCACTGCCACCTTCAAGTCTACAAGCAAAGCCCACAGATGAGAACTTAGGAGAGACTGTTTTTTGTCAAACCGATGAAGACAACTACCTTGCACATTCAGCTGAGGACCTCATATTTCTGAAAAAGATGGAGCAGATCTTCAAAGATGACACTAATAGCTGGGTTGCACTACTTCCGTTTCAAAGCCCGAGACATCTTCTCCTAGACAACAGGTGCTATGCTCTTAAGCGCCCTGAGTCTCTCCGACGTAAGCCAGACATGAAGGTTCACTTCATTGCATTCATGCAGAAGATGCTTGACAATAAACATGCTGAGCTAGCACCACCTCACACCAAAAATAAAGAGACCTGGTATCTTCCCACTTTTGGTGTCTACCACCCACAGAAGCCTGGGAAGATTCATGTGGTGTTAGACTCCAGTGCTCAGTTCGATGGAGTGTCTCTCAATGATGTTCTGCTTTTTGGCCCTGATCTTAACAACACACTTTTGGGTGTGCTTCTATGGTTCAGGAAGGAACCTGTTGCTATCACAGCTGACATTGAGGAGATGCTTTACTGCTTTGTTGTCCAGGAGGATCACAGGGACTATCCTCACTTCCTGTGATATGAAGACAATGACCTAACCAAGGACGTGGTGGACTATCGCATGAGGGTGCATGTCTTTTGCAACAGCCCCTCTCCTGCAGTGGTGATCTATGGATTGAGGATGGCAGCAAAAGAAGCTGAAGGTGAATATAGAATTGATAATCACAACTTCATCGAGCAAGACTTTTGTCGGCGATGTGCTGAAGTCTTTCCCTACAGAAGCTGAGGCAGTTGACATCTTACAGAGAGCCCAGAAAATGCTTGCCCTCTCTAATCTACGTCTCCACAAGATAGCCTCCAACAAAGTGGAGGTGGTGAGTTCTTTCCCTCCTGAAGATGGAGCAAAAGAGATCAAAGACCTCGATCTAACAACAAACAAGCTCCCAGTCCAATGCAGTTTGGGTGTGATTTGGAACACCACATCAGACATGTTCATGTTTGATGTTCCACAAGATCAGAAGCCCTTCACTCGACGTGGTGTGCTCTCAATTGTCAGTAGTTTGTTCAATCCTCTTGGGCTGCTTGCACCTGTAACTATCAAGGGCAGACTTTTTCTCAGGGAGCTCACCAGCCGCAACCTTGAATGGGACTCCCCGTTGCCACAAGACATGTATGACGACTGGAGAAGATGGCAGGACACGTTGCAACACCTTACAACCCTGCACATTCCTCGTACTTATATGTCCTTCTCCATCTCACAAACTGCTTTCATCGAACTTTGCATGTTCTCAGATGCTTCAGTTAAAGCTATAACAGCAGTAGCCTACCTGAAAGCAACACATGAAGATGGTCACCGCGGAGTCGGTTTCATCATGGGCAAAGCCAAACTTGCTCCTATGCCAGAGCTCACCATTCCCAGATTAGAACTCTGTGCTGCAGTACTTGCAATGGAGATGTCAGAGTTTCTCAAAGATGAGCTGAAGATCAAGTTTGACAAGATTACATTTCTCACTGACAGCAAAGTGGTGTTGGGATACATCCACAACAAGAACAGAAGGTTCCATGTATATGTGAATAATTGTGTCCAGCGAATCAAGCAATCTTCTCTCCCAAAGCAGTGGAAGTACGTCCCAACTGAGCACAATCCAGCTGACCATGGTTCTCGCTCACTGGCTGCAGAGAAAATAGAAAGCACAACATGGTGGTCTGGCCCAGCATTTCTTCTCAAGACCAAGAGTGTTGTTCCTGAAAAAGGCCCATTCAAACTCATTGACCCAGAGTCACATGCAGAAATTAATCAGAATGCTACCATGCTTGTGACCAGAACCACGTCAAGCAGCTTAGGTTCAACGCGCTTTGAACAATTCTCAAAGTGGACCTCTCTTGTCCAAGCAGTGGCATACCTTCATCACATAGCTCACAGTTTCAAGTCTAAAGATTGTAAAGGCTGGCACCTCTGCAAAATAAGTCTCACAGAAGTCTCAAAGAAGAAGCTTTAACTATCGTCAGATGTGTCCAAATTAAAGTGTATGCCAAAGAAATCAAACACATTAAGGCAAAACAAGATCTGCCACGTAACAGTCCTTTGTACAAGCTCAAGCCGATCATTGAAGACAAAGATCTACTCTGTGTTGGAGGACGCTTGTCAGAGTCCAAGCTTACAAGTCAAGAAGCCAATCCTCTTCTGATCCCAGGAAAGCATCACATTGCTACCCTGCTCATTCGACATCATCATGAAGCTGTCAAGCATCAAGGAAGACACTTCATTGAGGGAGCAGTGCAAGCAAGTGGTCTGTGATTGGTTGGTGCCAAGAGATCTATCAGCAGTTTCATTCATAAACGTGTGACTTGCAGAAAGCTTTGTGGGAAAACAGAGCAGCAAATCATGGCAGATCTGCCCGCCAAACGTCTATGAACCGATCCCCCATTCATGTATGTTGGCCTGGATGTATTCGGACCTTGAGAGGTCACAACGCACTGCACTAAAGGTGGTCACGCCAACAGCAAGCGATGGGTGGTTCAGTTCACTTGTATGTCTACAAGAGCCATTCATATTGAAGTTATCGAGATGCTAAGCTCCTCAAGTTTCATCAATGCTCTTTGTAGATTTTTCACCATCAGAGGGCCTGCTAAACAGTTACGGTCTGACTGTGGTACCATCTCCATTGGCGCATCTAATGAGCTGAAGCTGGAACCTCCAAAGCTTGGTGACACAAGTGTGGATGACTATCTATGTGAACAAAGGTGCTCCTGGGTGTTCAACCCTCCTCACTCATCCCACATGAGCTCATCCCAAATGCAGCTGCTAGATTCTTAACAGGCACAAATAAGAAACACCACATCACTCCAGTTTTAGCCTAACTGCACTGGCTTCCTGTAAAGTATAGAATTGATTTTAAAATCCTACTGTTTGTTTTTAAAGCACTTATTGGTCTAGCTCCATGTTACATTACTGAGTTTTTGCCTCCACTTTCTGCTCTTTACGTGTCTTAGGTCATCCTCACAGAATTTACTTGCTGTCCCTTGCACCGCCTTAAGACCAGAGGTGATCGAGCTTTCTCCGTAGCTGCTCCCATACTCTAGAACTCTCTCCCTTCTCATATGTGACCCTCCAGCACCAAACCAGTCATATGGGTCAATTTTTGAAAATTGAGATTTTGGGCTCA
>JAPEKM010000010.1:7070996-7083355 GCA_027575975.1 Cathorops multiradiatus
CCCTTTTGAGTCTGGTTCCTCTTGAGGTTTCTTCCTCATGTCATCTGAGGGAGTTTTTCCTTGCCACCATTGCCACAGGCTTCATCATTGGGGATAGATTAGGGATAAAATTAGCTCGTGTTCTAAGTCGTTCAAATTCTGTAACGCTGCTTTGCGACAATGTTTATTGTTAAAAGCGCGATACAAATGACTTGACTTGATAACGCTGTGGTGTAAAACATGTACAGCAGTTAGAGCTAACGCACACATTCCAGGAGCACATATAAAGCATATATGTGCACACACACACACACACACACACACACACAGAGTAATGCATGAACCTTCAGTCTTATTAGAGTGGGGGATTTACAGATGTGAAAGCTGATGAGTATTGACAGACTGCAGACGGTTTTGCTGACGCACTCGTTTTCCTCCTTTGCTCTTTTTCCTTTTCTTTTAATGGCGAAAGCTTTTCTATATGCTGGGACATATTTCATTACGAGGACGCGCTTTAAGAGCCATGGAGTTTAATCACGCTAAAACCTCAGCGCGCCGGCCAATCCTGCTACAGCGACACTCCATCACCCTCCCTCTCTCTCTCTCTCTCTCTCTCTCTCTCGCGCTCATCAGACTTTTTTTTTAAACCTGTGAAAAATTGCACTGCATAACTTTTTTTTTTTTTCCCCCTCTTATTTTTTTCTAAGTCGTAAAAGATTTGTTTTTCAGTAAGGTTGTTTACTCTTGATGATGCCACCTTATAGATGTCTTAAAGGCTTAGAAATAAAACAGATATCTTGCATGAATTAAAATATCAAAGGTTCTTCAGGTTTAAAAAAAATAATGTATAAAAACCTCTCCATTTCAGCGAAGCTTCAGGAAAATCCCCTTATCCACGCTTCTCGTTTTCAACTTGTAGGAGCTTAACTCTTATTTCTCATTTACTCACTTTAGCTTTATCTGCTTTAGTGTAGGCTTTAAAAAGTCCAAGTCTGAATATTAAGAACTGCTTTCATTTCTTAAAAAAAAAACCCCAACAATAGTTATTTCTCTAAATCGGAAAAAGTAGTGTGTAGACACAAGACGTTAAGGATCATCGTTAGTCTTGACTGGTTATTACTACAGATTCTGAGCAAAGTTGGTCACATCAAGAATTGAATCGAATTGAAAAATCCTAGCGTTTATACACAGAGTCATGGATTTATCATGTTACTTCTAATGGTATGCTTTAGATTGACTTTCTAACACACGCACAGCAGAAACACACACTTTCACATTCTAATTATGCAACTCTTGTCTTAGATCCCAATAGCATGCACGATCTATTCATTTTCTCACAAAACAGACACAAGGACAAGACAAGGACGCTACTTGGCATGTATAGACTACTCTGTGCTTAGAACGTGAAAGGGAATCGTAGTGATTCAGAGCAGCGAGCAGTCAAGAAATGTCTTCGGATTGACCACAGAACCAAACACACACACACTGGCTTGTTAAATCACCACATTTGGGCTTCCAGTATGGCAGAAAGCGCAACGCTGGTGAGCTTCACTCATGCCTGCATGGCATTCTGTTCTTCTGTAAACTCATTTCATTTAGACCGTTATAATTTCATCGAGTCAGATTCTTACTGGCTTGCTTTCCTGTTTCTTAAAAATGACACAGTAATTTGACTTCGTATTAACAGAGCATGTAGTCCAAGGAGTCCTTTTGTAATAATATTCCATTTATCTCCATTTCAAAGTTTTTTTTATTTATTTTATCAGCCTCAAAATGATACAAAACAAACTTGATTTTATTCTGAGAAAAAATAATTTTATAGAAGAATTAATAAAAGGTTGCATGTAAACTTTTCTAAAGTAAACAAGCCTGCTGCTTTATCCCCTGCATCGTACCTTGTGGTTAAACCATGTATCATCAAGATTCCACATGTTTGATTTGGCATAGGTTTTTACACTGGATGTCCTTCCTGACATAACCCTCCCCAATCTATCCATGCTTGGAACCGGCACTAAGTATGCACTGGGTAATTTTTTTACCTAATCTGTATGTCTTTTGAACTGTGGGAGGAAACTGAAGCACCTGGAGGAAAGGCCACACAGAAAAACCCCCATTGGCCGTGAGGTTCGAACTTGGAACTTTCTTGCTATGAGGCGATAGTGCTAACCACTCCACCACCGTACCACCAGTGTCTGTCATTGATATGCCCCTCCCTGAACGCACAGGCCAATTTTGTTCTCTTTTTGAGCTCCCAGCCATGGATGGCTGTGGCCTCATCGGGATTCGAACAAGCGATCTCCAGATGACAGGGCACCACTTGGGAGCATGTTCTCAGGGTTCATGATGTAGAATAGTTGTTGGATTAAGCAAGATCTGGAGTGGCCTATATGGTAACTAAAAGTATAATTTCAAACCTAAGTATGGTGCCAATTAAGGACATGAACAGTAGAACGAACAATAATCAATACAAAGAGTAATGGCAGAGAAAAACAAAGTATCCAAGGCAATATCTGGTGTCTTGGATATTGTCTGGAAAAAAAAAGGTCATTAAATTTTTCTCTCCCCCAGAAAGAATGGAGACACAACTATTCAGACTTGATGGGGAATGTTTTTCCAGCACCGATATATCCGAACACCTTATGAACATGAAAAGAATATACTACATGTCCTGAGATTGAGTTGGTCACCAGATATGTGTGGTCCTGGACCAGGGACCATATGTGTGGTACCTTTTGAAGCTTAGAATGTGAGGAAAAAGTGTTCTGAATTCAGAGAGTTGGATGAAGAACCTTTGTGAGATTATGATACAGGTGAGGAGCAGAAATCTGAATGCAGTATGGAGGCTATATGTGAGAGGAAGTCTAGTGATTAGGCACAAGAGTTATGTCTAGAGAATCTGAAGAGCTTTTGTACCTAGGAATGGTTATTCTTCTGGTGGTCGATGTAATGTTAAGAATGTCCTTGTGACACGCCACATGAATATTTGTAGGTTTCTTTGATAGCTGGAGGCCAGGACATTAAGAGGTCTAGCCTAGATGATGCAGTCACTCCGGACCAATTCAACCCAATTTTACACACAATGTTGACCAGTCCCGCCCATTTCTGCAGACACACTCATAATCAGTCCTGCCCATTCCTGCAGTCACACTTGACCAGTCCTACCCATTTCTACAGATGGTGATCAATCCTGCCCTTTCCTGCACTCACTCTGGACCAATCCCATCCATTCCTGCAGTCATGCTTGATCAATCTCACCCAATTCTGCGGAGATTGGCCAATCCCACCCATTCCTGTGGTCACTCTGGACCAATCCCACCCAATTTTACAATGTTGATCAGTCCCATCCTCTCCTGCAGACACTCTTGACCAATCCCATCCTCTCCTGCAGACACTCTTGACCAATCTCACCCAGTTCAACAGATATAGGGCAGTATTGATCAATCCTGCACTCACTCTGGACCAATCCTGCCTATTCCTTTGGTCACTCTGGATCAATCCCATCCATTCCTGCACTCATGCTTGACCAATCCCACCCATTCTTGCAGATATTGACTAATCCCACATATCCCTGCAGTCACTCTGGACCAATCCCACCCAAATTTTCAGACAATGTTGATCAGTCCCACCCACTCATGCAGACACTCTTGACCAATCCCATCCTCTCCTACAGACATTCTTGACCAACCCCACCCAGTTCAACAGATGTAGGGCAGTATTGATCAATCTTGCGCTCACTCTGGACCAATCCCACCTATTCCTTCGGTCACTCTGGACCAATCCCATCCATTCCTGCAGTCATGCTTGACCAATCCCACCCATTCTTGCAGATATTGACTAAACCTGCATATTCCTGCAGTCACTCTGGACCAATCCCACCCAATTTTACAGACAATGTGGACCAGTCCCATTTACTCTGGCAGACACTCTTGACCAATCCCACCCAGTTCTATAGATGTTGATCAATCCTCCACTCTCCTGCACTCACTCTGAACCAATCTCATCCATTCCTGCAGTCATGCTTGACCAATCCCAATTGCAGATATTGACTAATCCTGCATATTCCTGCAGTCACTCTGGACCAATCCCACCCAACTTTACAGACAATGTTGACCAATACCAGACACTCTTGACCAGTTCTACCCAGTTCTATAGATGTTGATCAATCCTGCCCTTTCCTGCATTCACTCTGGACCAATCCTGCCCTTTCCTGTACTTACTCTGGACCAATCCCCGCCTATTCCTTCGGCCACTGGACCAATCCCATCCATTCCTGCACTCACTCTGGACCAATCCCACCTATTCCTTCAGTCACTCTGGACCAATCCATTCCTCCAGTCATGCTTGACCAATCCCACCCAACTCTGCAGATGTTGACCAACCCTGCCCATTTCTGCAGTTATTCTTTACACCAGAAATTTTTACCCATTCCCATATAAATTCTGACCCGTCCTTTCAGCTCCTGCAAACACTTTTGAGCATTCGCAATCCCACAATGCAGAAACTTTGACCACTTCCGTCTATTCCCATGAAAGATTTGACCAATCCCACCTGCTCTCGTACAAAGTTTGGACAATCACCCCTATCTGGTCTGTTTGTAGCCACCTGTGATATCTTCTAAAGAACTCAGTTGGTTCTATTTCCCCATGTTCTCTTTCTCAGTTGCTGGTTTCTGTGTAAACAAGCTGGCCATTTTAACCACAGGAAACTTAACCATAAAACATTGTCTTGAAGGTTCATGAATGAAAGCTATACATTTTTTGGGGTGAGCATCCTGCCACTTTCAGCACTCTCCTGTGAATGAATGTGGTGTTTTTTGTCCTGTGAACCTCCATATTGTTTGGATCAAACCTATAGCTATGATGAAAACCAGGTTAGAATACAGATCCTGTTATACATGTTAGCACAAGTGAAGTATTGGTTAGTGATTGGTCTGTTGTATGTACTGTAAAATCTTCCCCTGCAAATCTCCTTTACCCTGTTATCCTTTCTTCACCATATCCATTCATTCTTTCCTCTGTTCCTCTTGATTACGCAATCCCTGTCTTTCCCAAGCTTTCCACTCTTTCACTCAATGTCTTTTCCGCTCTCTAGCCCTTGTCATCTCTTCTTCTTCTTCTTCTTCTTCTTCTTCTTCTTCTTCTTCTTCTTTCCCTCCAGCCGCCTTCTCTCCTCTTTGCGCTTGACTGGTATGGCCGGTACCCAGCAAGTGTTGATCCTCCTAGAGACTGGTCCTGAAGCTGTGTGTGTTTGGCTGCTTGCTTGTTTTTGTCTTGTTTACCTCTTCTGAGATAATAACAATATACAGATATCCATCTGCTAACGAGAGACTACCAGTTCCAGAGTGTGTGACAGACTGCATCATATCAAAGTGATATTTTCCCTCTCTCTCTCTCTCTCTCTCTCTCTCTCTCTCTCTCTCTCTCTCTCTCTCTTGGCTTCATGCTTTCCTTTGTTGTTAGTTCAAGTGAAAATGCGCCATGTTGGGCTGATTCCTATTGGCTTATGCATGTGTGCCTTAGGGGGCCATCTGTTTGTCGTTTCTTCAACACTGCATCCCATTTCAGTGGGAATTGCGATGTTTCTGTGAATCAACCTGTGATTGGTCTTTCAACTCGGATTGTTTTGACTAAAATATGTGCATGTTCCTGTATTACAGTAGACTATTTTTAGATATTACATTCATAATATTGGATTTTGCATTGATTTCTTTTGCAAAAGGTAAGAAAACAGCATCTGGTTTTGTTTTATGTAATACTGAAACAACCGCTGTAGATTTCACCCTACAGTACTTGCTTTTTCAACCTCCTGTTCTACAAATATGCACTTTCAATGTAGGTCTCCCATTGTTCCCATTTTTGTTCATTTCCATTGTTGGTGTATCGGTTTAATGAAGGATCCAGTTCATTATAATTTATTTTCTTCACCACCTGTAAAGTTCAGATTGGTTTTTCGAATGAGTAAAACAAATGGACTAGTTTTTACCAGAATGCATTAAATTTTATGGGGCACCATTCAAAAGCACACTGTAATGCATGTGTGGACAAGCAGTTAAGCTTTAGTGCCTGAAAGCTACTTAATTATATTAGACTGCAGCTGAAGTACTGTAATTACCAGCGATTTTGCTGAGTCATGCGTTTTCAAACCTTATTCAGTCCATCCAAATTCACGAAAGAGCTAAATGCATTAGCGATGTACCAAAATGAAAATTCCTGGCCAAAACCAAAAACCTGAATGCGAGCTGCAGCTACGCTGTACGTTTCTAAAAGACGTGTGTCTGAAAAGCAGCGTCAACTAGACACGGTGTAATATGGCCAAATATGCTCGACAACGTACAATTATTCATCCAAGACAAGTAATTCCATTATGTTTAAAGGGATACATGACATCGCTGTGCTAGCAGGTACTTTCCTTTCTGCTTCTTGTGGTGGTGTGGGTCCTGAATATCATGTGGCGTGTCAAGCCTGTAGTGCAGAAGTGTTTCCACATGGCAACGTCTTCACTGTTGACCTGCTCAGACTGTTTAAATGGGTTTGGCCTGACGTTTGAATCACCTTCAGATTTTTTTACCAATAACTTTTGACCCTGTTGTATTATCATTACTCCATCACACTTTTTATGTATCATCCCTCGTTTCTTTATTTCTCCCATCATCTCAGCACCTTTGACATCTCTGGGACCAACGTTGGGACTACAGAAGTCCAGCTCTCTGGAGAGCTTGCAGACAGCCATGGAGGAAGCCAGTAAGAGCAGTGTTCCCTTCCACCGGCCTGCTGGTCCTATGGTACGCGGCCGTGCTTGCAACATGAGCTTCCGGCAGGCCATCGACAAGTCCTACGACGGGCCCTCTGAGCCTGAAGACGGTAAGAACGAGACAAATTCAGTACATTGTTGACATTTGCAGATTAGGGCCTTCTGGGTCTTTTAAAAGTCAGAGACTGGATTATTTTCCCCCCAAGTTATAACACAAGCCTGGTCATTTTACAGTGCTTGAGTAAGTATTCAGCTTGTATTTGTAACATTACAAACTGAAATGGGCTGAATTAAGAATGAAGCATGGTGGTGGTAGCATGACCTTGTTCATTATGCTTGGCTTCCTGGTTGCTTCTCTGAATAATGCCCTAATCTGATAGCGTTCTCGTGAATCAACATGAAACAACCCATAAAGATTGAAGTGGAGGAAAAATCAATAGAGTTAGCAGAATTTATTTACGAGTACAAAAACAATATGAAAGTTGTGACTGCATAAGTATTCACGTCCTTGGCCAGCTTGGATATTGATGATCAGTTTGTGTAAATTCCAATGAAGTCCATTTCACTTCTCACACAAAGGTCTAAAGCTTCAAGGAGGTAAACGCATGTTAAAGGTGTTGTAACTTCCTACCAGACATATTGGCTGTTATGTCTAGCAAGCAAGGCATATTATTAGCACGGGCTAATAATATGCCTTGTGTAATACATTTATGACGAGTTTAAATGGACAAATTGATTTTAGCACTGACCCAGGCAGCCTTTATTTATTGAACGTGAATGATTTAATGACTAAGGTTTAGTAATACGCAGTGTGTTTCTGCTTTCGGAAATAAAACACGGTTTTTCATGATGAATGGCTTCATTAGTTAATGAATTACCAGATCAGCAAAAAATCAGCCATAAAATAATTTCTTAAATGAGTTGTGTAATAAATCTTATGAAGAATCTAACACAGGCAAATGGTTTTGTTTATGCTAGCATTTTTTAAATGGGTGCAATCATAATAATTCAGTAATAACCCATTAATGAAACGACTCGTGTGCTGAATATGAACTACCATGGATTTAGACAAGAATGTACAAAGCCGTGCCAGACATATGGTTATCGTTAGCATAAGTATATACCGAGCTAACAGTTTTCGCTGTTTCTCAAACATGAGTTGGAAGCTTCCACATAATTTGAAACTACAAACCTTCAGGGACAGCTCTGACACTTTTGGGTTTGTTTTTATATAGTATATACCAAAATATATATGTTATTTACCAGCTGGGAGATCCATATCGTGAAATACCGTGACTGAGGTCTTGAAAGGCCAGAGGGCCTCGGTCAGTATTCAAGGCTGAGGTTACGGTATTTCACCATATAGACCGACCTTAAGCTGGTAAATAATATATATATTTTTTTCTTTATCAAATTCTAACAGAAAACCAGAGTGCCCAAAAGGTAGAGCCGAGCCGCCATTTTGAATCCTCATTCACGGCTGTCATGCAAATGGCTTCCTCTTCGGTATACAAGTGCACTTCCATGGCAGGAAAAAAAAACTAAATTTTGCCGCCTATGTAGTCCCTTATTTATACAAATAGGAGTCATTCAGGATTCAGCCATGTTTTTGCTTGGCGTTCGCAACAGTTACAGGTTTTTAGCTTTCTTCTGAAAATGTTGTCTTTTATTTCTTCTTCCTCGGGGTAGTAGAAATCGCTTTCACTGGGAACACTGTCATTATCGCTATCCATGCTGTAAAATTAATGCTATTCTCCTGAGAAATGCGAAAATAAATGTTGACAAAAATTGCTCCGATGTTTTATGAATGAGCGAGTCGCCAGAGGTCCGTAACCAAGGTCCGTAACCAGGGTCCATATCGTAGGATACGGACCCACTCGCCAGCCAAACAGAGCACAGGATTTGATGGAAATCGGACCGCGACAAATTTTTTTTATTCCATGGAAAAAGTGGCCTATATGTATAATAATCAATATTCACTACGCCTGAGGCAAATAATTGTAAATTAACAGTTTGGTGTGTGTGTGTGTGTGTGTGTGTGTGTGTGTGTGTGTGTGTGTTTTGAAAACTGTCTGTTTTGTAGTCATAACCTAATTTCAGCTAATATCAGAACTGAAACTAATAGTCTTTAAACCAAACACTCATTCCTGCGGTTTAATTCACTCAAGCACTCGTTCCCTTTCTGTTTCAGAGACGTATATGGATTACTTGGAGCTGCTTATTTGGAAATGAGCGCAACAGGGCATGAATTCCTTTAGATTTCTGCTTCATGTCTCTTGTCAAGCAGAACTGTGACTCTCATCACATGCTCGTTATTCCCTTCGTATGACGCAAGCTGAAAAACTGTGCGTGGTTATACTTGACGTGTGACTGTGTTTGTGCTTGGGCAGCATCGTTTACATATTTGTCTGCAGCGCTCAAGTATCTGTCGGATTTAAGAGACATCCGCTATGCGACGCGTCAAAGACAAAACATCCTGCACGTCGACTTTCCACCTCGACCGCTACGATGTTTCGTCATATTTTTGTAGCACTGTGTATCAGTGTGCACCATGAGGACGAGCTCAGAGTTCTCTCTTTAACACTTTACAATATCAGCGTCTCAGATTTTAAATTTTCACTATGTACTCGTAGTGAAATGTAAAGATGAACCCGGCTGAACAGACGTGCAGGATGTACGACGGCACCAGGAGTGCTGACGATGTGTGGCATTAGGGCTGGACGAGTGACCAGATATCAATATAACTTCAATATTGTGATTAAATTGTCACAAAATGCTGTTGTGAGATCTTTATGCTAAATGTAAAATAAAAAAATAAAATACAGACTGAATAGAAGCTGCTGGGGTGATTTAAATTTTATACTTTTTTAACTTTACAATTTTTTTTTCCAGTGTTGAGTATATCCCATAAAAATATATAAATTTTAAATGGGGAAAAAATACAAATAACTCTTGTAAATTTGTTGACGAAACAGAGAGCCAAGTAAAAAAATTGTTAATTAAAGCAAGACGGCCTTTCGATTTCATAAAATCAGAGAAATTTAGTTCCCTCTGAAATTTGGTCATTGTGATATTTATTTCTGTAATATCTCACAAAATATCCTGCCATTCTGTGGCCGGGAAGTTATTTAATTTGAAGGGATTCTGTAGCAAATAATGTGCATGAAATTGCTCGATTCGCGCAGTCAAGCAGACCGAGCAAATCCGTATGCGCATGTGCAGGTTTACTTTGACTGTGCACTGACCGTTCCATCATTCTGTCACTAAATGAACAGCTGATCACACCGAGGTGCTCGCTGACCGCCAATATTTATTGGCTTGATCCTGCGTTTCCTTTCTTTTGCAACATAACAGCTTTTCTTCTCGCTTTCCGTTACTGCAGTCGGTCTTTCAGGTTTTGTTTGCACACTCACGTCCTCCATTTTTCTCTCCTGTTTCAAATCTGTATCCCACAATGCCTTGCATGAACGGGGAAAGCCCACCATGTGATGCATGATGTAGCATCTTGTATTGAGTCATGGTGAAGCAGGAAAAAAATAGTGGAGAATTTCAGGCCATGTGGAGATAAAGTCATTACTTCTTCTATTTAAAAAAAATTATAAAATTGAAAGTCTGCGATTTGAATTCAGTAGCTATCGGTCCACGAAACAAAAATAATTGGGTGTCGAGAAAATTTTTCATGACCTACACTTGAAAAATCTGAAAGGCTGTCTACCTTTAAAAAAAAGGAAAGAAAATACAAACTGTGCTGTGTTGCTTCTATATTTTTACATCCTCACAGTCAATCAGAAAATCCATCCTTCCTTCTAAAAGTGAAATTAATTCAAACTAAAACCCAAGTGAGAAGGCAATCATACCTTGTGCCGTCAGGTTCGGTGCTCGGACTGACCCTCATGCTGCCCATGTGCCACTGCGCCAGTGGCATTTCTCTGGGCGTTGGGACGAAGCTGAATATACCGTTATTGGCCACATTCTTTCCGACAGAGTAAAGATACTTCCACTCGGCCCTCCACTCATCAGAATACGGCTCTCCTATAGTCAGAACATCATCAGCATTGGTGGATATCACACATCATCTCCAATTCACTCATACTGGTTCAATTTTTGGTGAATTTACAAAATAGTACCACTACCACACCAAAATTGGATTTCAAGTAAGACTGTGGTGAATGTGTGGAGCTTTTGGGAAAATGATTCATCACAGTTAGTTGAGAGTTAAAGATGTTGTAGTGTTTAGTTCAAAACGAAGATGGACGGTTCTGCATCACTTACCGAACTCTTCATAGCCCCACAGCTCAACATTCACTTTCTCAGCTTTAATTAGAGATGAATTCCACACCATCAGCAGAATCCCATCGACGCCCGGCGTACCATAATACTGCCAGTGAGTCCCATTCACCAGGATGAGCTTATACTCCACACTCAGCTTACTGTGGTGCACTGATCAACCCATCACAATCAGCCACATCATATTTTAAAATTATATATATATATATATATATACACAACCCCGATTCCAAAAAAGTTGGGACGAAGTACAAATTGTAAATAAAAACGGAATGCAATTTATAAATCTCAAAAACTGATATTGTATTCACAATAGAACACATTGTAGAACGTATTTTTCTATTGCTATTTGACTATACCTCTCTACTTCAGTGTATTGAGCACTGTTCCACGAGAAAATCGACTTACAGAATCCTATATATATATATATATATATATGTATGGCAGGCTGTCTGATGGTGAAGAATGCCATTCAGTGATATTTCTGGATCCAAGCGACTTTGAAGAGATCCCATCCCATTAGGACAAGACAAGCTATTGTGCATCCCCACAGAGAGCAGTAAAGCAAAGGATGTGAGAGAGAAAGATAGAGAAAGAGAGCTGCTCAAGTGTGTGAAGGTGTAGTTCATCACACAGTTCAATCACAATGCCTTTCAGTACAATCCAGCGGTCTGTGAACTGTGACTGAATAGTCAGGTCAGGCGCAGCAGATAAATGAACAATACGCCAATGTCTGGGCAAAAATAAACAGAAGAGAAAGCAAGGAAACAACCAGTTTAGCTTGTTTCCTCTCATGTGAAGTGGTGTCACTGTCAAAAGTCAAAACCTTTCCACATTATTCAACTTACATCACACCTTTTATTCTGGCGTCTTGTTAACACATACTGTGCTACTGAACTGACCACTAACTTGTTGACACGTGAAGTACATTCGAAGAATGACTCCTTTTCTTACTAGATTTCTTATCACATATAGACCCAGCTGTCTAACGGTTATCGCTAAGCTATTCTCTTTTATTCTGTCCACATTCACTGGATATGAGCAATCATGCGCTCTGATAACCTCATTGTAGAGTAGCCAGTCGGCTCATATACCGTGAGTAGAGAAAAACAAAATGGTGGAGTGTGTTGCTGAACCAACCAAGGACAAAATAAAAACTTGATTCGAAAACAAAACCCCCAAAAAACGGAGCTGTTTTAAAAAAATTTTTTTTAATTTTTTTCTCCTTTTCTATTTTTATTTACTTTTTTCTGTGTGTTTGTGTATTTTGATGTTTATTTGAGTGTTTTGTCCGCCGGTGGTGGTGTAGCTCCGGACCCAGTTTTGGGCGTCGGTTCCCTCCA
>JAPEKM010000010.1:7288884-7301123 GCA_027575975.1 Cathorops multiradiatus
ACCCACGCGGACACGGGGAGAACATGCAAACTCCACACAGAAAGGCCCTCGCTGGCCACGGGGCTCGAACCCGGACCCTCTTGCTGTGAGGCGACAACGCTAACCACTACACCACCGTGCCGCCCCATGCAATATTATATTAATGAAAAAAGCTAGCATATTGGTATGAGCTCAAAGTCCCAGAATGCAATCCAGATATACAACAGCAGAGACTTGGATGTACAAGATGACGAGCATGATAATGGTGATGCTTTGGAAGCGGATCTGTTTGAGCAGCTAAGCACATGAAAGAGCTGATAAAACTATATCTGAAGTGTTATTATTTGTAGAACAACAAAATATAAACCACAAAATATCTAAATTACTTAAGCACTGCTGCATCATGCTCTTTAGCATGCGCATGATGCGGTAGTGCTTTTTAGCAAGAGCACTACCATCAGTGGGTAGCCGAATGGCAATTTAGGACACAGTTAACCAAAATGAAAATAAAAGTGAAGTTTTAGCTAAAAAAAAAAAGCCATTAAAATTAAATATTGGACACCGTTGAAGAGCATATGTTAATTTTAGAAATTAATATACAAGTGGTTCAGGGTGGATTTTTCCTTTAAATACAAAAGACAGTGGCTTTATTTTGGCATCATGAAAGTATTCCAAATGTGCATAAAGGGGAAAAAAATGCATGTACCTCTGCTTGGACCCCCAATTTGAATGCAGCCCTACATATATCCCTGAATGAAGTCATGTAGCTGCCCTGCCTTTAAATAGTCCTGAAGAGCTGGTCATGATTCGTGACAATCATTCAGGTTAGTGTATATTTAGATTGCTTATCCTACTATCTCATTAACCCTTTGATTGTTTTTTAACCAAGGACTAACCTACATAGCAAGGACATTTAGCCCTACTTATGGCTTGACAGAGTGCATTTTTACTCTGCTATGCTTGCACAATGAGCCTCGACAGTAACGTGGGGTGTTGTCACATGTTGTATATCTCTCCACCAGGGGGAGCCCTACCAGGCAGGAGTGAGCCAACAGTAGATACCCTGTCAGTGCCTCCTATTTCCCCCAACTGGTATTACTTCATGGCTGGCGGAGGCGCCATCTTGTTCCTGGTTATTGCTGTTGTCATGGCCATTGGCTGTCGCCGCCTGACAGCCAAGAGGAGCCGACCCACCATGGCCTACTATAGTCCCCACAGTGCTTACTACCCAAATGGTGCCATGTCCAGAGCAGGGGGGGGTCCTAAGTTGACTGTCTGGGTTGAGAAGGGGGATGGAAACTCCTACTGGTGAGGGGACTATGTGTGATAGATGTTAACCTACATTGCTGACAGAAGGTCAGAGGAAAAGAACTCAGAAGAGTACTGAAAAGTTGGTTTAGCATAAGGGATGCCTCAAACAAGAACTATTTTTTTCTTTGGTACCACCCTGCTACCAACTGCTTGGGAACTGCACAACCGAAAAGTGGACAAGAACCAGCATCTGCTCTAAACCTGTTGGTATTCTTTGTGTTTTTTTTTTTTCTTTCGATGCACCTTCACTTGCTGGATGTGCTGAGACACTGTGAGTCTGTTTACTGCAGAGTACTATCCAGAGGTTTTCTGGAAGAGCACCATATGGGAAAACCTTCCAGTACGGGCTTAACTGTGATGTAACCAGGTTGAAAGCTTCTTGTGCCTGTGCCTGGTGATAGCGCCTGAACTACCAAACCATCAGAGACTAAGTGGACATGGTGTCCAAGCCAACAACCTTAATCATAAATCCAAGACTGGCATGATGCCTTAATAACATTTCAGATGAGGATTGGTTCCAACTGGTCCCAAATCAGGGCTAGATGATGGAATGGATCATGAGATCAGGACTGAAGGACAGTCTTTAAGCTTTTGCAGAGCTAGATAATAATATTAATAATCATGTTGTATATCTAAATGTGGTGTCAACCTGTGTGGTTTACAAAACTGAATGAATCTTGGGTAAATTTACAGCTGTCAAAATGTTTGC
This sequence comes from Cathorops multiradiatus, assembly GCA_027575975.1. Taxonomy (NCBI): domain Eukaryota; kingdom Metazoa; phylum Chordata; class Actinopteri; order Siluriformes; family Ariidae; genus Cathorops; species Cathorops multiradiatus. The sequence continues at coordinate 7,290,884 of JAPEKM010000010.1, forward strand.
ACTTTGAATAGATCCTGGTAGTATTTGCGAGGCGATCTGGGAAAACCCGTCAGATGATGCTGTGGATAAATTTGGGTAAATTGATAAAAAGGTTTTGGCCAGAATTGAACATTTCTTGAGCATACTTACAGTACCATACCACAGCATAAATATATTGCACTGAAATGAAAATGCTTTTATTTACTTTTTGATCTTGCCTTGATGTAAAGATCATATTGGTTAAGTTTAGTGAAAGGACATCCAAAACCCCTCTAGCCAAGTGCGATTTTCTCAAACGGTTAACATGAAACTTTGGATAGCTACATGCCGTAGCAAAATGTAGCTGAATCAATTCAGTTTCTGATACCCGCAATGCTCCTCTGCCAACATTGTAAAAGAATCCTTGTTCAAACTTAAATTTCTCACTTTTTAGACTTCAAAATGCTAGAACCAAACTTGTGGCTGAGGTACAAACAAAACAAATCCCAAGATATTTCAGTTAAAACATTGAGTAAGAACAATATAATACAACAAAAAGAAGGGTTTTCCCAGGCCGCCACACAATTTACAATTTCTATGTTTACTATTCAGCCAAAAAAGACAAAGACAGTCAATGGACCATTTCTAATGAGTGTGTTGAAGCTGGGCAATGGGGTATAATACAATTGAGCATGCATGTGTACAATTTTGTATATCTCTACAGGCTCAGGTTCGGTGATCAGCATGACTCTAATGAAAGAAAGTCCAGTCAGAACCTTCCAGAACAATAACAAATCACATTTCATCTCATATATTTTAGGTCACAGTAAAATTGGCATCAAAGATGTTCATACTCAGAGTAAAACTAGAAGAGAGAGAGAAAACATTTTTCATTGCCATACTCCACTTCAAGACTAGATTTACTCAAGTTCTGCAGTTTTATGCATGTTCCTCAAATTTCTCAGCAGAAATCCCCCAAAATATTGTGTAGGCCCTGTCAGTTCCAAGCCAGAAGTGAGGAGGCGTGCGTTATTCCAACCAAACGGCTGTCAGTGTTTTATTCCCTGCAACAAGCCACATAAACAACACCAGCTGCTTCCCTTCACTGCCTCGTCTTAATGAGGACCGAGAGAGAGAGTGGAGCAGTGAAGGAGCGATCTCTGTGCACTCCCAACAGCTGGCAGACATTTTGTTATGCCACAGGCCTTGGAGTCTTCCAGAACAATGAAGAGCATGCAGCACCTTTGCGTGGTTCGCTAGTTTTTGGAGCATTTTTTCGAAATCAATTTATCGTTACTGAGCAATGGGGTCAAAAAATTAGATAAAGAGATTGAGAGACTTTCTTCAGTGTTTGTTCTACTTGTTCTCTAATTCCCAGCGCAGTTCCTCGTTTGATAATTTTGAGGATTTCTTAGCTTCTTAGAATTTTTGAACGAGTTTCCTAGTTTTCTTGTTCCCTGGATTCGAGTGTTTCCTTGTTCCAGAGATTTGAGAGTTTCCTAGTTTCCTTGTTCCCTAGGTTTGAGTGTTTCTTAGTTTTCTTGTTCCCTAGGTTTGAATGGTTCCTACTTTCCATGTTCCCTAGGTTTGAGAGTGTCCTAGTTTTCTTGTTCACATGGTTCAAGTGTTTCCTTTTTTCCATGTTCCCTAGATTTGAAAGTTTCTTAGTTTCCTTGTTGCTGAGTTTTGAGAGGTTCCTAATTTCCTTGTTCCCTAAGTTCAAGTGTTTCCTAATTTCCCTAGATTTGAGTTGTTCCTAGTTTCCTTGTTTCCTAGGTTCGAGTGGTTCCTACTTTCCATGTTCCCTTGGTTCAAGAGTTTCCTAGTTTCCTTATTCCTGAGTTTTGAGAGGTTCCAAGTTCCCTTGGTCCTTAGGTTTGAGAGTTTCCTAGTTTCCTTGTTCCTGAGTTTTGAGAGGTTTTAAGTTCCCTTGGTCCTGAGATTTAAGAGTTTCCTAATTTCCTTGTTCCCTATGTTTAAGTGTTTTCCTAGTTTTCTTGTACCCTAGGTTCAAGTGGTTCCTACTCTCCATGTTCCCTAGGTTTGAGAGTGTCCTTGTTTACTTGGTTCAAGTGTTTCCTAGTTTCCTTAGGTTTCAGTGTTTCCTAGTTTCCTTGTTCCCACATTTTGAGAGGTTCCAAGTTCCCTTTTCATGAGGTTTGAGAGTTTCCTAGTTTCCTTGTTCCTTAGGTTCAAGAGTTTCCTTGTTCTCAAATTTTGAGAGGTTCGAAGTTCCCTTGGTCCCTAGGTTCGAGAGCTTCATAGTTTCCTTGTTCCCAACGTTCAAGTGTTTCCTAGTTTCCTTGTTCCCTAGGTTCGAGTGGTTCCTAGTTTCCTTGATCCTTAAGTTTGAATGGTTCCTACTTTCCATGTTCCCTAGGTTCGAGTGTTTCTTAGTTTCCTAGGTTTGAGTGGTTCCTACTTTCCATGTTCCCTTGGTTTAAGAGTTTCCTAGTCCTTGTTCCCAAGTTTTGAGAGGTTCAAAGTTTCCTTGGTCCCTAGGTTTGAGAGTTTCCTAGTTTCCTTGTTCCCGAATTATGAGAGGTTCCAAGTTCCCTTGGTCCCTAGGTTTGAGAGTTTCATAGTTTCCTTGTTCCCGAGGTTCAAATGTTTCCTAGTTTCCTTGTTCCTGAGGTACACGTGTTTCCTAGTTTCTTTGTTCCTTAGGTTCGAGTGTTTCCTAGTTTCCTTGTTCCTGAGTTTCTAGTGGTTCCTACTTTCCATGTTCCCTAGGTTCGAGAGTTTCCTATTTTCCTTATTCTTGAGGATCAAGTGGTTCCTAGTTTCCTTGTTCCCTAGGTTTGAGTGGTTCCTACTTTCCATGTTCTCTAGGTTTGAGTGGTTCCTAGTTCACGTGGTTCACGTGTTTCCTAGTTTCCCTAGGTTTCAGTGGTTCCTAGTTTTCTTGTTCCCTAGGTTCAAGTGGTTCCTAGTTTCCCTAGGTTCGAGTGGTTCCTGGTTTCCTTGTTCCTTAGGGTCAAGTGGTTCCTACTTTCCATGTTACCGAGGTTTGAGTGTTTCCTAGTTTCCTTTTTCCCTAGGTTTGTGTGGTTTCTACTTTCCATATTCCTAGGTTTTGAGAGGTTCAGAAGTTGAGAGACTTTCTTCAGTGTTTGTTCTACTTGTTCCCTAATTCCTAGTGCAGTTCCTTGTTTGATGATTTTGAGGATTTCTTAGTTTCCTAGAATTTTTGAGGTTCGAGTGGTTCATACTTTCCATGTTCCTTAGGTTCGAGTGTTTCCTAGGTTTGAGTGGTTCCTACTTTCCATGTTCCCCTGGTTCAAGAGTTTCCTATTTTCCTTGTTCCTGAGTTTTGAGAGGTTCCAAGTTCCCTTGGTCCCAAGGTTCAAGAGTTTCTTAGTTTCCTTTTTCCCTAGGTTTGAGTGGTTTCTACTTTCCATATTCCTAGGTTTTGAGAGGTTCAGAAGTTGGGAGAGACTTTCTTCAGTGTTTGTTCTACTTGTTCCCTAATTCCTAATGCAGTTCCTTGTTTGAAGATTTTGAGGATTTCTTAGTTTCCTAGAATTTTTGAGCAAGTTTCCTAGTTTCCTTGTTCCCTAGGTTCGAGTAGTTATTATTTTCCTTGTTCCCGAGGTTTGAGTGTTTCCTAGTTTCCTTGTTCCTGAGGTTTGAGTGTTTCCTAGTTTCCATGTTCCTGAGGTTCAAGTGGTTCCTAGTTTCCATGTTTCATGAGTTCGAGTGGTTTCTAGTTTTCTTGTTCCTGAGGTTCAAGTAGTTCCTACTTTCTGTGTTGTTCTTGTTCCCTAATTCCCAGTGCAGTTCCTTGTTTGATAATTTTGATAATTTCTTAGTTTCCTAGAATTTTTGAGCGAGTTTCCTTATTCATGTGGTTCAAGTGTTTCCTAGCTTCCCTAGGTTTCAGTGGTTCCTTACTTTCTCGTTCCTTAGGTTCGAGTGGTTCCTATTTTCCATGTTCCCTAGGTTTGAGAGTTTCCTAGTTTCCTTGTTGCTGAGTTTTCAGAGGTTCCTAATTTCCTAGTTTCCCTTGGTCTGAGTTGTTCCTAGGTTCCTTGTTCCCTAGGTTCAAGTGGTTCCTATTTTTCATGTCCCCTAGGTTCAAGAGTTTCCTAGTTTCCTTTTTCATGTGGTTCAATTGTTTCCTAGTTTCCCTAGGTTTCAGAGGTTCCTAGTTTCCTTGTTCCCTAGGTTTGAGTGGTTCCTAGTTTCCCTAGGTTTGAGTGTTTCATTGTTCCTTAGGTTTGTGTGGTTCTTATTTTCCATGTTCCCTAGGTTTGAGTGGTTCCTAGTTTCCCTAGGTTTGAGTGTTTCATTGTTCCTTAGGTATGTGTGGTTCTTATTTTCCATGTTCCCTAGGTTTGTGAGTTTGCTGAGTTTTGAGAGGTTCCTAATTTCCTTGTTCCCCAGGTTCAAGTGTTTCCTAGTTTCCCTAGGTTTGAGTTGTTCCTAGATTCCTTGTTCCCTAAATTCAAGTGGTTCCTATTTTCCATGTTCCTTAGGTTCAAGAGTTTCCTATTTTCCGTGTTCCTGAGTTTTGAGAGGTTCCTTGTTCCCTAGGTTCGAGAGTTTCCTAGTTTCCTTGTTCCCTAGGTTTGAGTGTTTCCTAGTTCCAAGGTTTCAAGCATTTTCTAGTTACATTGTTCCAAGTGTATTTCATAATTTCCTTGTTCAATACTTTCAAGTATTTCCTAGTTTCCTTGTTCAAGTTGCAGTGTGTTCCCCAGCTCACTAGCTTTCTTGTTCTCGTTTCGAGCATGTTTCTTTCATCTCATGTACCTTTCCTAGTTTATTTTCTTATTTCAGTAGTCAAGTGTGTGTTTCTTTTGTTTCCTTGTTCCCAGTGTTGAGTAGATTTCCTAGTTTTGAGTGTTTGTTCCTAGTTTCCTTGTTTAAGTTGCAGTGTATTTCCTAGTTCCTGTGATATGAGTGTCCTATGTGTTCAGGGGCACTTTTGATAAAATTTAGCTCACCTATTCACCCTAGTTATGCATAATAGTTAATTATCCTTCACTGTATTTTCCCCCAAGCTGGTACTCAAAGTGCGGTATTCAATCTGGTGAACACTGTTTGGTTTCTTCTTGTAACACGAAGTAGAAAGCAATGATCAAGTCTCACTAACTTTGGGTTTTGAATGACAAATATGTTAGTATTTCACTACTGGATAGCTAGAACGTCTCACTCGATTAGTATTGTGAGAAGAGAAGAGATGGAGGCAAAAAAAAGAGAAAGACAATACTTTTGTGAGCTATTCCAAGCAATTTATATTAGAGAAGTGGTCAGAGAAGTATTGGCACTGGCTTGCAGCATGCTTTTAAATTAATCTCATCTTGCCATACATTTTATCGCGCATATAATATTTTTAATTGTTTAATGGACCCAGTCACATTTATTACAACTGCTGGAAGTTTTCTTCCTTCATATCTATGGAGAATGTAGCAACGAGTGAACACTTTCTCCAGAGAGATGATGCCAAAATCATTTTACCTCCCAGAGATCTACACTTTTTTGTTCTCCTAATGACACTAAATGATGCTCTTCTTTGGACTCGGGCATCTCAGGGCTTGTAAAACATAGACATGCAGTTGTCGTCTTCTTCTCAGAGAATTTGTTGTTATCTCGTCCCTGTAGAACAGATTGCTCACAACAGAGCTAGTCAGCCCACCACCTTCGCATCTGTAGCATGCAGGCTGCTTTCACGTCAATTTCTCAGCTTTGTTTGGTTTGGACCCAGCAGGCCTCAGTTCAAACGTTTTCTCAACAAAGCCGGTATTGTCCCGATAAACCACCTAATGCCGCTTGACATTCTAGCCGTTTTCATCACCCCACACAGCTTATGTAGGTGGTTCTGATGTTCAGACTGTACTTATGTTTAAAAGAATGATGATGATCATGATGATGATGATGATGAAGGTGATGCACTTTCCTGTATGAATGTGGCACTATACCTCAAAATCTTAAAATGAGTGTGCTGTTTGGGGAAAAAAAGTAATGAACGGAATATTTTTTGCTTGATGAATTGGAAATGCCCTTTTAAAAGACGTATGGTAATAAAATCTTATTTTTCTAACCAGGCGTTTCCTTTACTTCTTAATAATTTCCTATTAATTATGTGTAGAAACCTGTAATTAACTTTGCCATCTTCCTGTTTCTGTAACAACACCTAATTTTCATAATCGTTGTTAATGACTTTTACAGACTGGGCTTTGGGCAATTTTGTATTTTAATTAAATCATTTCTCCTCCCCACAGTTAAAAAAATGGACCCCAGAGGTAATCGTCTTCTCATCAACCCGGACCACAAAGGCACAGGTAGGAAATTGGCAACTTTTTTTTTTTAATACTGCAAAAAGAAATTTTTGTTTCTCTGAATTCCCTTAAAAGTTCCCCCATAAAGACTTAAAAAAAATTTTTTTAAAGCACAGAATAACTAGAGACCCTGTGCATCATAGAGAATCTGTGCATCTTTATACATTGGCAGCTACCTGTCCCATTAATTAAGCATAATTAAGTCTATCCTCAGCCCACATGCCCTCTACCATGGCGTCAATCACCTCAAGCTCATTTGTTGATGCCAACAGGGCAAATGTGTATCTACACTAATGAAAAGCAGAATAACAACAAATTAGTGTGAGGTTTGTTAGACTGTAGAATCTTCACGTCTTTGGCAAAGAGATGGAGGGGGGCACAAAATTTAGGAAAATGTAGATATGTTCTCTTGAAGTCCTATACATATGGTGTCAATGTTACCAATTCAGGCTGATTCTTCATCCCCCCACACCACACCACCTTTCTTGGGTGCCCAAGGTTATATATAGTCTACAAACTGCCTACAACAAACCAACTGCACTTGTTTAGTCACGATGTCATGCCACTGAATGAACAAACAAACATATATGGTATCTAAAAAATAATAAAAAATGACTGGCTTGAATCCTACTGTATGCACCATGTGAGCTGATGTATCTTCAACGTCTTTAGTTCCTGTGGCAGGGTTTCCAAAATTTGTAAGAAGATGTAAAGAAAAATTTCCCCCTATCCAGTAGAGATAATGTAAAGATTGTACCATGTGTCCACATTCATAAAAACAGTCTCCACCCTTTTCTTCTAGGTGTACAACTCCCAGAATGGACCACTGTAGAACCTTCCTCAGAGCCTCCGGTAACACAATCGACAGGCAAGGAGAATCCCTGGTTGAACACGCTGGATCCCATTCTCCTCACTATCATAGTGATGAGCTCTCTGGGAGTTCTGTTAGGCGCTGTGTGCGCTGGTCTTCTGCTGTACTGCACCTGCTCCTACGGAGGCCTGACCTCACGCTCCTCCACCACCCTGGAGAACTACAACTTTGAGCTCTATGATGGCATCAAGCACAAGGTGAAGTTTAACCAACAGCGCTGCTGCTCCGAAGCTTGAGGACCACCTGGCTGATGTTTCATCGGACATGCACAATTTGGCGCTTTCAAGAGAGACTGGCCCCATCTCTTGGGATGCATGTTACCACCTTGCTGCTTGTTGGCGCAATTGTTGGAGCCGACACTTCCAGCTAGCCTTTTTGCTTAGCTCAGATCTTGCTTGGCTGGATGCAGGTTGTTGATTCAAACGTGGATTATCGAAGGCTGCTTGGAGTTCTCTCTCTCTCTCTCTCTCTTGGGAAGCATTTCCCAGCTTAGCCTCAAATAGATATTAGTACATATCAGTTCTGTCTATTCCAAAAAAAAAATATCATGTTAAGCTTTGGGTACTGAATGGGAGCCGGTGGAATTGATCCGAACTCTTGTCATCCCAAAACGCAGAGCTTTTGTGGCATGTGACTGATGGTGTGGTGATGTTTGTTGACGTTTTATGAGCTTTTGAGTTTTCTTTTCTTTTCAATTTCCTGACTGTGATGCCTTAATGCTGGTCAATTCCAAAACTGACCATCTTATTTCATTTTTGAATCTTTACATCTATCCAGTGCTCGTTTGGTTCTGTGATCTTGTTTCATGTTTCACTCTGGCTTTAGTAGAAAGACAAGAAACACAATGTAACCTTGTTAAGACAAGTAGAATTTCATAGGTTTTAGTTTGAAGCCATGTGATTATGCTAGGTTTAAGGAAACGCAGGACCATTTTGTGTGTGTGTGTGTGTGTGTGTGTGTGTGTGTGTGTGTGTGTGTGTGTGTGTGTGTAAAGCAACAGGGAATTTTGTCAGTGCAACCTATGGATTGCTGTGAATGCTAATGGACATACTGCTGAGCTTGATGGTATTACAAATTAAGAAAGAAAAGTGTTTTTTTTTTTTGCGGCGAACACACAGCCATGAGGAACACCATCACTGAGACTTTGAACAACCAAGGCCAAGTACTTATCATTTGCTATGTCTTTCCCCCTCTCCATTCCCCCCAAACGAGGCTGAAGGTTAACAGGAGACAGGTTTAGTGATGAATTGGGTTGGAGCTTACGTAAGCTCCCTAGCGGCTTTCAAAGGCTTCATGATGAAGAAAAAAGATGAAGTAAATCTTTTCCCAGAGTCACTGATAGATATCGTCCATGACAAGCACGAGAACACGCACTCATGTACGCTCACACATCAACCGTGTTACACCTCTGCAAAACAAGACACGGAGGAGTGCACCAGAATGTTGAGAATCCGATTAGGGAAAATGAACGCGCTGTGCTTTTTGACTTCACGCTCATCTAAAAGACTGTCACTACTGGAATGGGACCGTTTCCAAGTGCCTTGGAGCTGCGCTGGCACTCAAAGACTCAAAGCTTTTGTGTGTCTCAAAACACTCGAAAAGACTTGAGCTAAATAAATAAATAAATAAATAAATCACAGCACTGGGTGGACTTCCAGTTCCTCTCTGGAAGGTTTGTACAGGAAAAAAAAAACATTAAGATGTGCTTTTTATGATAATTATTGTTATGATTATTTAATAAAGTATTGATAATATCAAGCATTGGGAAGAATCTTTTGAAGAGAAAGTGAATGTTGGGTTTGAGGTGTGACGAATACTGAGTTCCAGGGGTTGGAAAACATCACAGCTGGACGGGATTCAATGGACTGTTTAAAAACTTTCATGTGTGCGATAACCATCCGATCAAATAACCGTGCAACCATCATACTCTTGGTGTTAATTATTCAGAATAAAATGCCTTGATGTTGTGTTTAGCATGTACACAGACACACACATTTACACCAGTATGTTTTTGCAGCCGTGTGGAATTAGTTTGGCCACAAAGAGAACAACTGGCATCTATCTATAAAAGCTGATCCATAAAACATCAACACGCACTACACACACACAAACACACGTGCTCGCACACCACTGTGTTGGCTGCAGGCTCTCTCATCTCCCCATGGGCTCCCATTAGCCAAGACCTTCAGTCTCCTTCATTTAGAAACGCACAACATCAAAGCTTTGAAGTGCCTTAGTGTTCGCCACAACGTCTCCTTCATCCCTCCGTCTGACCCAGCCACCACACCGAGCCTTCCTCAGTTAACCATTTCACTCCATCCTACCAGAAAGTAGGATTCCTTCAGCCAATACTGCCATTGCACAACAACACTGCTAAATAAAATGTTTCACAATGCCCCAATTTTTAATCGATAAAGATTTTTTACTCTCATTCAGGATCTTTCTATCATCTTCTAATGTTTTTTAGGATGCTATTTCTCCCTCAGTTTTCAACCAATCATCACCAAATTTCACACGAAGAATACCTCTGGGCTGAATTACTTTGCTATGACTTTTGGCGCTGATCCAGATCACTGATCCAGAATGATTCATGAAAAGCGGGATTTTTTTCAATCACATAACTCTATCAATTTTCACAATTTTTTCAAATCAGTTTTTTTATGCCCCATTGGCCGAAAGGCCTGAAGGGGGATTATGCCATGGCAATGGTCGTCTGTCCATCCATCCGTCATGGGAAGTGTGCTCGCATTCTGAAATCAACTCCTCTCACAATTTTTGGAGGAATTTCACAAAATTTGGCAGGATTCTTTGTTACATGTTGGTACTATGCACATTGCAATTTTGTTCAGTTTGGTCACATTTTACCTGAGTTACAGCCCTTGATTAACAAAATTATAATTTGACAATTTTATGACAGTGTTTTCCTTCTGAAATCAACTCCTCTCACAATTTTTGGAGGAATTTCACAAAACTTGTCATAAGGCATTGTTATATGTCAGTACTATGCGTATTATTTTGTTAAATTTGGTTGCATTTTACCAAGTCAAGTCAGTTTATTTGTATAGCGCTTTTAACAATAAACATTGTCACAAAGCAGCTTTACAGAATTTGAATGACTTAAAACATG
>JAPEKM010000010.1:7322578-7334236 GCA_027575975.1 Cathorops multiradiatus
GTCGCCAGGTCATCACAGGGCTGACACATAGACACAGACAACCATTCACACTCACATTCACACCTACGGTCAATTTATTAACCTAACCTGCATGTCTTTAGACTGTTGGGGAAACTGGAGCACCCAGAGGAAACCCACGCGGACACGGGGAAAACATGCAAACTCCACACAGAAAGGCCTTCATAGGCCATGGGGATCGAACCCAGACCTTCTTGTTGTGAGGTGACAGCGCTAACCACTACACCACCGTGCCCCCCAGAGTAATGAAACATCTTTTTGAAAATAATAAATTGTAACTCTTCACATCAGGCTGCATCATCTCAACTGGTCATTGATTAATTTCTTATACCAGCATGCCCCTGGGTGTTTTCTTGACAATCCAGTGTGAACTGGCTCTGGACTAGACCTGATTAAAGTTCAGCAGCAAGGGCAATACATTGTTCTTCTGGCTGAGAACTGATGACGCTTAATTGCACTTGGAATGTCTTGCCATTTCATCTTCACACTTAAGATTTCATCATCTTTGTCCTTGAGTTATCATCATTAAAATCACAAGTGATGGAAGCAGAAGGTTGGCTGAACTTGACAGGAAGAAAACATGATGGTAGCTTTGTGTCTGCTTCCATCTGGTGGTCAAGTGACTTCTGTACACATTTTTAAGAACTGTCTATTCCAGGAAAAGGACACAAATGGAAGCTGGGACATAGAGACTGTACCAGTCTGTGGTGCTGAAGAAGAAACTTGGTTTGTGGAGAAAGTTCTCAGAACCTCACTGATCATCCTGAGCTGTAGGTAGTACCCAAAAGAATAAGTTCTGTAGTGGAAATGACATTCCTGTCCAGGGTTGCTGGGCTTACTCTCCATAACAGGCTGAGAGAGCCTTTGGATCAAGAGGAACCAGTTGAGGTAGTCTGGTAGCTTCTTGCAAGGATGTCCCCTGGTTTGCTCTTGGTAGAGCTGTAGGAGGTATTTCCTACAGGGTCCCAGGGGCAAACCCAGGACCCACTGGAGAGATTTTTATCACAGCTCATTTGGGAAAATCTGAGGATCCAAACAACCCAAGAGGAATTGGAATTCTTTGACACAGGATAGAGAATTCTGGGATGAACTTCTCAGCTTATTGTCACCACCACAACCCCATCAAGAAAAGCAGAAGGTAAATAAATCAATGAATTTCTATTCCAGTTCCTGGAAATCTACCTGCCTGGTTGAGTCACCTTCACAGTACAGCCACACCCACCTAGTCCCACCAAACCCTGTTATTCATTTTGGGTAATTTATTTTCTCATAAACATTTACAAAGTGCAAACACAACTGTTCTTAATCGAATGAAATAAAGTTATTGTTTAACTGCAAGCTCTCTATTGCATCAATCTTTAAAATGTAAAATCTGACATGGGTTTGTGTTTTGACTTGCTTGAAGCTTATTTTGTAAGAGTTGTACTTAGATGAATTGTATGTTATCATGGAATGAGGTATACGCAAACATCTTTTCACAAATACACAATTTCGAACATTCAACCTCTCCCATGTTTATTCAGTTCCTTTCATTACATTTATAAAGACTATTAGACCAGTTTATTTATGAAGTTATTTAAATATTTGACATTTGAGTAATGTGGCACTGTGAACCCAAGACAGAACCATACTGCCATCTTGATGCACTGCTGCCATTGTGGAATTTCATTCCATTCCAAATATATTCTGCTTCATTTGTGTCTCCATCAACAAAAGACTGGTTCCTAAAGGTTATCACAGCCAGGGTAGCAGCGGGGTTGAGCTCTCTGTCATCAAATGCCCCAACGGCATGAGCCTCAAACAGCCTCTGACATCTAAAGTCCACTCCTCTTATGCTCAACTGGCATAAGAGCCGGACACCATGGGTTGTCTTTGACAGTTGGAGGGATGATCGCGTCCCATTGGTCAACTACCACCTGCCTCAAGCTGGGCAGCCCCCGGCCAGTAAGGTGTTGACCTGTCATGATCCGCCTGCTTCAGTGGGTGCCTGTAGCTTAGAAGCTCTAGTTCAACAAGCAGATCACTAAACAATGCACCAGGCAATAGTCAGAGGAAAGAAGACAACGCAGGAAGCAGAGACAGCAAAGACAAGAAACCCAGGTCCCCAATCCACATTCCCAGTTCACCTGCAACCTGTGTGGGAAAGACTGTCATGCAAGGATCGGACTGCTGAGTCACTCCAGATGCTGGTCTCAACAGGACTGACTGCTACTAATGTGCAACCCATTATCTCATGAGATAGACGGATGCCTATTACGACTACTACAAAAAGCTCACAAACATCCTTCTTGATTTCATGGGAATGTTACAGCAAATACGGACATGTTGATGCCAAAAACGAGCCCTTTGTTTATGTCTTTAGCTTTTAAAGCCCATTTAAAACAACCCAAAAAGTCTAAACGCAAAGTTACTCACCAGGCATGAAAAAAAGTGCAGAGACATTATTCAGCTAAAAGTAGAATTAGTAAGACCACAATATACTTTCAATATATTGAATATACAAGTTAATTAAAAAAGTATCTCCAGTGAAATATACTCAAGCTTTTCAGAGTAAAAAGTGAATATTTGTAATGGAGGAAAATAACCGAGCTTGCATGGTTTGCTCGTTGTTTAAGGAAAATGGTATGCTAGCTCAAACAAATATCTAGAGAATTTGAGTTACTGATTAGCTAATGTTTAATAACCCTGCTGGGGTGAATTCTAAGGCATATTAGCAAAACAATACTGAAGTAGTTAGCTCATTTAACAAACTAATTTAAAGAACTTAACTAGGTAGCAAATTTGACTACAATGTAAATAGCTGATTTATTAAAATTTAAGTGAGCTAAGTTAACTTTTAAGACTTTACAGCTAGACTCCCTTTCAGATTTCTCAAATTTAGGCCATAAAAAGAAATTTTCCTCGACACCCAATTATCTTTTTTTAGTGGACCGAAAGCTATTGAATCCGAATCAGACTTCGATTTTATTACTTTTTTCCAAAAAGAACAATTAATTAATTTAGAGCCTCATGGTCCTAAATTCTCCACCATTTTTCTTGCCTCGCCGTGACCTAAACCAAGATACTATGCTATGCATGGTGTGTGTGGGTCTCCTTTTGCAAGGCATTGTGGGATACAAATTTGCAACCTGAAAGAACAATGGAGCACGTGAGTGTGCGCTTGAAACATGGAAGACCGATTACAGTAACGGAAAGTGAGAAGAAAAGGCCCTGTATTGCGAAGGAAAGGAAAGGAAACGCAGGACCAAACTAATAAATACTGGCGATCGTATATATCACTCCTTCAATCAAACTTCAGGGCTCATGTTTGAAATGGGTGGGTTATACAGGAAATTCACGAGGTTATGCTAAAGTCGAGTTTAGGAAAGTGCATTAGTGGCATTACAAAGATAGAGGAGGGTTCGTATTCCCAAAACTATTACTTCTGATCACTATGTTTGGCAAAAACATAAGCAAACACAAAAATTAAAAAGATGACTGTAACAGGTAGGCGGGATCAATGTCACTTTCGTTTTTTTTTGTCATTTAACACAAAACACGCTTTTCAGCAGTTTCAAAATAAACTGTGTCCACTTTAGCCACTTGATTTCAGCCAGCGGAAGAGGTCCTCTCACCACACACACACACACACACACACACACACACACACACACACACACACACACCAGCCGTCTTCACCATCGCAATGATAAAAAAGTACCTTCTATGTAAGCTATCTAATGCACAGGAATAATATTTACATTGTGAAATCAATACATAATTTTCCTTATGACTAATGAATATTGGCTAGAATACACTCAGTGAAAAATGGACTTTAATGAGATGAGTGACCAGGCTCAAGTTCGCCTAAAAAAGATACATATTTGGGCTAATTGCAGCATGTTCTTCATTAATTACAATATTTACGATAGGGAGAAACATACTAACCAGCATTTGATGTATTGGATCCATTGGCTCCGTCATATTTTCTGTCACAACATGAGTACTGAACTTGCAATGTGAATGTCATGATTAGCTCCTCATCTTACGGCAAAATGACGTAACTGGGTCAGTGCCTGGTCAATGAAAACTTGAAAACTTATGCATAAGCATACCGGACTTGCTCTGTCTGCTTGACTGCGCAGGCACATGATTTCATGTACGTTATTTGCTCGGGAATCTCCTCAAAATAAAAAACTTCCCAGCCACAGAATAGCCCGGGTTTTTTTTTGTTTGTTTGTTTTTAGGGATATTACAAAAATAAACAAATATCACAATGACCAAATTTCAGAGGGAACTAAATTTCACTGATTTTATGAAATTGAAAGGGTGTCTTGCTTTAAAGGCAGGGTAAGTCATTTTGGAGAAACTAGCAAGTGTAAGCTAGCTTTTGAAAATATACAAATGAAAAATCCCACTCCCTCAAAAATATATGAACGCACACTGCCTGATTACTGCTGGAGGACGAGTCCACGATACCTGTTTTCAACCAACAGGGAACAGGTTTCGTTCTGATTCATGTACCAAATTTTGAAACATTCAAAGCATTCTGACCAAAAATAAATTGGTTTGGAACCTGAAAAGTTGATTCCCAACCGGAACTAAAATACAGCTGTTTTTTCCAGTGCAAACCATGACATCATCAGTGAACATATCATTACTTTGGAGAGGAAGTGGAGTGCAGCAATGGAGAACACAAGGGAAAAGGATACATCTTCAGAAAAAAGTAGACCAAAAACATATCTGCAATAACAGAACAAAAGCTCACACAATCAATGTGCACTGTCATCCTGCTCATACTTTTTACCTCCATTATGTATCATGCAACACCCTCCATTCATGACACATCCTTGATTACAATGGTTCCACTCAAAACTGGTAAAAATGTGGGTCGGTTGACGAGCAGCTACCAAGGTTCAAATGATCCTGAACAGAAATGATTCAAGAATCCATCCCCTGTTGGTCGAAAAGGGGTATGAGAGAGTGTGTTGGGGGTTGGGGAGGAGCATGCACGTTGTTATCATATCCACTACCTCATGTCTCATTCATATGTAAGAAAACACCCAACATTATCATAATGAATGCAAACAATGAACATGGCTATTGCCAGTAGTCACAGCTCTTGACTAGCATGCTAGCTTTAGCAATATGTCTGAATAGTCCTGCTGGAAGACTCCAGTCATGCGCAATGAGTGCACGGGCAGGACGTGCACAAGTCAGGTTAGTGACACTCCTTGATTACAATGGTTCCACTTAAAACTGGTGTTTTGAGTGGAACCATTGTAATCAAGGAGTGTCACTAACCTGATCCAGTGTTCAGGGCAGCTCAGGTTTCTCTTCACTGACGTGGAAATCTTTCACCTTTTACTAAAGATTTCTGGGGAGAGGGATGTTAATGAGCTCTTTTTCGGTGTCACGGTGGTGTAGTGGTTAGCATGGTCGCCTCACAGCAAGAAGGTTCCGGGTTTGAATCCAGCAGCCGGTGAGGGCCTTTCTGTGTGGAGCTTGCATGTTCTCCCCGTGTCTGTGTGGGTTTCCTCCAGGTGTTCTGGTTTCCCCCACATTCCAAAGACATGCAGTTAGGTTGACGTGGGGTGGCCTTGGGCTGAGGTGCCCTTGAGCAAGGTACGGTACCGAACCCCTGACTGCGCTCTGGGCTGCCCACTGCTCTGCGTGTGTGTGTTCACTGCTTCAGATGGGTTAAATGCAGAGGATGAATTTCACTGTACTTGAAGTGTGCATGTGACAAATAAAGGTTTAGAATTAGTCTAAGCAGGAGTGCCTGGACCAGGAGCTGAGTAGAGTAGGTGGTAAGGAATGGGTGGATCCTTGGGATGTTGTAGAGGAGTAATCTCTACAATGTTTGCTGAGGTGCTTTAAAATTCAAACCATTTTAAAATTGCAGTTTCAAGTCATGATATTTTGATAAATATTAATTTATCAGTACTGGCAGTATGGTGGTGCAGTGGTTAGCAGTGTTGCCTGACAGCAAGAAGGTCCTGGGTTTGAGCCTTGTCACTGACTGGGGCTTTTCTGTGTAGAGTTTATGTTTTCCCCATGCCTGTGTGGGTTTCCTCTGGGCGCTCTGGTTTCCTCCCACGGTCCAAAGACATGCAGGTTAGGCCAATAACCCTAACCCATGACTACGTCATTGCTTCTTTACCACAATGCATTATGGGCAATACCCATGGTCAGCTCTGCTATTTACTTTCGCCTTTGTTAAACACTGCATTGTTCTGTCTGGCCAGTTTTAACCATGCCGCCTAAAGTGAATTTGTGTGTGCCTAACTGTGTCTCCACAACAAAGAACACATAATTTGAGCTTTTATCAGCTGCTGGTTGAGAAGAAGAAATAAATGGATAAGTTTAATCTGCAACAAAAATCCTCGAACTGAATCAAAATGGACAAGTGTTTGTAGCTTACATTTCTCTGGTGGGAAAAAGACATACTTAAATTGTGACTCAGCAATATTTCCATGGTCTGTGGAATGGCCTTTGGTTATTGATGATTATAACAATTGACACTGTTCATCGTCTGAAACTAGCGATATTCCAAAGCCTGTAAAATGAAGAAGTATTCTTCGGCCTTTGCCCCTCAACATACCAAAGCACTCGGCAGCCGAACAAGCCTGTCAGACTGATAAAACTCCCAAACCACAAAGGGTTTTCTTTCAGGTGTGTATGATGAATCTCTAGGTTGTACGAATTATTGTCACTTAGGTCTTACCTTCTCACCAAGCTTGATTTGGATTCAGATTTTTCTGCTGTAAACCCTCTGCATGTTATCCACCTCTTTAAATCACCAATTTCATTGTCTTCTACAACAGAGGATGGCAAAATTGCTCCTCTCACATCGCTCTCACATAAAATTAATCTAACATCTGCTATATTGCCCAACTACCGACCCTGGCTATCCCCCATAATGCATTGCGGTAAACAAGTGATGATGTCGTTATGCTTGGGGGCCATTGGCTACTTTAAGTTGCCCCTAGGTAGCCACTGGCCATCCATCAGCATTGAAGGAGTTGTGATCCTTACACTCAGGTGCCATTGGGACAAATTATTGCAACACATGATCACCAACAACCTGTTGAGTATGAAACAATTTGGGTTTCTTGGTGGGAGATCCACAACGCTACAACTGCTTAAAGCATTAAATGAGTGGACTGAGATTCTAGATGAGGGTGGTGAAATCAATGTCATATACATGGACTTCATGAAAGCATTTGATACTGTCCCACACACATGGCTGCTCCACAAGTTCCAAGGCTTGGACACAGGAGGGAAGATAAGGAATGATTGAGATCCTTCCTTACAGGACACTGACAACAAGTGGCAGTGAGAGGTGCTTTGTCTTCCTGGATAGAAGTTATAAGTGGTATACAGCAAGGAAGTGTCCTGGGGACAATACTCTTCATACTCTTTATAAATGACCTTCCATTAGGTGTATCTTCTCAACTATATGTGTTTGCGGATGATACAAAGGTATACAGAGAAGCAAGAACAAATGAAGATGTAGCATAGCTCCAGGATGACTTAGATAATATGCAACACTGGTCAGACACCTGGCTACTTCACTTCAACCCAGGAAAATGCAAGCACATACATATAGGTACCTGTAAGAGGAGCCCTGTTGGCCCTCTCCATCACCTTGAAACAAGTGATGGAACAAACATCCTCTGGAGTTTGTGTCCTATGAAAAAGACCTTGGTGGGACAATTGACTGTAGCTTAACTTTTGCTCAATGCATACACAAGAAGGTAACAAAAGCAAACCAGATGATGGGTCTCATCAGGCATTTCTTGTCCTACATAGATGAGGACTTCAGATATCTCTACAAAGCAGTGGTCAGGCCCCACCTGGAATACACCAACACAGTATCAAGCCCTTACAAGAAGGACATTATTACTCTCAAGAGCATACAAAGAAGGGCTACCAAGATGCTACCTACAACTAGAGACTTGTCCTATCCTGAACAGTTCAAGAAGATAAAGTTGCCCACTCTTGTCTATTGCTGGTTACACTGGGACATGATAGAGACTTTCAAGGTGATCCATGGTATCAATGATATGGTTGCTATACCAGAGCTATCTGAATTGGAAGCTACATCAGAGGTCACATGTATAAGCTATATAAAGGTCAGTGCAGCTTGAAGCAGGGTGATGTTTTTTTTTTCACTCAGAGGATCATCACCACATGGAACAGCTTACCTGACCATTTGGCTGAAGCATCATCTGTGGCTGCATTTGAACAGAGAATAGACAAGCACTGGGAAAACTTGGAGCTCAAATAAAATTTTGAGGCCCCTCTCAGCTTGACCTCCTTTGCCAAGACTTCAAAAGAAGATGAAACCACAAGATAAAGAGCTGGATATACAGGCCTAAACATTTGTCCAGAAGTCAACTATGTATGTATGTATGTATGTATGTATGACATTATTAAGAACCTTTGACAAGGACAAGAGCACCTGTCGGTGAGGGAAGAGGGTGAGGATCCAAAGAGGGCAGGGCTATGCACAGGTTATGGTTAGGGATTGGGTTAAGGGCGTGGCTACAAGTGTAGCCTTGCCTCATTCTCCAGGCTGCAACTGGGACCTTCTCTTAAGAGTAAACTGGTGACCCAAAGCACAAAAAATTATCAAATAAATAACAAATAAGCATTTATTTAATTAATTGCCTACTTTCATCATTTCATATTTTGTGGACTTTATATTAATTCGGATAAAAATAAATCAGTGAAACAAAGCGGTTATCACCAGTATGTATTGTAATAAACACTCACCATCCACTTTATTAGGAACACTTTGAGGCTGCTAATTTGTGCAGTTATTCAATCATCCAATCATGTAGCAGCAGCACAATGCACAACAGATCCAGGTGAAGAGCTTCAGTTCCCATAATGTTCACATCAAACATCAGACCAGGAAAGAAGCAGTGATCTCTGTGACTTTAACCATGGCATCATACAGTATATTCCAATGTCAGTGTCAGGTCAGGGTTGATGACCCTGCTACTGGTAGCAATGTAACCCAGTACAACCTGCCACATGGATGGGTGGTTGGCATCTAAACTGGCTCCCCCATCAGTGTACACTGGTGAGGAGGGTGGCATGTCACCCTTTCAGGACTAAAAACAAGACCTGGCAAAGGGCAGAAGAGCTCCTTGTGAGCCAACAGCCAACATGCAAACCTGGTATCTGCTGGTAGCCATAACATCAAAGGGCTCTTTTCCATTATGGATTAAGAAGAACCAACCAGCTGCTGAACCAACCAGCTGTGAACATAACATTTGCTTAACCTAAACTTAAAGGGTCTTCTTCTGCAAATTAAAACTGTGTTGTCTCATTTTATGCTTTTTTCCTATTCCAGCAGCCTCATAGACAGAACAGTTAGCCTCAAACTAATAATTAACTATTCAGAAACAACTACGATAATCAGATCACTTGACCCAAAAAGGATAGTTCCCTTGCTCTTTAAAAGTTCAGTCTTTTTGGTAGAACCCGCAAGTGATCTGGATTTCGACCACCAGGTTCTTGGGTGGCAGCTGAGACAGCCACTGGCTCTGCTGGTTTCACTGGAGTATTCCCATACTGGGCTGGAGAGTGAGGGCAGGCTACAGGGCTGAGTCTTGCAGGGAGAGTTGCAGGCTTCACCAGAGAGCGAGCTGGTACTGGAGTAGAAATCCTCATGTCTGCCTCCTGGATGCTGCTGCTTGGTTGTGGTGAATCCAGATCTGGTGTCAGGTGAGTATCATCACTTGAAGTGTTGCAATCCACAACTTCTTCATGCGAGAGTAACAAGTGATCAACATGCAATATCAGGTAAGAAACCGGTCCAAGTTGTTTTACAACCTTTCCTGTGATCCATGTCCCCCTTCCCTTATGAAAATTTCTCACATGCACATGATCACCCTTGGACAACTCTCCCAACTTGGTTCTTCCTTTGTCATGGTATTTCTTCTGACTTAGTTGTTTCTCCTCAACAGTTTCAGAGAGACTTGGCTTCAGAAGACTAAACCAGGTCCTCATCTTCCATTTAAGAAACAACCCAGTTGGTGAAACACCTGTTGCTGTGTGTGGTGTGCTTCTGTACATCAGTAAGAAATTTGCTAGTCTATGCTGCAATGTAAGAGACCCCTTATCTGCCAACACTTGCTTCATCAACGCAGATTTAACTGTCTGCACTGACCTTTCAGCTGCCCCATTAGAAGCGGGATGAATAACTGGGACCAAGGTCTGTTTGATGCCATTTCCTCTCAAAAACTGCTTAAATTCACTGGATGTGAATTCTGGCCCATTGTCCGAAACCACTTCCTCGGGTAGTCCATAAGATGCAAAAATGCCACATAGAACTTCAATAGTCTTAGCTGATGTTGTGGTTGTCATGTGAACCACCTCCAACCATTTTGAGTGACTGTCAACAAGAACCAAAAAAATACTGTTTATCCTTCTTGCAAAAATCCATGTGCATCCATTGCCACACCTGAGTTGGCCATTTCCAACAATGTAGTGGGGCTGCTGCCGGTAGTTGTCTCATGATCTGACATGCACTGCACTCTTGTACAGCTTTTTCAATGTCCTTATCCAGACAGGGCCACCACATGTACCTTCTTGCTAATGCTTGCATACGGCACATGACAGGATGACCCTGGTGATGATCATGTAGCAATTTTAGTCTGAGAGCCAGAGGGACTATACCTCATTCCCCAGAGAACACATCCTTGCTCCACTGATAGTTCAGCTCTTCTTATAAAGAATGGTTTAAGTGTCCCCTCCCTTGCATGACTTGGCCATCCATTTAGAGTGAGCTCCCTCACTCGGCTAAGTACAGGGTCTTTGTTTGTGCACTGTGCAATGTCACTGGCCTTCACAGTTAAATCCTCCATAATAGAGAAATAGAAGATTTTCCCTTCTTCTGCAGTGTTATCCTTGACTTTGCTTGGCAACCTTGAGAGGGCATCTGCATTTGCATTGTCTGCAGACTGGCGATACTCCATTTCATCGTTATAAGCCATCAATATGAGCGCCCACTGCTGCATTCTCAAAGTGGCTAGTGTGGGAATAGCTGACTTTGGCCCAAGGATTGCCAAGAGGGGTTTATGGTCAGTAATGAGAGTAAACTTCCTCCCATAGAGATATTTGTGAAACTTTTCACTCCAAAAATAATAGAGAGGGCTTCCTTCTTGATTTGAGCATATTTGTTTTCTGCCATGGTTAATGTACGAGATGCAAATGCTATGGGCTTTTCTTCTCCATTCTCCATCACATGGGAGATGACAGCGCCAACACCATAAGGTGAAGCATCACTGGCTAGTTTCAATGGCTTTCTAGTGTCATAATGAACCACTATGGTGCTCTGAGATAGTTGATCTTTTGCACTTACAAACGCAGCCTCACAGTCCGATGTCCACTTCCAAACACTTTCCCGTTTCAGTAGATCATGCAAAGATCTCAGCTGCATGGACAGATTTTTCATAAACCTGCCATAATAGTTCAGTAGTCCCAGGAAGGAATATAACTTTGTGACATTGGGGGCCTTCCTCAAATACCCCCTTGTGTCTCTGTAGGATTAGGTGGTAAAAAAGAACAACTGGACTTGCTTGAAAATTCTTGAAGACGTTTCACCTCTCATCCGAAAGGCTTCTTCAGTTCTGTCTGACTGGT
>JAPEKM010000010.1:8536760-8550217 GCA_027575975.1 Cathorops multiradiatus
GATATTAATAATAATAATAATAATAATAATAATAATAATAATTTATTTTTAAACACTGTCAAACATAGCCCAATTTTCTAAAATAAGAACGAAAGTGAAAAATATAAAGGGAAAGAAACAATGAATTCTAAATAAATAAATAAATTATCAAATACATCAGTGCTAAAAACTTTGTTTTTAAATCACAAACTGTCAGATATGGCAATTATTTCTACTAAACATTCCATAAACACAAACAAACAAACCAAGAGATAGATAGATAGATAGATAGATAGATAGATAGATAGATAGATAGATAGATAGATAGATCAAACAAAAAAAACCCATCAACTTAAAAAAAAAAATCACTGTTAACTATAGCCTAATTGTTTGTATTAACAATTTTCCTAAAATAAAAAAAAAGGAAAAGGAAAATTTAAAAAGGAAAGAAAGATAACACAAAGAAATACCCAATGACAAACATTACTCAATAAATCAATCAATAAATAATCAGATAAATAAATACTGTTTTTTAAATAATAATTCACGAGTATTATTGAGTATGACCTAATTATTTCTCATCCAAATTTTCCTAAAACGGAAGACCAGAGAAAGAAAGACAGAATGAGAAAACGATTTAAGTTATGAAACTGTTATTAATGTTAATTACTGAGTATTATCAGTCCTTTCTTCAGCTTTGTGTCGGCTCTTTGTGGGCTCTGGCTCTGTCCTTCACTCAGCTGTTCATTACATCAGGAGGCTATAAGTTTACAGGGTTTGTGTTTCCATCCCTCAGTAATAATCATATTAGTAACTCAAACTGCATCAAATTCATTTCTGGGGAAAAAAATATTCACACTACTTTATTATAGTAGGTATTATTGATTATAGTGTTCTCCGGTCTTTGGTTCAGTGTTTGTTTTGTCTGCAGGTTTGTGACACGGAGATAATAATTGATACAAAAATGGCAAGAAATCTTCTCAAAAACCCAAGCGGAGAAGGTAATGATCCACGAGATCAGTGTCTTGAAGTAAAGCTAAACGTACAGTATTCTCACATACTGAAATGGCTTGTTTTTTTCTCTCGACAGCAGATGGGATGGACTTCTGGGACGTGACGGAGAATGGTGGAAAGGGGTGGTTTTTGGAGGACATGCCTGGAGACAGTGGACATGAATTCTCTGATGAGACTGTCACCAAATACTTCTGCACCTCCTTTGAGTATGAGAGATCAGTTCAGAGGATTTATAACGTCTACAGGATGTATAAGATGTGTGTGTGTGTAAATACCTGTGTGTGTTCACTGTTTCAGACTGTGTCTTAAGAATCAGATGATTGATCTCGTGGCAGAAGGTTACGCTCCTGATGACCTGGACAATCAGCCAGCTGTCACAGTTCAGGACTGGTAACGCGACCAAAGTGTCCTGTTTTATCTGCAAAGGCTTTGGCTTGGCATTACACCTCATATATTTTTATGTTTGAGTGCTATAAGGTAGACAGAGCTTTACACCTTGTTTATACTCTGTGTGTGTGTGTTTAGGTACTGTAGCCGGACAGACTGCGGCTGTGTGTACCAGCTCGCCGTCTCTCTCCTGGATGAGAATAAGGAGGTGCTGCAGGAGTGGAGGCCCGAGAACGTGACTCTTGACCCGGACACTGACGACTGCTCATGGAGGCAGGTGCGAGATCCAAAACAACTTTTCTTTATTAGTAGCTGCTTTCGAGGCCTGTTGGAAATCTCATCATGACTATAACGTGTATGCACATTTGAACAGCCCCATACTGAAAAAGTGAATTCTGGCTAAAACAGAAAGGTGTCAGCATTAACATTTTCAGCAGTTTGTTCTGCATTAGCTCTTCTGTGGGAATGGAACATATGGGCTAGCCTTCATAGCCTATGTGAATCAATGAGCCTTCGACACCCATGACCCTGTCACTGGTTCTCCTTTGCATCCTTGGACCACTTTTGTTTGGTACTAACCACTGCATACCAGGAACATCACACAAGACCTGCCATTTTGGAGATGCCTAGACTTAGTCATCTCGCCATCACAATTGTCAAAGTTGCTCAGATCGTTACGCTACGCTTGCCCATTTTTCCTGCTTCCAACACATCAACTTCAAGAACTGACTGTTCTCTTTCTTGCTCCCACCCCTCGACAGGTGCCACCGTAATGAGATAATCAATGTTATTCACTTCTTCATCTGTCATTGGTTTTAACGTTATAGCTGATCGGTGTATGTGTTATTTATTAAAGGTACCTGCATCGTGTGTTTTAGTATAAACAACAGAAAGTAGGCCTTACTGGGATGTACGGTGTGTATCACAGTGTCATGATGTGCTGAAAAGAATGTTCTCTTCACAGGTGACCCGTACATTTTACGATTATGGCCCGGGGTTGCGCTTCATCTCTTTTGAGCATGGTGGGAAGGACACTAAATACTGGGACGGCTGGTACGGAGTGAGAGTCACCGGGAGCTCCGTCACTGTAGACCTCTGAAAGAGTGTCACACAGATCCAATAACAGTCTAACGATGATCTCGAGCAGTGGTTCTCAAAGTGGGAGCAGTCCAGGGCCTGAGTGTAAACCTCAGGTTTCTACACGATACAATATGATACGATTTCCATTCTCAAGGCAATAATTCGATATTTGATGATGCTACTAAATCTGCTACAATCTCGTATGATTCTACCTTCCTGAGATCAGACTACACAAATTCAGCCTGGATTTGACACCATTTTGTCGTGGCTGACAAATTTCCAGCATCAGAAGTCAGAAACACTTTTATTGCCAGGTATGTTAACACACACAAGGAATTTGACTCCGGTTCCACTTAGCTTTCATAGTACAAACAGATAAAAGTGTATACATAAAAACAAACAAACAGTCAAACTAAAAAAAAAAAAGACAAAACAGAGTGAGTCTCATAAAATATTATATTGCTATGTCAAATTTGCAGTAACTACAACATCCAACCTAATACCAAGGCTTTGAAGGCATTTTTCTCAGTTTCAATGTTGGCGTAGTTACTGCACTTTGCCTTTGTAGGGCAGCATAGTCATCTCACACAACCCAGCCTCGAACTCAAAAACATCAACCCCGAACCTCAAGGGCCACTTTCAAGCGTAGGAGCCCTTGATAACCATCCAGCAGAGCCACCTCTACACAAAACATCAACTGCACTCAGACACCTGTGCCTTAAAAAGGCCAGCTGCGCAAATGGCTAAATTAGTGCCACGCCCCCAGTCTCACCTCCGTTACGCTTCGTCCTACCACAGGAACATTAATCCTCACTTTTTCTACCTATGTTTGGCACCTTACGTAGGGACGGTGAGTGGGAGGGACAGATAGGGGTCACTATAAATCTGGGGGTGGGACATATCCCCCCCGTCCCCAGTGCTATCTGCGCCCTTGCCTTTTGGTGATCAGTTCATCTTCTGCTCACTTAACTATTCACAGTAACAGACATTTTCAGTAAGAGTGCCCAAACATTTGCATGCCACTATATATCACTGCAATGTCAGCGCTCCTGATGAGTTTTTGAGCAAAATATTTGCAAGACCACAAAATCAACCTGGATAGAATATTACAGTACCATAAATGAACCATCGAATTGTGTAGTGTCGTGTATTTCCCCTCGATGAATTGCTGCATTGTCTTGTGACAGTGATACCAATGATGAGATATGCATCGCAGTTACGAACATATATTCATTCCTTTCTTTGACACCACATACCAAGTGCCAGAAACACCAGCACCACATTTATGATGGTGTGACTCTGCTGGGTGCCTGGTGGACAGCAGTGAACCAGCACGTTCACTTTACATCATTACGATAGAATTACAATCCAGTGTCACACCTGATATGTCAACCAGTTGTCTGGTTACATCTCTCACATCCACAGACTGTAAAGTGTGCGCACATCATTAGGAATAACTACCATGCACCTGTTCCTGATTAGTGCACAATCACAGTTACTCTCAGTAACACACAGACTTATATTTTGTATCGCTTTTCTGGTTTTGACCGTTTGTGTTTTTGGACTGTGTATTGTATTCCCTCTGATATCCTGCCTTTGTCTCCGTTTTGGATCTGTTTGCCAGCGTGCTTTCAATAAAACTCTTGCCCTTACATGACAAACTGTCAACTGTACAAAAAGCAAGTGGACTAATAAAATGGTCATGAATATTTTCCATAAAATGTTAAATAATCCCATGTTATTTTTAAAAAGCAAATTAAAAATAAGCGCCGGATAAAAACTCATCTTATGGAAAAAAAAAGATAGAAATTTCATCCGGGGGTCATGTTTATGAGCTACGTTGCTTTTCACATAGGATCTCTCTGGTTGTACACAATCTGTACAGACACTGTACAGTCAAAAGCCATCAAATCAGGTTGATGCTTGTCATATTCTCTTAAGTATGACACTGTGGTAGAACAGAAGGAAATAAAATTGCAAAATAAATTTACATCACGGGGTCAAACACTCCACAGCCTACTGAGCAGGAATCGGAGTACAGCAACATTTTCATAAAGCTGATATTAAGGATCAAAATTGTTACACAAAGATCTGATTGGTCAGAAGGTGCCGTTTCTTTAACAGCAGTTCAGACAGTACTTCCAGCTGTAACTCAAGTCACAGGTATGTTAATGCACTGGTTTTGAAGTTGCTTCTATAATAACTGCTCATTCACAAGAAAATACAGATAACCAAGCTTGATTAAAAGCATGTTTTTTTTAAAAAAAATGAGATGTTTCATTTATGGAAGGAGTCTGAAGTGTCAGTGGTTTGTACTACATTTTTCCCAGTAGCATGACAAACTGCAATTTAGCTGCAAGGGAATGACTTTATAGCTGCTATAATGTATGAACTTGAGATAAGCATGAAAGTATTGTAAATAAGGGCAGATACTTTAGCATTGAAGTTCATCACAACCCTGCCAATTGATCATTTTTGCTCCAACAGCATGCCCCAAGTGGATTATAGTATGAAGTGTTCATGACCATAAGCCATATTTGCCCTAAAATGGACAGTAGTTTGTGTAGTAATTGTTCCAATTATTGGAGTTAGTGACTAAAGCACAATTTGTGCTATGACAGTTCGGCCCCCATTTCATCATTGCATTTAGCTATTGAACCTGTTAACTCATGCAGCTGCCTTTGCAGCCATTCATCTGACACTAGTTCCTATTTGTTTAGAACCCTGTCAGCAGAGACGTGCTCCAGTCAAGCAGCTCTTGGGAGGCCTACATCAGCATGGAGATGATTTTAGATTGGTACATACTAAAAGCATCAGCAGCACTTGACAGTCTATAGTAACCTATTCAAGTTGGGAAAAGAGAACCCACACAACCAGGAGCAATTTCTACAGGCTAGCTCAGGGATGACCGCTCAACTGACTAGCCAGAAAGTGGCATGATCATAGTGCCAACTGTTCAAGTTGGTGCACTATTCTAGTACTTTTAAGGGACTTCACTGCCATTTAATCTTTGAAAAATTGCTGTAATGAAACAGACCATGCAGTTTCTAGTAAATGCAAACCCAATCTGCAGTAATTCAGATTTCACTCCATGTATGCACTTGTGGCCTCAGCCAATAACCCTACTGCATTGTTAAACTAGTGTATTTGACAAGTCACAGTATCCCATAAGCAAGGTATTGGACATACCTTGTTTAAAAGAAACATTTGAGTCCCCCAGATTATACTTAGTTCTGTCCATTAAAAAGAGAAATGAACCAGATAGTTGAGTTTTACATGTGCACATTTTTATTGTTTATGTCAGTGTACAGAGACACCTTGGCTCACAGATTCCTTTACCCATACCCCCAGGAAAGCTCATGCCAATGGGTAAAGCTCTTCCCTTTCCACTGCAGAACAAAAACAAAATGGACCAAGTTTAAGGCTGAGGTACAAAAACAGACATGGTATAGAGTGCATAATTTACATAAACACTAACAACGTCATGTACATCCCACAGTCATGTGGGTGGGGTGGATTGAAACATGACACTATCTGGAATGACTAAAAGGAAATGTACATTGAGTCCTTTTAGGGAAAGCTCTCCCCCCTATAAGAAAAATAAATTTCAAAGAAATTCATTTCCTCATCCCAAGGCAGTGCATCATACACAGAGCAGAAGCCATGCCCATGTGATCTTATCTGAGAGGGGAAGGCATGTTGGTCATTTAGTTGAGCCGGCCTCAGGGGGCTCAGCATTGGTGGTGGTTACAAGTCCTGTTTAGAAGCACTTCCTGTGGACAATGGATGGGCCAGACTCATCATACTCCTGCTTGCTGATCCACATCTGCTGGAAGGTGGAGAGGGAAGCCAGGATGGAGCCACCAATCCATACAGAGTACTTGCGCTCAGGAGGAGCAATGATCTAAAAGGATAGAAAGATTAGTATGGCCAAAGTCTTCAAAAAAAAAAAAAAAGACAGGAGAGAAAAATGCTCACCTTGATCTTCATGGTGGAGGGGGCAAGGGAGGTGATCTCCTTCTGCATACGGTCAGCAATGCCTGGGTACATGGTGGTACCACCAGACAGCACAGTGTTGGCGTACAGGTCCTTACGGATGTCGACATCACACTTCATGATGGAGTTAAAGGTGGTCTCATGGATGCCACAAGACTCCATACCTGAGGAAAAAGGAAATTGCTCACACCTGCTAAAAACAAGTCAGCTCAATGTTGAGCTCACCACCATAAAAGCAGTGGTCACAGTTAATTTGTACTCACCCAGGAAAGAGGGCTGGAAGAGGGATTCAGGGCAGCGGAAACGCTCGTTGCCAATAGTGATAACCTGTCCATCAGGCAGCTCATAGCTCTTCTCCAGGGAGGATGAAGATGCAGCAGTGCCCATCTCCTGTTCGAAATCCAGAGCAACATAGCACAGCTTCTCCTTGATGTCACGCACAATCTCACGCTCAGCTGTGGTGGTGAAACTGTAGCCACGCTCAGTCAGGATCTTCATCAGGTAGTCTGTGAGGTCACGGCCAGCCAGGTCCAGACGCAGAATAGCATGGGGCAAAGCGTAACCCTCGTAGATAGGCACAGTGTGGGTGACACCATCTCCAGAGTCCATCACAATACCTGTGGTACGACCAGAAGCATACAAGGACAGCACAGCCTGGATGGCAACGTACATGGCAGGTGTGTTGAATGTCTCGAACATGATCTGTTGGGGGAAAAAAGAGCCCAAGTTATTTTAACCATACAAAAGCTGACATGCTTTAGCTTCAACACCAAGGGTTGTGCCAGTTTTTCCACACAGGTTTAAAGCAATTCAAGAGCTTACATTAGGCAAAAAGCCCAAAGGTCACTTGCACTTAAAGCTTTAACACAGTCTCCATATCACAACATGCACCAGGTTAATGTGTTCAAAGGTAAGTTCTGAAACCCAGATGTCATGCAGTAGAAAACTGAACATGAACCTGTGGCCTCCAAATATAAAGTTCAGAAAGCCTGAGAAGAAAGATCAAAAAGGGACAGTCAACAAAAAGAACTTCAGGGAAGCTACTGAAGTGTCACTTTGTATACCTGGGTCATCTTCTCCCTGTTGGCTTTGGGGTTCAGTGGGGCCTCTGTAAGGAGGACAGGGTGCTCCTCAGGGGCCACACGCAGCTCATTGTAGAAGGTGTGGTGCCAGATCTTCTCCATATCATCCCAGTTGGTGACAATACCATGCTCAATGGGGTACTTCAGGGTCAGGATACCCCTCTTGCTCTGAGCCTCATCTCCCACATAGGAATCCTTCTGGCCCATACCAACCATCACTCCCTAGAAGAGAAACATTCACCTTACATACACTGCTTAAAAAGCTACTATGCATATCACAGCCAGCCTGCCAATTAGGGATCCATGTCTTCATGTAGGCAAGCTGAATCGAATTAATCACTTGAAGCATGGTTTTTCAAGAAAGTGCAGAATTTTGCATCAAGTCATGCTCCTGTATGACAGTGTAAGCCATGCAAGATATTAACAGTAGTGAAGGAGTCACCAAAAGCATGACCTCATTTGGACCATTTTTGTAAAGGTGCTCCAATAAACAAATTGAATTTTAAAAAGATCACTATTAAGATAATAGCACTTGCTATTAAATGGTATAAACACATTAATAAATTCAATTATGGCTCATGGCCATAAGACTCAGCCTGGCCTAAGGACATCCTTGGAAATGTTTTACTCTGGGAGAGATCTTAATGATCTTGTCTTCAGGAAGGCACTTCTAAATAAATTGTATTTTAGGAACATACCTGATGCCTGGGACGACCCACGATGGAAGGGAAGACAGCACGAGGAGCATCATCTCCAGCAAAACCGGCTTTGCACATACCGGAGCCATTGTCAACAACCAGAGCAGCAATTTCCTCATCCATGGCTGCTGAGGAAAAGTAATTAAGATCAGAAATACCCTTCCCACTTTATACACACACCACTTCAAATAAGGAGTTGAGCATCCGCCTTAAAAAAACAAAAACACGACAACACCCTTTATAAGCAGATGTCACCAGCAGGTGGCGCACAGGCGCAATACCCAAAATTGAGTGGTTTGAGACAAAGGAAGTGGCCAGCCAGACTTGCTATTGCCATATAAGGCAATAAGTTCGACCGGCTCGTGAGCCGCGACCACGCCCCATTTTACTCATTATGCGCCACGCTGAATGAATCCCATTATACATTCCCTCAGCATTATTCATCACTAAAATAGACAAAAGCCTACATTAGAACGCAATAACACTCGGATCAGGACCTCAGAACAGAACGCAAGATTCGGGATCAGAACGCAAGAAGATTCGGATTCTCTAGAAAAGCAGTTCAACCTACCACGCTTAAAAAAAAGAAAAAAAAAAAAGCTGCATCACTTCTACATTGGGTGCACAATATAACTCAATATTTTTGTATTAATTTAGCTTTAAAGTCGAGATATGACAAAAGTATATATATAAAAAAAAAAAAAACAGGAGCATCAATATCCAGCCACACCCACTATTCAAAAACCACCTAACTTGCATGATAGTGAAAACTGGATGGATGCTTCTAGAATCTTCCAGCCATTTTGCCATTAAAGAAATCTTTAAATTAATAATACTTAAAGAAAACGCATTTTTAAGCAATCAGGAACTCAAATTTCTCACTCATTCAACAACGTTGTGCATCTTGACGAGATATTTAATAAAAAAAAAAAGTTACATTAATAGTGCTAGCATAGCCAGCTAATCCTGCTCAAGCACAGATACACAAGTAAAATAAGGAAAATAAAAATAAGCCGTTGCTAGGATTAAAACAAACGTACCAAGATGTTAAAATGAAATGAAAGTGTAACTATAACCATAACTAGTTAAAGATAAATCGCATCTTACCGATGAATTAAAGGTTTAGAGGGCGTACAGCTGCAGTAAAACTCCTTGTTAGTGAGTGCACAGGGAACGCTTAGAGTACTGAGTGAGTGGGGATGGTCTGACTTTTATAGCCTGAACAGTGGCCGGCAACTTCCATATAAGGTAAACTTTCGGCAGCGGATGATCTGATTGGCTAGCCGTCACCCAGTTGGCGTGTCGCAGGCCTGTTCCTTGAAATTCAAGTTAAGAGCTGAGCTAAGTGGTGCTGAGAGAGATAGAAATGAAAGGGGGATTTAAAAAAAAACAAATCGATTTAAAATACAACAATATTTAAAAAAAAAAAACATCCATATATTATCGATCTTTTGAAATGTGTATACGTCAGAATTCATCTTAATGTAATTATATCATATAATAGTTAACTGTCCAAGTGTAAACATTATGATGCTGGATGAGTTAAATGTACAGAAAATGAGCACAATATTGGTTTTAATGCTCATATCATTACGTCAGTCATTTTCATTATGGAATGCTGATTTAGAAGCAGAATTCTTATTGGAATATTAAAAAGAATCTTTGGAGAAAGATTCCATTCTTGACTCGAATGGTTCTTTATCAATGCAATACATTTCCCATGCACAGGACAACATTTTAAGGTTATTTATTTATTTATTATAAAACATTAAAACAGCACTCTTTAAAATAAACAAATAAATAAAGCAAAGTAAGAGCTCTCAGTATTGTCTCGCGCTCTCCTATGGGCCACTTCCGGGTTTAAAGCCGCGTGGGCGTGGCTGAGTTCATTCATTTGTAAAAAAGGACATGATGCACTATTGTATGAACAATCCTTCATTGTAATGAATATGTGCATTAATGTGCATGCTCTGTGACTAAAATAAACCCTGCACACTTATGTGCTATATAAGACACAAATTCTACTCTTTTTAAAGATGCAATTATTATAATCACAGAACATCAATTCTATTTATGTGGTAGTTGCTAAATGTGCTGCATCCACGCCCCATTCCTAAAACTAAACAGTCATAATTTGGACTAGACAGAGGTCTGTTGAATGAGCATGAGGAATTCATGCTCTTGCAAAGCATTAAAAATGTCATTCTTTATGTTGAAGTTAACCTGATGTCCTCCAGATTCCTTCTTTACTCACAGTGTTTGTGCCTGTAGCAGGTACATCAAGTGTTGATTTGTCTGTAATTCAGATTACAGGTTTATATTAATAAGCTCGTTCTAATGTTATTGTTTCTATAGTAAATATAGTAAATGGATGGCACGGTGGTGTAGTGGTTAGCGCTGTCGCATCACAGCAAGAAAGTCCGGGTTTGAGCCCAGTGGCCGGCGAGGGCCTTTCTGTGCGGAGTTCTCCCCGTGTCTGTGTGGGTTTCCTCCGGGTGCTCCGGTTTCCCCCACAGTCCAAAGACATGTGGTTAGGTTAATATGGGACGGCCTTTGGCTGAAGTTCCCTTGAGCGAGGCACCTAACTCCCAACTGCTCCCCAGGTGCTGTTAGCATGGCTACCCACTGCTCTGGGTATGTGTGTGTTCACTGCTTTAGTTGGGTTAAATGCAGAGAGAAAATTTCACAAGTATGTGATGAATAAAGTTGTGCCTTCTTTCTTTCTTTCTTTCTTTCTTTTAAACACAAGGATCAGTCGATTTATATCTCTTATTTGTCCATTTCATGTTTGAAAACAACTTGCTTAACAAAATACTTAGTTTACAGCTGAACAATCAATATCAGTATCATCAGTATACTGTAATTAACCCTTTCACCACTGCAGACTGCAATTCTGGGCTCATTGTAGCAGGAAAACCCCTGTGTATGAAGTTACGCAGTAGTGAAAGGGTTAATAACAATCCAAATAACTGCTCATCAGAGATATAAATGCAGGAATGTGGAATCAAAATGTAGATTAAAACATACGTGGAACGTTTAGATGTGATTCTTTATCAGCTCATTAGTCCTACATTTAAGTAATAGATATACAGTACCAGTGTACGGGTATAAGTTGCACCACGAGTCTCTGATTATGGTGGAGTTTTGTGCAAGTGAGCTATTAAAAGATGCACGTTATACATTTTTATAATTGTAAATCCAGAAACACAGCAGCTGTGATTTTTTTTTTTTAAATAATTTTTTAAAATTTATTTTTGACAGTTCAAAGAAATTATTTATTGCATTTGTTGTTGTTTTTTAGTGTTGATGTTGACTGATTGGTGCTGTATGTAGTTAACAGCAACATGTTTAACAATTGGTATAGAAGACATGTTCTAATCAAAAATGGATTCAAGTGCTTATTTGTAAAGGTGTGTTTTTAGTCTTGATTTAAAATCTGTAATAGAGCAAGAGCTTTAAACACTTCCATTACTGTCTTCGTACACTCACCAGCCACTTTATTAGGAACACCCATACTGTACATCTGCTGTTTTATCTAATCAGCCAGTCCCTTGACAGTAGCACAATGCATCAAATCATGCAAATATAAATCAAGAGCTTAGGGATAAAATTAGCTCATGTTTAAAGTCTTTAATTTTCTGTCAAGCTGCTTTGCGACAATGTATTTTGTTAAAAGCGCTATATAAATAAACTTGACTTAATCACGGCTTCCTTTTTAAGTCCCAATCAAAATGACAATTATATCATAAATGGCATGGCCAAGTTGAAAAATGAACCCACTTCTTTCTTCTACTTTGTTGCAAACAGATTGTAGCATTTCATAAAGATCATGAAATACACTCACCGGCCACTTTATTAGGAATACCCACACACCTGCTGTTTTATGCAGTTCTCTAATCAGCCAATCCCCTGACAGCAGCGCAATGCATAAAATCATGAGATACAAATCAAGAGTCAGTTAATATTCACTTCAAACATCAGAATTGGAAAAATTGTGTTCTCTATGGCTTTCACTGTAGCATGGGTGCTGGTGCCAGATGGACTGGTTTGAGTATTTCAGAAACTACTGATCTGGGGTTTTGACACACAACAGTCTCTAGAATTTCCACAGAATGGTGCGACAAACAAACAAAAAAAAAAACCAGTGAGTGAGTGACAGTTCTGTGGGTGGAATTTAGAAATGTCTTGTTGATAAGAGAGATCAGGGAAAATTTGCTAGATTGGTTCAAGCTGCCAAGAAGGATATAGCAAATCATAGCAACTCTTTAAAATCATGGTGAGCAGAAAAGCATCTCTGTGTGCAACAGCAGAAGACCACATTGGGTTCCACTCATGCAGCCAAGAACAGGAATTTTAAAATCAGGAACAAGCTCCTATTAAAGTGGCTGATGAATGTACATATCTACACTATAATTTCACAAAAAAAGATAAACATATGGTAGACATGATGTGCATTTCATTTCATGTGTGCCATTTTTGATTATACCAAAAAGCACATTTTTATTAACAATAACCTCAGATATAAGCGCCTCAAAATATTTCTCCTCTCCCCTCATTCCATGATTGTAGCCAGCTGAATTTATTCCATCCCCTCACTTTTTTTTTGGGCCACAACAATGACAGAGTGCATTGTTTACACTGATTACAGTTGTACTGTAATCTTGGAAATAAGAGATTAGCTGGGGGAAGCTTGTTTCACGCAGCTGAAGCTGAGGCATAATTTGTGATCATGTTGCTTGCCTATTTGAGGTCGTATGAGAGTTTTATGTATCAGACCCCACTTTGTTCATGCATCGTTTGTGTGTTGTCAATTCTGTGCTTGTTTCTACTTAATTAGGATAAAGAAGGGCCAGTAAACATCTGCCATGTAGAAAGTTCTTTAAAAAGCCCTCAAACACCATATCAACTCAAATTTATTTTTATATCACTTTTAACAATAGACATTGTCTCAAAGCAGTTTTACAGAAAATTAAAGACTTTAAACATGAGCTAATTTTATCCCTAATCTATCTCCAATGAGCAAGCCTCTGGCAAGGAAAAATTCCCTCAGATGACATGAGGAAGAAACCTCGAGAGGAACTAGACTCAAAAGGGAACTGGTCCTCATTTGGGTGATAACAGACAATGTGATTACAAATAACTTGTTTCTATAACTGTGTCCTATATAGTCACAAAGTATAACTGTGAAACCAGGAAATTCATTATAGTTTTAACATGAAGT
>JAPEKM010000010.1:9489477-9499742 GCA_027575975.1 Cathorops multiradiatus
GTTAAGTGTCCATTTCAGTCATTAAACACATTTAACATTCACTTTTATTATGATTACACTAATTGAATTTTTTTTTTGGGGGGGGGATGTAACGGAATAATTACTTTCCCTGGTAATTAGTTACTTTTATGACAAAGTAACTCCGTTACTAACGGAGTTACTTTTTGGGAAAAGTAACTAGTAACTATAATTACTTTTTGAAAGTAACGTGCCCAACACTGGTGAAATGTATTTTACAGTTAAAGACGTGCCTGGCTGCAAAATATTTGCAATCCTCTAGCCTAGAGTTCAATCGTAACAAACGGGGTAACAATTTTTAAAGTTAGCTTTTAGAAAATAAATCTTCACACGTACACTAATATGATCTCTCCCTTAAAAAAACTTTCAAATTATACAGAAATAAAGAGTTTGTTTCCAAAACATGATAAGCGCCATTCAAAAAAAATCAAGTTACTGCCAAAAGAAGTTTGGCATTTGATTGCTATTCAAAGTTCCAAAATCAATTTTATGCAAAACGCAATATCCACCACATTTCTCTGCCTTGTGTATCTTCTTTCTTTCCAAACCGCAACAAGTATCACTACTGATTTTCCATAAAACACCTTATCGCCGCTCAATCAATCACAGCACACCATTCAAATACGTAAACGGTAACAGCAGCTCACACTGACTGTTAACATCGTGGAGAATCCCTGTCCTTTAGTGAGAGTTTGAATGAAATAAATGAATAACTTTGATGGAATCAGATGACATTTCTCGCTTGAATGTTTTATATTATTAGAGAATGTGGTCCACGGTTATTTTCCACTTTGATTGAATCTGATTCCTCCTGAGATCTAGATATGCCACTTTATAGAGGCACTGCCTAAAAGCAGAGCTCCTGATGAGTGTAAAATGTGTTAGTAAATTATCCCATGTTATTTTTTGAAATGCAAATTAAAAACTAGATAGAACTCAACGCCAATGGCGTCAATGGGGGTGCCTCCGCCCGGTAGACTATACGCCTTCTTAAGTTGTGATTTGGGGATGGAAATTTAACCTCAGTAATCTTGCCCTGCTGAAATTACTTGTATCTGCCTTGGAGATATTGTGTTCACAAAGTTTTTGGACAGATATTTGACCTCACAGTGACCTTGACTTTAGACCTTTTGATCTCTAAATCTAATCAGTTCATGTTTGTCCCAAAGCGCACAAATGGTGCAAGTTTGGTGAAATTCCTTTCATTAGCCTTTGAGATATCGCGTCCGCAAGGTTTCGGGAAGGACGCACAGACGGACGCACGCATGGATGGACGCATGGACAGACGGACGACCTGAAAACATAATGCCTCCTGCACCTTAGGGTGGCGGAGGCATAAGTGCTGGATAAAAACCCATCTATCTTGTAATAAATAAAAATACAAGTTTAGTTGTCTGGTTGTCAAAATTATGTTAACTCTAATGGATTATTTTTCTCCTGAATGTTTAGTGCGCCATGATCACTGCTGGTGTAATTGGTCCCTACTTTTTTGACACCCCAACAGTGACGTCAGATGTCTACTTACAGATGGTGCAGCAGTACACAATCGATGAGCTTCCACTACAGATCTAATTGGCGGGGTATTTCCAACAGGATGGCACACTGCCGCATTTTGGCCGTACTGTTTGTGCTTATCTCGACCACACGTTTCCAGGTTGATGGATAGGTCTCGGTGGACTATTGCCGTGGCCTCCACACTGCCATGATTTGACACCCTGTGATTTCTGGTTATGGGGTATAGTGAAGGAGCGCATGCATAGCAGGAAAGTTCGTGATATCAATGACCTCAAGGGCAGAATAAGGACTGTGGTATCATCTATTCCCTGCGAAATGTGTCTGGGCTTTAAATGGTACTGTTGCTCGCTAGTTTTTGTGTTTTGAACACGATGGCGAACAGGTTGAGACCGTCCTGTAAATCATCTTGCACATATGATATATGTTTTGTGAATAAATACTTTCTACCATTTAAGTGTTAACATAATTTTGACTAACCCTGTGTCTACATTGCTGACGCTGGTCAAGACATGTTGCCTTGCGCTTATGATCAGGTTCCCTGTGGTTTCAAAAGCCATCAAAAATCAGGGGTGGGTTTCCCAAAAGCATCTTAATGCTAAGAGCATCTTAACTAGGAGAGAGAGTGTTCATTGTGCTGCTCGTGCTACTATTTAACGATGATCTTTGTGTTCCGAAGCTTTTGGGAAACTCGGCACAAGTCAGTGCTTTACCATATTCTCTTAATATGGAGCTGTGCTTTGCTCCACTCGGAATCTAACTGTACATGCTGTACAAGGTGTCTAAACTTCTTAATTTATTGTTCAGAATAAAAAGTTTGTCCTTTTTTTGAAGCTTCCATGTAAACATCTGACTGGGCCTATTAATATTTCTCAGAAGTTAAACAGTGGTGGGTTTTCCAAAAGCATCTTAATGCTCAGAGCATCTTAACTAGGAGAGAGAGTATTCATTGTGCTGCTTGTTCTACCATTTAATGCTGATGCTGTGATGTTGCTGTGATGCTTTTGGGAAACCCACCCAAGATTGGGGCTTGTAGACAAAATCATGAATGTAATTTGGGAAAATCTGTGGTTGAATATAAGAGATGGTCCAAGTTCAGAGTCTGTCATATGAGTAGATCAACTTCTTGTTTCTAGTTATGTTTCACACACACACGCACACACACACACACACACACACACACACACACACACACACACACACACACACACACACACAGACAGACAGACAGACAGACAGACAGAAAAAGCCCCATGAGTCTTCATGTCTCACTGAAGGAGATGTTTAATGAAGTGCTAAACAGGTAGAACAGCCAGAAGCAAACACACAGACAGTGTGAACACATGTATACACACACACACACACACACACACATTTTTTTTTCCAATTCACACACTTCTTTCGTGTTCAAAAAATCAGTTTTACAGAATTTTGTCCGGCAGGTGCGACCTGGTGTTGGGGAAGTGTTCATTCACAACGTGTTTGACAATTAGTAGTTGAATTGTGTTTAATGAGATTCAGAATTGAAAAGAATATTGTAACTCCACTTGAAAGGAGTCAAAATGTGTAAAGTGTTGTTGCACAAGAAAAACATGAAAATCAAATGTGAACATTATGTTTGTTAATGTGTGGATAAAAACAAACACATAATTTAAGCACACTGTTAACAATAAAAAGTGAGGGGATAAGAAAAGATGGGAAAGAGTAGAGCTGACATCAGGTCTGTGTCAGGGCTCTGTCATGACTGAATCATTAATGTGTCAGGACTGTATAAGGACTATCAGGTCTGTGTCAGGGCTATCAGGACTATCAGGTATGTGACTGGACTGTATCAGGACTATCAGGTCTGTGTCAGGGCTATCAGGACTATCAGGTATGTGACTGGACTGTATCAGGAATATCAGGTTTGTGTCAGGACTGAATCAGGACTATCAGGTATGTGACAGGACTGTATCAGGAATATCAGGTATGTGAAAGGACTGTATCAGGTTTGTGTCAGGACTGTATCAGGACTATCAGTTTGTGTCAGGACTGTATCAGGACTATCAGGTTTGTGTCAGGACTGGATCAGGACTATCAGGTATGTGACAGGACTGTATCAGGAATATCAGGTCCGGTCCGATCCTTCAGTGGACGGAGCAATGCCAGCGGTCTTTTTCTGAGGTGAAGGCTGCACTGTGTGTGGGGCCACTGTTACACTCCCCTGACTTTTCTCTCCCCTTTATATTGCAGATGGACGCATTGGACAGAGGGCTGGGGGCCGTTCTGTCCCAGGAGGTGGAGGGGGAGGACCGTCCCATGCTGTACATCAGCAGAAAGCTGTTGGTGCGGGAGGGGCGCTACAGCACGATAGAGAAAGAGTGCTTGGCCATCAAGTGAGCAGTCCTCGCCCTCCGCTACTACCTGCTGGGACGCCCTTTCACCCTCTGTTTGGACCACGCACCCCTCCAGTGGCTTCACCGCATGAAGGACGCCAACGCACGGATCACCCATTGGTATCTGGCACTCCAGCCCTTTAACTTCAAGGTGGTCCACAGGCCAAGGGCACAGATGGTCGTGGCAGACTTCCTCTCCTGTCAAGGTGTGTGTGGGGGGGGAGTTGGCTGCGGGCTGGACAGCTGCCTGGCCTGAGTCGGGCGGTGGGGGTATGTGGCAGCGGGGGCATGGTCAAGCGTCAGTCTGTAACCGGAGGGAGGAATCAGGGAAGGTAAGTGGATTAACGTGTGTCTGTGTCTTCCCAGTGACCGCGCCCTTTATAAGGAGAGAGAGAGAGCAGCAGGAAGGGAGCTCTCTCTCCAACCAGATTATCTGCGTATGTGCATGTGGCTGGGAGAGTGTGTGAAGAGTTTGAGAATGAAAAGTTCAAAATAAACCATTTCTGGTATTCAGTTCTGTCCTGCCGTCCTTCTGTGCTCCACCCACCCACTCCATTGCTACACAGGACTAACAAGTTTGTGTCAGGACTGTGAAGGGATTGTATCAGCTTTGTGTCAGGACTGTATCCAGTTTGTGTCACAACTGTATCAGGTTTGTGGCAGGACTGTGGCAGGACTATCAGGTTTGTGTCAAGACTGTATCAGGACTAAAAGGTTTGTGTCAGGACTGTGATAGGACTGAATCAGGTTTTTGTCAGGACTGTGACAGGTCTGTGTCAGGACTGGATTAGGACTATCAGGTATGTGATAGGACAGTATCAGGTCTGTGTCAGGACAGTATCAAGAATATCAGGTATGTGAAAGGAGTGCATCAGGTTTGTCAGGACTGTATCAGGTTTGTGTGAGGACTGTGACAGGATTGTATCAGCTTTGTGTCAGGACTGTATCAGGTTTGTGTCAGGACTGTATCAGTACTATCAGTTCTGTGTAAGGGTTGTGGAAGGACTGTATCAGGTTTGTGTCATGCCTGTATCAGGACCTTCAGGCTTGTGTCAGGACTATGTAATGACTGTATCAGGTTTTTGTCAGGACTGTATCAGGACTATCAGGTCTGTGTCTGGACTGTGGAAGGAATGTATCAGGTTTGTGTCAGGACTGTATCAGGACGATCAGGTCTGTGTCAGGACTGCGGAAGGACTGTATCAGGTTTGTGTCAGGACTATCAGGTTTGTGTCAGGACTGTATCAGGACCATCAGGTTTGTGTAAGTACT
The DNA here is from genome assembly GCA_027575975.1 of Cathorops multiradiatus. NCBI lineage: Eukaryota > Metazoa > Chordata > Actinopteri > Siluriformes > Ariidae > Cathorops > Cathorops multiradiatus. The sequence goes on from JAPEKM010000010.1 coordinate 9,494,655, forward strand.
GTATCATGTTTGTGTCAGGACTGTAAAAGGACTATCACATTTGTATCAGCACTGTATCAAGACTATCAGGTTTCTGTCATGACTGTGACAGGACTGTATCAGCTTTGTGTCAGAAATGTATCAGGTTTGTGTCAGGATTGTGGCAGGACTGTGGCAGGACTGTATCAGGTTTGCGTCAGCACTGTGGCAGGATTGTATCAGGTTTGGGTCAGGACTGAATCAGGACTGTATCAGGTTTGTGTCATGACTTTCTGTGGAAGGACTGTATCAGGTTTGTGTCAGGACTGTGGCAGGACTATATCACATTTATGTCAGGACTGTATCCAGACAATCAGTTTGAGTCAGGACTGTGACAGGATTGTCTCAGGTTTGTGTCAGGACTGTATCTGGTTTATGTCAGGACTGTCTCAAGACTGTATCAAGTTTGGGTCAGGAATGTGATAGGACTGTGTCAGGTTTATGATAGGGCTGTGTCAGGAATATCAGGTTTGTGTCAGGACTGCAACAGGACTGTATCAGGTTTGTGGCAGTACTGTGTCAGGACTGTATCATGTTTGTGTCAGGACTGTGGCAGGACTGTATCACGTTTGTGTCATGACTGAATCAGGAATATCAGATTTATGCCAGGACTGTATCAGGACTATCAGGCATGTGAAAGGACTGTATGAGGTTTGTGCCAGGACTGTATCAGGATTGTATCAGGACTATCAGGTATGTGACAGGAATGTATCATGAATATCAAGTATGTGAAAGGACTGTATCAGGTTTGTGTCAGGACTGTGACAGGACTGTATGAGGTTTGTGTCAGGACTGTGGCAGGACTGTATCAGGTTTGTGTCAGGACTGTGTCAGGACTGTATCACGTTTGTGTCACGACTGTGGCAGGACTGTATCAGGTTTGCGTCAGGACTGTGGCAGGACTGTATCAGGTTTGGGTCAGGACTGAATCAGCATTACCACGTTTGGGTCAGGAGTGTATCAGCACTGTCAGATTTCTGTCAGGACTGTAACAGGATTGTATCAGCTTTGTGGAAGGACTGTATCAGATTTGTGTCAGGACTGTATCAGGTTTGTGTCAGGACTGTATCAGAACTGTATAAGGTTTGTGTCAGGACTGTATCAGGACTAACAGGTTTGTGTCAGGTCTGTGACAGAACTGTATCATGTTTGTGTCAGGACTATGTCAGGACTATCAGGTTTGTGTCAAGACTGTGGCCAGACTATCAGATTTGTGTCAGGACTGTATCACGTTTGTGTCAGGACTGTATCAGGACTATCAGATTGTGTCAGGACTGTGACAGGATTGTCTCAGGTTTGTGTCAGGACTGTGACAGGATTGTCTCAGGTTTGGGTCAGGACTGTGTCAGGTTTGTGTCAGAACTGTGTCAGGACTGGATCAATTTTGTGTCAGGACTGTATCAGGACTATAACTTTTGTGTCAGGACTGTGACACGATTGTCTCAAGTTTATGTCAGGACTATATCAGGTTTGTGGCAGGACTGTGGCAGGACTATCAGGTTTGTGTCAGGACTGTGGCAGGACTGAATCAGGACTAACTATCATGTTTGTTTCAGGACTGTGACAAAACTGTATTAGGTTTTAGCAGGACTGTATCAGGACTATGAGGTTTGTGTCAGGACTGCGACATGACTGTATCAGGTTTGTGTCAGGAATGTATAAGGTTTGTGTCAGGACTGCATCAGGACTATCCGTTTGTGTCAGGACTGTGACAGGATTGTCTCAGGTTTGTATCAGGACTGTGTCAGGTTTGTGTCAGGACTGTCTCAAGACTATCAAATTTGTGTCAGGAATGTGATAGGACTGTGTCAGGTTTGTGTCAGGACTGTGTCAGGACTGTATCATGTTTGTGTCAGGACTGTGGCAGGACTGTATTAAGTTTGTGTCAGGACTGAATCAGGAACATCAGATTTATGCCAGGACTGTATCAGGACTATCAGGTATGTGAAAGGACTGTATCAGGTTTGTGCCAAGACTGTATCAGGATTGTATCAGGACTATCAGGTATGTGACAGGACTGTATCAGGAATATCAAGTATGTGAAAGAACTGTATCAGGTTTGTGTCAGGATTGCGGCAGGACTGTATGAAGTTTGTGTCAGGACTGTGTCAGGACTGTATCAGGTTTGTGTCAGGACTGTGGCAGGACTGTATCACGTTTGTGTCAGTACTGTATCAGGACTATCAGGTTTGTGTCAGGACTTCATCAGGACTGTATCAGGACTATCAGGTATGTGACAGTACTGTATCAGGAATATCAGGTATGTGAAAGGACTGTATCAGGTTTGTGTCAGGACTGTATCAGGACTATCAGGTTTGTGTAAGGACTTTGACATGACTGTATCAGGTTTAGGTAGGACTGCACCAGGACTACAAGGTTTGTGTCAGGACTGCAACATGACAGGATCAGTTTTGTGTCAGGACTGTATGAGGTTTGTGTCAGGAGTGTTCTAGGACTGTATGAGGTTTGTGTCAGGACTACGACATGACTGTATCAGGTTTATGTCAAGACTGTATCAGGACTGTTTCACATTTATGTCAGGACTGTATCAGCACGATCAGATTTGTGTCAGGACTGTATCAGGACAATCAAGATTGTGTCAGGACTGTGACAGGGTTGTATCAGGACAGTGAAAGGACAATATTATGTTTGGGTAAGGACTGTATCAGGTTTGTGTCAGAACTCTATCAGGACTATAAGGTTTTTGTCAGGACTGTGAAAGAACTATATCAATTTTGTGTCAGGACTGTATCAGGTCTGTGGCAGGACTGTGGCAGGCCTATCAGGTTTGTGTGAGGACTGTGTCAGTACTGAATCAGGACTATCAGGTTTGTGTCAGGACTATGACAACACTGTATCGTGTTTGTGTCAGGACTGCATCAGGACTATCAGATTGTCTTCGGACTGTGACACCACTGTATCAGCTTTGTGCCAGGACTGTCTTACTTTTTTCTCAGGAAAATCAGGTTTCTCTCAGGATTGTGGCAGGACTGTATGAGGTTTGTGTCATGACTATGATAGGACTGTATCAGGTTTGTGAAAGGATTGTATCAGGACTATCAGGTTTGTTTCAGAACTGTGGCAGGATTGTATCAGATTTGTGGCAGGACTGTATCATGGCTATCAGGTTGTGTCAGGACTATAGCAGGACTGTATTAGGTTTGTTTCAGGACTCTTGCAGGACTATCAGTTTTGTGTAAGGACTGTGACAGGACTGTATCAGCTTTGTATCATGACAGTATTAGTTTTGTATCAGAAATATCAGGTCTGTGTCAGGACTGTATCAGGTTTGTGTCAGGACTGTGGAAGGACTGTATCAGGTTTGTGTCAGGACTGTATCAGGACTAACAGATTTGTGTCAGGACTGTGACAGAACTGTATCAGGTTTGTGACAGGACTGTATCAGGACTATCAGTTTGTCTCAGGATAGTGAAGGGATTGTATCAGCTTTGTGTCAGGACTGTATCAGGTTTATGTCAGGACTGTGGCAGGACTATCAGCTTTCTGTCAGGACTGTATCAGGGCTAACAGGTTTGTGTCAGGACTGTGATACGACCGAATCAGGTTTGTGTCAGGACGGTATCAGGACTAACAGGTTTGTGTCAGGACTGTCGCAGGACTATATAAGGTTTGTGTCAGGACTGTATCAGGACTAACAGGTTTATTTCAGGACTGTGACAGGACTGAATCAGGTTTGTGTCAGGACGGTATCAGGACTAACAGGTTTGTGTCAGGACTGTATCAGGACTATCAGTTTGTATCAGGACGGTATCAGGACTAACAGGTTTGTTTCAGGACTTTATCAGTACTATCAGCTCCATGTCAGTATTGTGGAAGGACTGTATCAGGTTTGTGTCATGCCTGTATCAGGACCATCAGGTTTGTGTCAGGACTGTGTCAGGACTATATCAGATTCTTGTCAGGAGTCTATCAGTCTTATCAGGTTTGTATCAGGACTGTATCAGGACTATCAGTCTTGTGTCAGGACTGTGTCAGGACTCTATCATGACTATCAGGTTTGTGTCAGGACTGTGGAAGGACTGTATCAGGTTTGTGTCAGGGCTATCAGGTTTTGGCAGGACTGTATCAGGGCTATGAGCTTTGTGTCAGGACTGTATCAGGACCATCAGGTTTGTGTAAGGGGTGTGTCAGGACTGTATCATGTTTGTGTCAGGACTGTAAAATGATTATCACATTTGTGTCAGCACTGTACCAGGACTATCAGGTTTCTCTCATGACTGTGATAGGATTGTATCAGCTTTGTGTCAGGACTGTATCAAGTTTGTGTCAGGACTGTATCAGGACTATCCTGTTTGGGTCAGGAGTGTATCACCACTATCAGGTTTGTGTCAGGACTTTGATAGGATTGTATCAGCTTTGTTTCAGAACTGCATCAGGACTCTATCAGGGACTGTGTCAGGACTGTGGAAGGACTGTATCAGGTTTGAGTCAGGACCATGGCAGGACTGTATCAGGTTTGTGTCAGGACTGTGTCAGGACTATCAGGTTTATTTCAGGACTGTGACAGGACTGAATCAAGTTTGTGTCAGGACGGTATCAGTACTAACAGGTTTGTGTCAGGACTGTGTCAGGACTATCAGTTTGTGTCAGGACTGTATCAGGACTATTACTGTGTGTCAAGATTGTGACTGCATTGTATCAACTTTGTGACAGGACTGTGTTAGTTTTGTTTCAGGACTGTATCAGTACTATCAGTTCCATGTCAGGATTGTGCAAGGACTGTATCAGGTTTGTGTCATGCCTGTATCAGGACCATCAGGCTTGTGTCAGGACTGTGTCAGGACTATATCAGATTTTTGTCAGGAGTCTATCAGTCTTATCAGGTTTGTGCCAGGACTGTATCAGGACTATCAGTCTTGTGTCAGGACTCTATCATGACTATCAGGTTTGTGTAAGGACTGTGGAAGGACTGTATCAGGTTTGTGTCAGGACTATCAGGTCTGTGTCAGGACTGTGTCAGGATTGTATCAGATTTGTGTCAGGACTGTATCAGGACCATCAGGTTTGTGTAAGGGGTGTGTCAGGACTGTATCATGTTTGTGTCAGGAC
>JAPEKM010000010.1:11213149-11224648 GCA_027575975.1 Cathorops multiradiatus
ACAATAAGAATTTGTTTGTACCACATATATTTGTATAATGAAAATATAATTACATTGTTAAATAATATAAAATTACTGCAATAAAAATAAAATATTATAGCCCTGCATCAGCATCTGAAATTCTGTGCGAGTGTGCTGCTTTTTTATTTTTTGAAAGTACCGATTTAAATACCGTTTAGGAACCGGCACCGTTTTGAAAGTATCGATTTGGCACCGGTATCGGAAACCCTTTCAATACCCAACCCTAGACATCCAGGGATTCAGCATAAGTCGAGAGGCAGACTTGAGAAGACGACATCGCAACAGTGGGTATCACTTATAAACTTGCGAAAGCGTGATCCCCAATATGGCGGTGTAAACAGATAATCACGTGACTCGTCACGCGCACAAGGTCCATAGCAAGGAGGTAAGAGCGAACACAAGCTTCTTCATAGGTGCTGCTGCTTTTGCAGTGTTGCAGGGAAGCTGAATGTACTTGGAGGAGAGGGTTAACTGCCGCCTTCCATAAACATGAACTTACAGCGATACACGTTTGGCTAATGTTGCTCTAATCAATAGATGAATGAGTTTCCTACCCAGACAGCCGACCATGGATGTCGCTGACGGTATTCAAACTTGAAATCTGCCAACAGTAGCTTGAATGCTTCTCTTTTGCACTATTTGACAGCAATGATGAATAGAAACAAAAATCAGTGATGTTTGTTCCTTTATTAATATAACTTTTTCTCCTTCCATCTTTATCTGTATAATAGGAGAATTTCTTCCCTGAACCAATTTTGCCAGTTGACTGTGGGGACAGAACTCTGTTACTTGGGGAGAACACTGGGTACATGGACATGACTTGCAGTCAAACAATTGCAATTGAAACCAAGGATGTGTTTAATCCAGAATATGACTTGGACATGTACAATGTTGGTGAACCTCACAAGCTCAAGAGTCAGAATGGTATGCCCTGTAAAACCTTTGGCGCCATGGAAAAAGATGTGATGCATTCAGAATTTAATGACTTTCTTTCTCGTTTATCAAAGACAAGTTCTGAAAATGTTCCACCTTTGCTTTCAAAATCTTTGGAAAATATAAGTAACGCAAAAACGGACAAGGAGAACGTTCAACCGACTTGTTTGAATGAGCTTGCACTTCCTGAGAGGGGTTGCATGGACATGACCAATAGTCACACTGTCCTCATCGAAGAGCCTTTTCAGCGTTTTCCTTATTCTGCAGGTGGAAATTGTAGAACCAAAAACACAGAGTCCTCTTCAAATGATTTAGATGACATGGAGCTCACTTGTAGTCAAACTGCCACCATTAACTTTAAATGCATGGAAAATGTAAATCACAGTATGTCCTATGTGCAGCCAAAGAAATGTAAATTTGTCTGTACTGACCCCATTGAAATGACGGATGTTTTGGATGAATATGTTCAAGAGCAGTTATCTGAACAAAGCAGAGCTGATCACCTTCAGAGTATCGCCTCGTTTGCGCCAGTGGCGGATCCTGATGATATGGAAGTAACACGATCACAAACTGTTGTCCTTGAGACCAAATATGGGGGAGAACCTTTTTCCAGAAGTAATGTTTTATCTCTTGTATCTTCCATTACTGGCGAGTCTAACAGAATAATGATGAATACAACACAGACAGGAAATATAACTTCAGGTGCCCTTGCAGCCACCGAAACTGGAGAGGGTAAAAGAAACACGACTCTGGCAACACAAACTGTGTTTTATAATGATCAGAGCGACTTTATGGAATTGACATGCCAGGCATCAACTGGGGCTTTGTCTCCTAATATAGATGACTCGATGTTAACAGGATGCAGTAATCTGGCCATAGACTTGAAACCTATTTCAACAACAAATGTAATGTCAAAACCACAAGCATCTTTCATGCTACCACCATCAGTCTCTCCAGAAGTCAAAAGGGCTGATCGGTTTAAAAGTGAAAGTTCAGTGTCTCAAATGGTGGTTGATATGGAAATGACACAGTGTCACACAGTAGGTGGTTATCTGGAAAAAACGTGTCCTACAGTGTGTGATGATATGGAAATGACCCAATGTCAGACAGTTGTCCTTGAGACCAAAAGCTGTGATGGCTACAAACCATCTGACAAATCACTTGTGTCGACATCTTTTAGAACTAAAGCTATGACCCATGAACACGCTTCATCTTCTAAGAGAACGAAGCTTGAGAACTGTGTAGAACCTACAGCACAGAAGTTTCTTCTCCAGGATCTGTCTGACTGCATGGAAATACATCCGAGCACTGCTTCTGACATGTCTGTTATACATGATATGGAACTGACCGGATGCAAGACTATTACCATTGACACGAAAACCGCCTTGGTAACAAGTCCTTCAATCGTGGCACAAAGCACACAATGTATGTCGTCATCTGGACCTGCTATAGACGAAATGAAGAGGTCTGAAGCAATCCTTGAACAACTTGGAACAGTTCTTGCCTCACAAGCTGTAGGGTGCAAATCTTCAACTTCACTAATGGATTTGGATACTGGAAATCTTGCTGATGGCCACAACATGGCTGAATTGGCCAGACATCAGATAGCTGAAACAAAAACTGACCGCAAAAGCTGTACACCAAGTTTTAACAATATGAATGAACACGTGTCGCTTAATTTAGCTGTTAAAAATGTAGACTCCTCAGAGGAGGACTGCAATATGGAAATTACTAGAGCTTTTACAGTGCCCTTGGAGGATCAGTGCGGTATTGCATTTAGTCAGGAAGAAATGACCAGAGAAATTGTAGAGACCACACCTGTAACCACCGAGCAAAAGATATTTCAAGAAATGGGCCATACATTGCCAGTAAACAATAAAACTGGGCCATCTGCCAAAAAAGATAACGACCCATCTCTATTTGAGTCTCATACTGATGCTTTGGAAAAGGATCATTCAAGCTCTGTTAAGTCTAGACGAAGGAGTCTAGCTGATCTACAAGTGAAACTTCAAAGTATTTCGCAGCATATTAATGACCCGGATGCATTGTTGGCCGGAAGTGTTACAGCACCACTCGTTGGCTTCACAGTGGCGTCTCCAATTGAAAACCCTTCAGAAAGACGTGGGTCTTTACAGCCTTTCAAAGAAACTCAGCTCCTTGAAAACAAAATTAACTTGGCTCATAAAGAGGCCACCACGCCATTCAACCTCAAGAATTCTCTGATGGCAAGACTGTCAGTTGGTGGTATCGTACCCAAATTTCCTCCACGGACAAGATCAAGTCCAAACCAGACAGAGCCCAAAAGCCCTAATGGCCTTCAGGATCCTCAACCTCAAACGTGTTTCAGTGTTGATGTACAAAATGTCAGGTATGAAACTGATCTGTTTGATGAAGTGCTACCTGATGAAGATTTGTCAGGTACTTTAGTCAGCTATTTGAGCAAAAGCAAAGAACAAGAAGTCACAGGGGTTCATCTGAATGAAGATGCTATTGAATATGATCACATGGAGTCTGTCATGGCTGTAAACCAGTCTGAGAAAATGCCACCTGAAGTAAAAGATGCAACCACGGACACCAAAGACACGAACGAAAAACCGGTAAGATGACTTTACGCAATTTCCTACATTTATTTACAGGTTAAATATTATCCATATACGTTCTATAGCATTTTCTATTTAGATTTTTTTTAAAATATTCATTTGCGTGCTGATTTTTTTTTTTTTCTTCTTCTTCTTACTGCCATGTTTACTGTGTGCAGTGGGGCAGTAATTATGCAGCTCAGAATGCCCCGACTCATGTGGTAAAGGTAATAGATAACGCCAACTCCAGCAGCAATTCCACCCTGATGAAATGTGACGGAATCTCTGAATTAAGTGAGTTTTAACTATAGCGTCTTTTTGATCTAATGGCACTGTAGTATTTATTTCAAAGTTACTGTCAATATTTATAACTAAAACCTCAATGTTTCCACTGTTTAAAAGCCCTCAGAAACTCTCAGCTTGATTCCCAGATTGAAGGCACAATGGATCATGAGTTTGATTTCTATAAGGTAACCATAATTGTTTGTATTTAAAGGTGCTGACTGCAAAGTTGAATTCCGGACAAAATGTTCCGTGGCTGTTGGAGTTTCAAGATGTTTCACTGCTGTACACGCTGTGTACCCGACGTGTCACTGTTTTGCTGAGATAAAATGCGCCCTGCATCTTATGATTCTGAAAATTGCCCAAGCAAGCAACAATATCACGTGACCACCCTGGGGTGTGTTTGTCCTACTTTTAACCAAAACGTAGCAGACTCTGCTCTCCTGCCAGCTAAAAGCCAGGGGAAAAGAAAAGGAAAGCCTGCCTAGTGAGTGCAATTGCAAGATGGAGCAAGGTTAAATGACGTGTCATTCTTCTGGACAAATAACTAAATCATTCTAGCTAGTGCTTTGCTGTCTTGGCCTTAGAATGCATGGGCTCAACTCCATGGTTGTGAGTATGGAGTTATAGGGGCCTTTAACATGACATCATAACTGCAGATTTGTTTATCCGGCCAAGCTTTGGGTTTGACAACGACCGGCATGAGTGTACATGGGTGATTATACGCCCAATTCACTACATCTACAAATAAACTTGTAGAAGTTACCTCTAAAAGAACAATGCCAAAGACCTGTAGTGCTTTTGGATGTAATAACAGATGTGGAGATAAGCCTGGTTTAACTTTTCGGGCCCAACCACACGAGTACGTTTTTGTCGAATCCGCATAAATACTTTGTCGTTTCGGCCTCGCGTCCAGACAGAGCTGGCTTTTTCGAGGTGTGAAACTGGTAGTTTTTGAAAACGGGTCCCAGAGTGGGAAAATCCTAAAACGCTGGATAACCTGGAGTCGTCTGGACGGCGAATGTGGATTTTTTTTCAGAAACGATAACGTATAAGCCCCGTCTCTCTAAACTTTAACCTCAGCTGCCGCCGCTAGACGCATCATGACAACAATGGTGGACTACAGGCTTGTGCTCGGACTGCAGAAACAACTCCGTCTATTACGGGTGCTACAACAGAGTTGCGCTGGCCATGATCGTCGTCTTCTCGTGTTATGAGCTTGTTTGTAAACCGCGCGTGACCTTTATACGCATGCTCCATGGCTTCTCTTCTGGTTTTAGTGTATTGGTGTGGCGGCGTCACAGCACCACATACAGGTCTGGCATATGTACTACAGCGTTTTGGGGCGTTTTGAGTGAATCGAAACGGCGGCGTGTTTACAGGGATTTTTTTCAGCGTATTGGGTGAGGCTGCATATTCGTGTGGACGAGCCTGAAGGATCTGTAGGAAATCTGCAAGGAAGTGATGTCGTATAATTAATACTCGCAGGATGGATTCTCAGGTTGAAATAGAAATTTGAGTAGCATGCCAGATAAGAGAGAACATCATTTGAACATTGGCTAAATAAAATGATGTTTCCGGGATGTTCTAAAATCATTCTTATCAATAACGTAAAGTAAATGTTACATTTAACGTTTCCACAACTAAAATTGTGAGGTAAATTTCCGTAAACATTCGCTTGATTGTACAACATTTCCACTTTGTGCTTAACTGATATTGTTTTAACAGCTGAAAAATGTTGTGTTAATGTTGTTCGGATTTTCATCAAAATTTTCATGGTTGTTATGATGTTGCTTTCAAAACGTTTTGAGTTAGATTGTTCATAATATGCAAATTTTGAAGTTAACATTTCTACTACTAAAAAATGTTGCACTAATGTAGCTGGAACGTTCATAAACATTTGTATTGGAGGAGGTTATTTGTATTGTTTTCACCTCCGTTTGCTTAACTTTTCCAAATGTAACTCAAAAAATAATGATCGGATTTTGATGAAATTTGGCGGAAAGGTGGACCATGGGCCAAGGAACAATTGATGAGATTTTGATGCAACTCCAGATATACAGTGGTGTGAAAAAGTGTTTGCCCCTTCCTGATTTCTTTTTTTTTTTGCCTGTTTGTCACACTTAAATATTTCAGATCATCAAACAAATTTAAATATTAGACAAAGGTAACACAAGTAAACACAAAATGCAGTTTTTAAATGAAGGTTTTTATTATTAACAGGAAAAAATCCAGACCTATATGACCCTGTGTGAAAAAGTGACACACACACCCCCCCCCCATTTCTCTAGCCACACCCAGGCCTGATTACTGCCACGCCTGTTCTCAATCAAGAAATCACTTAAATAGGACCTGCCTGACAAAGTGAAGTAGACCAAAAGATCCTCAAAAGCTCGACATCATGCTGCGAGCCAAAGAAATTCAGGAACAAATGAGAAACAAAGTAATTGAGATCTGTCAGTCTGGAAAAGGTTATAAAGCCATTTCTAAAGCTTTGTGACTCCAGGGTACCACAGTGAGAGCCATTATCCACAAATGGTGACAACTTAGAACAGTGGTGAACCTTCCCAAGAGTGTCCAGCCGACCAAAATTACCCCAAGAGTGCAGTGACGACTCATCCAAGAGGTCACAAAAGACCCCACAACAACATCCAAAGAACTGCAAGCCTCACTTGCCTCAGTTAAGGTCAGTGTTCATGACTCCACCATAAGAAAGAGACTGGGCAAAAATGGCCTGCATGGCAGAGTTCCAAGATGAAAACCACTGCTGAGCAAAAAGAACATAAAGGCTCGTCTCAGTTTTGCCAGAAAACATCTTGATGATCACCAAGACTTTTGGGAAAATACTCTGTGGACTGATGAGACAAAAGTTTAACTTTTTGGAAGGTGTATGTCCCATTACATCTGGCGTAAAAGTAACACAGCATTTCAGAAAAGGAACATCATACCAACCTCAGTAAAATGCTGGAGTAAGCCTTGACTCATAAAATGAAGTGTCTCCTTTGCTTCCCTGGAAGGCATAAACTCTTTGAAAAAGCATACTGAGGTAGGTTTTGCAAATTTTTTAACATTATTTGCCTATATTTAGCCTATGTTAGCCTGCTTTCTTTGTAATGTTAGGTTACACTCACGCTGATGCAAAGCTAATGTGCTAAGCAGCAAGTTAAATTCGAACTAATGCTGAATATTATTCAGTTAGATGTTTTACTTCTGATTAATTAATTATAACATTATGTAGTGTTAGTCATCCTGTTATGCAGGGATGGAGGCAGATGAATGGCTGTAAATGCAGTCAAGTGTTTACTGATAAACATGCAGGCAAACAGATCCAAACTGACATGCAAACTCGAAGCAGAGAAATAAGCAGAAGTCCAGTGAGGCATGAACAGGATGTGAGAGGGAAAACAAAGGCAAAGTCCGAAAATACAAATGTAAATCAAAGCCAGGAAAGCAATACAAATATAAAAGGTTTGGTAACATGAGACACAATACACTATGCGTGTACATCACAAAGTTCTTTGCATTGTGAATAACAGTTTGAAGTGTGCTAATCATGAATGTGTATATACTTGACACATCCATATGACCAGCAAACTTGCAGATGTGACAGACCCCCCCCCAAAAAAAAAGCTCCTCCTGAAAGAGCTGAAAACCTCTTTGGCTGGCCCTGGGATGAGGACCTGATGCTGGTCAAAGTCCCCTCTGAGCTTTGCCCTGGCTTGAGTAGGACGTAGCACCAGAACATGGGCTTAGCTAGAGTTTTGGGTTTTGGTTGGGCTTGGTAAGGGAGTGTGGATGCAGGTGGAGATTTGGGTTCAGGCTTGACTTGACACTGGGCCATGGCTGTAGGTGGAGGCATGGATTCCTGCCAGGGCATGGGTTTAGTCAAGAATGTGGACTCTGGCATGGCCTTGGAAAAGGATTTAGACTCTGGCTTTGCACTTGGACATGGATGTGAGCATGGTCAGGGGCTCATGCATAGACTCAGACATGAATTCAGGCTTAGACATTGGCTTGAGCATAAGCATGGACATGGGTTTAGGCTTAGACATGGGCTCGAGCATGGGTGTGCTGCCTGGCATCAGCATGGGCATGGACTTGGACATGGGCATGGACTCAGGCATGGGCCTGGGCTTGAGCATAGGTATGGACTCAGGTGTTGGCACAGGCATTGACTCAGGCTTAGTCTCTGACCTTGGCATAGGCTCTGCCATTAGCATGGGTTTGGACTCAGGCATGGGCTCAGACAGGCATAGGCCTTTGGTATGTGCATGGGTACTGGTATCAGCATAGTCAGGACTTGGTGCTTAGACATGGGCTCAGAGATGGGCACAGGATGAGACACAGTTGTACATGTCAATAAGCATGTGGTATTTGGCCCTGAGAAGCTGGTATGTGCCTTTAAATCCCAAGAAGCCTGTGGATGGTGAAGTTAAGCCCATGTGATGAGACAGTCCCTGTCAGCCTCTGGCACTAGCTCTGGAGTGGGGGCTGCCCTGTAGGCCTCTGGTGCGGGCTCTGGAGCAGGGACTTGGCCACCCTTCCGGCCTCTGGAGGGACTTCTGACATAGAGACCTCTCCCTCTATGACTGCATAGGCCTCTGGAGGAAGCTCTGGAATGAAGGCCACCTGATAAGCCTCTGAAGTGAGCTGTGGAGCAGAGGCCCCTCTGTCAGTGGAGTGGAGCTGTGGCACAAGCTCTTGAGTGGAGGCCTCCCCCTCTGTTGTTGCATTGACTTCTGGCATGAGCTGTGGAGTGGAGTCCTCCCCTTCTGCCACTGTGTCGGCCTCTAACATGAGCTCTGGAGTGGAGACCTCCCCTTCTGCCACTGGGTTCAGGCTCTGGTGCAAGCTCTGGAGCAGAGGCCTCCCCATTTTCCCCTGCATCGGCCTCTGGAGGGAGCTCTGGAGTGGAGGCCTCCCCATCTGCCCCTGCGTTGGCCTCTGAAGGGAGCTCTGGAGCAGAGGCCTCTCCATCTGCCCCTGCGTCGGCCTCTGGAAGGAGCTCTTGAGCGGAGGCCTCCCCGTCTTATCATGCGTTGGCCTCTGGAGGGAGCTCTGGTGTGGAGGCCTTCCCATCTTCCCATGCATCAGCCTCTGGAGGGCGTTATGGAGTGGAGGCCTCCCCATCTGCCCCTGCATCGGCCTCTGGAGGGAGCTCTGAAGTGGAGACCTCCTTGTCTTACCATGCATCAGCCTCTGGAAGGTGCTCTGGAGCAGAGGCCTTCCCATCTGCCCCTGCATCAGCCTCTGGAGGGAGCTCTGCAGCAGAGGCCTACCTGTCTTCCCATGCATTGGCCTCTGGAGGGAGACCTGGAGCAGAGGCCTCCCCATCTGCCCTTGTGTCTGCCTCTGGAGAGAGACCTGGAGCAGAGGCCTCCCTATCTGCCCCTGCATCAGCCTCTGGAAGGCGCTCTGGAGTGGAGCCTTCCTCATCTGCCCCATTTCGACCTCTGGAGGAGCTCTGGAGCGGAGGCCTCCCTGTCTTCCCATGCATCGGCCTCTGGAGGGTGCTCTGGAGCAGAGGCCTCCCTATCTGCCCCTGCGTCGGCCTCTGGCGGGAGTTTTGGAGCAGAGGCCTCCCTGTCTACCCCTGTGGCGGCCTCTGTAGGGTGCTTTGGAGTGGAGGCCTCCAAATCTGTCCCTGTATCGGCCTCTGGAGTGGATGCTTCCCCGTCTGCCCCTGTGTCGGCCTCTGGAGGAAGCTCTGGAGCAGAGGCCTCCACATCTGCCCCTGCGTCAGCCTCTGGAGGATGCTTTGGAGTGGAGGCCTCCAAATCTGTCCCTGTATCAGCCTCTGGTTCCAAGGTTGTTATAGCCGGGGGTGGTAGTGGGGATAAGCTCCCACTACCTATAAAGTGCTCCCATATGGCGTGCGTCTCAAATAGCCTCTGACAACCAAGTCCAGCTCCTGGCCTGCTCGTGCGGTTTAGCTTCTAAGCCCGGCGGAACTGCTTTTACTGACAGGAGAAGGGGTGAAAGGCGGGTCTCTGGCGCCTTATAACCAGTTGCTTCGGGTAGGTGGAACTCGTCAGCCTGGGAAGGCAGTTCATCTAGGAGAAGGAAAACTCTGATTTAAAACCTCCGCTGCCTTGCGGCCATATCCAATCATGGAAAAGGCTTCAGGAGTCAACCTTGAGGCAAAATCCGGAGTCGGAGTCCCTAAGGTGGTCTGTTGCTGAACTTCAGCACTTTCTCAGCAACTCCTGCGACGCTGACGCTGCCAGACTGTATTGGCTTCTGCCTTTCCTTTGGACCACAGTGTCAGCGTGGAGAGGGGGGACCTGCTGCATGGGCAACAGCGGATCCTCCATACAGCCTGCCCAGGCTTTGTAGCTCAACTGGAGAGGACACTCCAGCGTCGTCGCAAGATGCCGGCACAACACGTGAAGTGGCAGTTACCGGTTTTAAGCTCATCTGATTGGCGAAGGATAACGAGCGCCAGGGGCCACTTCAGACGGTGGGAGAGATCTTTATCTCATTGGACAACTACCGCCCGCCTCAAGCTGGGCAGCCCCCAGCCAGTAGGGTGTTGTCTCGCCACGGTCCGTCTGCCTCATCGGGTGCATGGGGCTAGGGCAAAACCCGATAAGCGGATCGTTAACTCTGCACCAGGCAACAAGAAGAACAAAAGAACAAAGAAGACTCCAGCTCTTCGTTTCGCAAGCTGGAATGTCAGGACCATGTGCCCTGGCCTCTCTGTTGATCTACAGCAAATCGATGATGCCCGCAAAACTGCCGTCATTGACAGGGAACTCTCACGACTAAACGTCGACATTGCTTGCCTACAGGAAACTCGCCTGGCGGACAGCGGCACCTTAAGGGAAGCAAGCTACACCTTCTTTTGGCAAGGGAGGTCCTCGGACGAACCCCGTCAGCACGGTGTCGGCTTCGCTGTGAAAAACACCCTGATCGCCTGCATTGAGCCACCGTCAACTGGCAGCGAGAGAATCCTCACCCTCCGGCTCTCAACATCTTCAGGCCCAGCCACCATCGTCAGTGCGTATGCTCCAACCCTCTATTCCAACCCAGAGGAAAAAGACCGCTTCTACGAGTCCCTTGATGAAGTGATATCAGGGACCCCCAGCGCAGAAGGCCTCTACCTGCTCGGAGATTTCAACGCCAGAGTGGGTGCTGATCACGAGGCCTGGCCCACCTGTCTCGGCGTCTACGGAAGGGGCAAGATCAATGACAACGGCCAACGACTGCTTGAGCTGTGCTGTTATCGCGGCCTGTGCGTCACCAACACCTTCTTCAAGTGCAAGGATATCCACCAGGTGTCTTGGAGACACCCGCGGTCCCGCCACTGGCACCAGTTAGACCTAGTCATCACCAGGCGTGCGGACCTTGCCAGTGTCCTCCTCACCCGCAGTTACCACAGTGCAGACTGCGACACGGATCACTCTCTCGTGGCCAGCAAGGTGCGCATAGCTCCAAGGAAGCTGCACCACTCCAAGAAGAAGGGTCGTCCACGCATCAACACCGGCTGTGTAGGCAGCTCAGAGAAAACGCAGCAGTTCATCACCAAGCTGCAAGAAGCCCTCACTGAAGACACACCTGCAGGTGAAGAAGGTGACATTGATGCCAAGTGGTCCCATCTCCGAGACGCAGTGTACAACTCTGCCATCAACGCCTATGGGAAGAAGGAGCGGAAAAACGCCGACTGGTATGAGGCCCACTGGGA
>JAPEKM010000010.1:12419151-12429495 GCA_027575975.1 Cathorops multiradiatus
ATAAAATTTACTCATTCCCCCAAGATAACTTTTCCCTATCAGATAATTATCTTGTGTGAACAAAAGTAAAAAAAAAAAACCACACCTTTCTGGACAATTATCTTGTGTACCCAAGACAGTTAACTCATTCCTACAAGATAATTTACTTGTGTGCACAGGATAATAACTTTTCCTGATAAGATAATTATCTTGTGTGAACAAAAGTAAAGAAACAAACAAAAACACCTTTTTGGACAATTATCTTGCGTACCCAAGACAGTTAACTCATTCCTACAAGATAATAACTTTTCCTGATAAGATAATTATCTTATGTGCACAAGATAAATAAACATCTTTCTTGACAATTACCTTGTGTACCCAAGACAATTTACTCATTGCCACAAGATAATAACTTTTCCTGATAAGATAATTATCTTGTGTGAACAAAAGTAAAACAAACAAATAAATAAACAAACAAACAAAAAACACCTTTCTGGACAATTATCTTGTGTACTCAAGACAATTTACTCATTCCCACAAGATAATAACTTTTTCCTATCAGATAATTATCTTGTGCGAACAAAAGTAAAAAAAAAAAACACCTTTCTGGACAATTATCTTGTGTACCCAAGACAGTTAACTAATTCCTATAAGATAATTTACTTGTTTGCACAAGATAATACGTTTTCCTGATAAGATAATTATCTTGTGTGCACAAGATAAATAAACATCTTTGTTGACAATTATCTTGTGTACCCAAGACAGTTAACTCATCCATCCATTATCCATAACCACTTATCCTGTGCAGGGTCGCAGGCAAGCTAGAGCCTATCCCAGCTGACTATGGGTGAGAGGCAGAGTACACCCTGGACAAGTCGCTAGATCATCGCAGGACTGACACAGAGAGAAAAACAACCATCCACACCTATGGTCAATTTAGAGCCACCAATTAGCCTAACCTACATGTCTTTGGACTGTGGTGGAAACCCGAGCATCCAGAGGAAACCCACACAAACATGGGGAGAACATGCAAATTCCACACAGAAAGGCCCCTGTCAGCCACTGGGCTCGAACCCAGAATCTTCTTGCTGTGAGGCAACAGTGCTAACCACTACACCACCATGCTGCCTTAACATTAGCTCATGTTTAAAGTTTTTAATTTTCTGTAAAGCTGCTTTGTGACAATGTCTGTTGTTAAAAGCGCTATACAAATAAACTTGACTTGGTTTGACTTGACTTGATATTGGCCTATAATTTAGACAGCTGACAGGGGTCGAGGTCAGTTTTTTTAATCATGGGTTTGATAACTGCTAGCTTGAAGGAATTAAGTACATAACCATTGCTGAGGGAAGAATGTATTATTTTTAAAAATAGTTTGATTGCTTCTGATATTATTTGCTTGAAGAATCATGTAGGTAAGGGATCTAATATACTGTACAAGTTGAAGATTTTGATGAGAAACTTAGTGAAATTAGTTTGGTCTCTCTAAGGGAAGTAAAACTTTCTAATCTTTGATTTGATATAGTTATACTGTTATCTACAGAGTTACTTATCGAGTTGTCTGGCTTTAAATTTATAGTTAGAATTTTTGCCTGATATTTTCAACTTTGCCACTGAAAAAAAAAATCATGAAGTCATCGCTACTACATAGTATTGAAGGCATGCATGCTTACAGTATGTGGTGGTCTTATTCCTAGTTAATTTTGCTACAGTATTAAATAAGAATCTAGGATTATTTTTGTTATTTTCTATTAGGGTGGAGAGATACATTGATCAAGTAGCATAGGAGCTTTTCTGTACTTCAAGAAGCTCTCCTTCCATGCTAATTGAAATACCAATTTTGTTTGACACCATTTATGTCCTAATTTTTGAGTAAAAAAAAAAGTCAAAGTCCCTTCCATGCCAGGATCTGGTCTTCCCAGGCAGTATCCTGTCCCAGTACTAACCAGCTCTTTGAGGTGCATGGGTGCAGCGCCAATTTCCATTTCCATAGGCCTTGCCTCTCACCTATACAGCTAAGGTTACAGTGGGGGACTAGTCCTCTGGTAACTGTGAGAGTTTGACTTCTCTACTCACATCTGTATTGCTGTGTGCCTTACCAGATGGCAGTAGGTACCATTTTTATGATGGTCTCTGGTATGACCCGACCACGAGTAGAGCTCACAGTCTCCCAGTCAAGAGGCAGACATGCTAACCACAAGGCCAGCTCATGGTTAACTTTTGAGTGGTCTGTTTTAAAGTGTGTGAGCATTATCCAAAGGTGCTAGTTTTCTCTCTCTAATTATTTCTCTGTCAAGTGGAGCTACATTATCTTGGGTAAAGTGGAATGTTGACTCTAAGCATTCAGTTGTCTGATCAAGTTTTGTGGGGTCTGATGGTGATCCAATCAAAGTTGATAACTCTGGGAGACTATTTATAAAACTTTGTGCAGTAGTTAACATGAATGTACATTTGACAGAGTGTGGCAAAGTGCATATATTTTGCTAAGACATTTCAAATCAGATAAGATAATGATATGAGGTAGCTTCAGACTGTGGAAGTGTGACTACATTTTCTATATTTAATCTGAATGCTAGTATGAGATCAAGAGTGTGACCACCAATACTTGCTCCTCAGAAGCTGGTAAGTGTGATGGCTGCCGGGATGCCCTGTGGCTGGAGAGGAGTGAGCCCATGTGATGAGTTTGCCTCTGAGTCTTGGTGACACATGCATGAGTCTGGGAAGATGGTTCACAGGTGGGCTAGCTGGTTGAGATTGCCTGATTTATTTTTTGATGTCCCAAGTGACAGCTTGTACAAAACAGGCTGGTAGAAAACTGGGAGTGGGTTTGGATGTGTGAGTCGATGTGTTATGGATTCTGGAGCGGGCATCAGCCTTAGTATTTCTTGAGCCAGGGCAGTAGGATATCATGAACTTGAATCAGGTGAAGAATAGGGCCCAGCTAGTTTGGCAGGGATTCAGACGTTTAGCTGTTTTTAGGTACTCCAATTCTTGTGGTCAGTAAGGATGGTGAACGGGTGTGTAGTGCCTTCCAACCAGTGCCTTCATTCCTCTAGTGCCCATTTAATGGCCAGGAGCTCTTTGTTTCCAATGTCATCATTTTGTTAGGTTGGGGTGAGCTTCTTGGGTGTAGAAGGTGACAGGATGTAGCTTGGGATTTTCCCCAAGACACTGAGAGAGAACCCCTCCTACTTCAGTCTCTGAGGTGTCTACCTACACAATGAATGGCTTTGTAGGGTCTGGATGTTGCAAGATAGGGGCTGTAGTGAAGGTGGACTTGATCCGGTTGAATGCATCTTCGGCTGCTGGGTTCCAATAGAGGAGGCATGGTCCATTTTTCAGCAGGGTTGTGAGAGGAGTGGTGATCATCCTGAACCCACAAATGAAGCATCAACAAAAGTTTGCAAACCCCAAGAAACATTGTAGCTCCTTTACTGACATGGGTGTGCGCCGTGACATGACTGCTGAGACTTTGCCTTGATCCATGCTCACACCCTCTGAGCTAATGGTATATCCAAGAAACGAGATCTGGTTGACATGGAACACACATTTTTTCAGCTTTGATATACAGATGATTCTTGAGCAAAAGAGAGAGCACTGACCTTACGTATCCATGATGAGTGTCCTCATCTGGGAAGTAGATCAAGAGGTAATTGATGTAAATGATTACAAACCTCCACAGCATGTCCCTGAGCATATCATTAATGAGGCACTGGAAGACACTTAACATACAAGAAAGGCCATAAGGCATGATCAAATATTCAAAGTGACCAGCAGTGGCGCTAAATGCCATCTTCCAATTGTGATGCTCTCAAATCCTGACCAGATTTGATGCACTATAGAGGTCTAGTTTGGAGAAGATCTTGGCTGTTCTTAACTGTTCCAGAGCTGAAGGCTCCAATGGAAGCAGATGGGGTATTTGACAGTGATCTGATTGAGGCTTTGATAATTGATACATGGGTGGCGACCTCCCCCTTTCTTATCAACAAAGAAGCTGGAGATGTTGATGGTCTAATATACCCTTGTTTCGATGCCTCTTGAACATACTCCTCCATAGCAGCTTGTTCAATTATGGACGGGGGTAGATATGGTTGCAAGGAGGAGTTGTACATGGGAGGAGGTCTATGGCACAGTCATAGGGATGATGAGGAGGCAGGCTACTGGCTTTACCTTTGCTGAACACTTCTTTGAGATCTAGGTAGCATGAAGGAACATTATCTAATGAATTGGGCAGAGCTCTCTCCACAGAGCTGGAAGAGAGCATAAGTTCTGGGAGTTTCAAGCAGTTCTGAAAACAAGACAGGGACCATTGGAGGATTTCTTTTTGTTGCCAAGATATTAAAGGACCATGAAGCTGAAGCCAGGGGAATCCTAAAATAAGGTCATGATGGGCAGTGTGGGTGACTGTGGCAATGGTGGCATAGCCAAGCGGCAGTTTGTGAATGGAGGGCAGGGTCGGGGAAGGTAAGTGGCTGAGTCATTACATCTGATGTCAATTAATGTGTGTGTGTTTGTTGCAGGGAGGGAGCATAAAAGGAGGGGTATAGCAGAGGAGAGCTCTGGCCTGACCAGAACACAGATGTGTGTGTGTGTGTGTGTGTGTGTGTGTGTGTGTGTGTGTGTGTGTGTGTGTGTGTGTGTGTGAGAGAGTGAATGAGCGAAGCTGAAAATCTACAGAAAATAAAAATAAAGTGTATGTGGACATCCACCCTCGCCTGCCGTGCGTCTGTGCTTCACCTACATCAGGATCTGTTACAGTGGTGCCTAAACCCAGGAGTACAGAAGGGAACCACCCCATGGAGTCCCCCCCCCATTCGAAGAGCTCATCCATGCCCTCGCTACCTCCCAGTAGAATCAGCATCAAGTGCTGATCGCCCTCTGGAAGGAACAAGAACAATGCTTTGAAGCCTTGATGCTGGCCCAGCAGGAAGATTGCCAGGTGTTCCAGCATCTGCTCATGTCAGCAGGGGCATCAACCATCACCACAGCAGGCACCCTCATGAAGATGGGCCCACAGGATGATCTCTAAGCATTCCTTGCCCTCTTTGAACAAGTGGCTGAGACATGGGGGTGGCTGCTTGAGCAACGCACAGCACGCCTCCTCCTGCTCCTGACTGGCAAGGCACAGCTTGCAGCTTGCAACTCCCTGCTGACAGCCAACTGATGTATGCCAACTTGAAGAAAGCCATCCTGTAGTGTGCTGGCTGCTCTTGGGAACAATGTCACCAGCGCTTCCAGATGCTGACATTGGAGGAGGTCAGTCGGCTGTTTGCATTTGGCCAGCAACTCCAGGATGCCTGCCGGCGGTGGCTGAAGGCAGAAGACCACGACACCAATGAGATCATTGATCTAGTGGCACTGGAACAGTTCATCTCTCAACTTCCAGAAGGAATGGCATAATGGGTCCAGCGTTGTCACCCAGCATCACTAGAATGAGCCATCAAGTTGGTGGAGGACCATCTGGAGGCGGTTCCAATGGCAGGCAGATGAGGCATCTCTCCTCGCTTCTCCTCTCTCTCTCCTTTTTCCTCCTCTGTCTCCCTTTCCCCTCCCCACCCCGTTCCCCCACCATGGAGGTGGCGGCCGGCTCCTCCCCAGCCAGCCTGCTGCACCTGTGGTGTCCTCCCATCTCCCTCTTCCATGGCTGTGTCGTCTCCTCCTCAGGTGAGTAATGCACATAATGCTGGTGCAGAGGGAAAGCCTGGGCCGGTGTGCTGGTGCGGTGGGGATTTGGAGTATCTCCAGTGTTGGAGCTCCGCAAGGGAGGTGGGAGCTGTGATCCAGATCCCCGATCTGCCAGAGATCAGGCCAGAACATATCGCATACCGGTAAGTGTTCAAGGGGATACATATCACTCGTTGGTGGATTCCGGTCGTAACCAGACCTCAATTCACCAAAGCCTGGTGCAAAGTGAGGCATTGGGGAGAGCATAAGCGGTGAAGTGTTGTGCGTGCACAGGGATGTTCACAATTACCCTCTAGTGTCCATCCATATTCTATTCCAGGGCCAAATGCATAGAATAAAGGCAGCAGTTAATCCTCATCTCACCCACCTATTGATTTTGGGTACTGGTTGGCCAGGGTTTAAAAAGCTGTTTGAACATTTAACACATAGTGGGTCCTACATTAGTATGTCACTGGAAGATCCCAATGTGATTGACTGGAGAAGCTGTCACAGAGCAGTCTACGTCAGCACCATATCAGAGCGACACGAGGAGTGAGGAGCAGCCAGCTCCTGCTCCCCTCTCTCTTGGGGATTCCCTTGAGGATTTCCCAATAGAGCAGCTGTGAGACGAGACTCTGCAGTATGTGTTTGACCAAGTGAGAGTAATTGATGGTCAAACTCTTTAGCCAAGCACGACACTGGCCTTCCCATATTTCACTATTACACTTAAGGCAAGATAAAACACTAGCCAAAATAATGGCCCGGTTCTCTTGGCCAGGGATTCGCAGGGATGTCTGTCAGTGGTGTGCGGCATGCTGCAAATGCCAATTAGTAAATCTCGCGGCCACTCCAAAAGCGCCTTTGCACCCTCTCCCTTTAATCGAGACCCCATTTGAGAGAATTGGTATAGATCTCATCGGGTCATTAGATTGGTCAGCACGGGGATATCACTTTATTTTAGTACTGGTGGACTATGCAACATGATATCCAGAAGCTGTGCCTCTCTGCAATATTTCTGCATGCAGTATTGTGGAAGCGATCTTCCATATTATCTTCCGGGTCGGGATTCCAAAGGAAATCCTGACAGACCAAGGCACTACATTTATGTCACGCACACTATGTGAACTGTATGGGTTATTGGGAATTATGTCTATCCACACTAGTGTCAATCACCCACAAACGGATGGCTTAGTGGAGCATTTTAATCAAACCCTTAAAAACATAATTTGAACATTTGTGAGGATGCACATAATTGGGATAAATGGCTCAAGCCCCTGTTATTTACAGTGCAAGAGGTCCCGCAAGCCTCCACTGGTTTTTCACCATTTGAATTATTATATGGGCATAAGCTGCGTGGCATTTTGGATGTACTACAGGAAAATTGGGAGGAGGGACCTTCGTCTAGCAAGAATGAAATTCAGTATGTTCTCGACCTGCGTGCAAAACTCCACACACTCACTTAACCCAGGAGAATTTGTGGCAGTCACAAGAACATCAAATCTGGTTGTATGACAGGGGCATGCACCTTAGAGAGTTCACACCAGTAGACAAAGTGCTCATATTATTGCCCATGTCGAGCTCCAAATTAATCACCAAGTGGCAAGGGCCCTTCGAGGTCACACGGCGAGGCAGGGATGTCGACTATGAGGTGAGGCGAATGGATGGGGTGGGGCATTGCAAATTTACCACCTTAACCTGTTAAAATATTGGAATGAGGGGGTCCCCATGGCATTGGCTTTGGTAGTCCCAGAGAAGGTGGAGCTGGGGCCAGAGGTAAAAAAAAAAGTAACATCTCAAACCACTCTGTTCCCTTGTGGAGATGACCCCTCACCGAGCCAACTCACAGAGGTGGCCAAGTTGCAAAAGGAATTTTCCGACATGTTCTCACCCCTTCCCAGTCATGCCCACCTCATAGAACACCACAATGACACATCCCCAGGGGTGGTAGTGCATAGCCACCCTTACTGCTTGCCCGAACGCACAAAAAAAGGTAGTTCAGGATGAACTCAAGGCCATGCTCGAAATGGGCATAATCAAGGAGTCCCACAATGACTGGAGTAGCCCAGTGGTCCTGATTTCCAAAACTGACGAGTCACTCCAGTTCTGTGTGGACTATAGAAAAGTCAATGCAGTGTCTAAATTTGATGCATACCCAATGCCTCGCATTGATGAGTTGCTTGATTGGTTAGGCGCTGCTCGCTTTTATTTGACACTGGATCTAATGAAGGGATATTGGCAGATCCCCTTGACTCCTCTATCCCAAGAAAAAATGGCCTTTTCCACACCGTTTGGATTATGCCAATTTGTCATGCTCCCTTTTGGGTTATTTGGGGTGCCCGCTATGTTCCAGTGGCTCATGGACAAGATCATCTGCCCTCACTCTGCCTACATGGCCGCATACCTAGATGACATAATCTATAGCCATGATTGGCCGCAGCACCTGAAACATCTGAGGGCCATTCTAAAGTCACTGAGGCATGCGGGTCTCACAGCTAACCTGAAGAAGTGTGCAATTGGGCAGGTGGAAGTATGGTATCTGGGGTTCCACTTGGGTCATGGGCAGGTGCATCCCCAATTTAACAAGACTGCAGTGACTGTGGCCTGCCCAAGGCCCAAGACCAAAAAGGGGGTGAGACAGTGCCTGAGGCTGGCTGGCTATTATCGTAGGTTTATACCTAATTATTTGGATGTCACCAGCCCATTAACCAACCTCACTAAAAAGGGGGCTCCAGATCCGGTCCAGTGGATGGAGTAGTGCCAACAGGCTTTCTCTAAGGTAAAAGCTGCACTGTATGGGGGGCCACTTTTACACTCCCCTGACTTTTCTCTCCCCTTTATTTTACAGACTGATGCTTTTGGACAGAGGGCTGGGGGCTGTTTTGTCCCAGAAGGTGGAGGGTGAGGAGCGCCCTGTGTTGTACATCAGCAGTGAACTCTCAATGCATGAAAGCAAGTACAGCACTATCAAAAAAGAGTGTCTTGCCATCAAGTGGATGGTCCTTGCCCTCCAATACTACCTGCTGGGGTGCCCTTTCACCCTCTGGTCAGACCATGTGCCCCTCCAGTGGCTCCACCACATGAAGGATGCCAATGTGCAGATCATCCATTGGTACCCATTTGGGTACATGTGGCTACTGCTTATATTTTTTCTTTTCTGATACCATATCCATAAGTAAATATAACATACATTTATTTACTCTATTTGGCATTTGCCACAAAAATGAAGCCTAATCCAAAAATAAGCAATTTAAAAATCACAGAAGTAAAATATATTCTGTCTGTACTTTATATTATTCTACTCTTACAGTTTTCAAAACTGAAACCTCCGAACCGAGACTGACACACACACACGCTGTCACCATGACCCAAACTCTTATTTCCCAGAAATGGCCCAGCACTATAGCTCAGTGGTATGCACTTTCCCTCTGTTATAAGCATAAACATGTCTGAAAGTGATTTCTTTAGTCTAGTCCATTTATTTTGAATGGTGAACCGAAATTTTATACACTCACCAGCCATTTTAATCAGAACGTGTATGCACATGTGCAGTGCGCAATCATTACACTTGCATTCTTACAGCATGATGTAGTGGCTAGCACCTGTATATGAAGCACTAGCCACAACAAAAATGATTTTGACCTTTTTGGTCAAAAAGTTGGAGGTTCTATTTGAGACCAATGCCCATCTATCCTGAAGGTTTCATGAAGATTGAGCCAGCTGTTTTCCCATAATAACATTAACAAAAAAAAAAAAGAAACCTGATCGTAAAAAAAAAAAAAAATACCTTACTCCCTGGTGGACTCTGTCCCAGGCAAGATAATAACAGGAAGTTAGGCAGATAGTCAAACAGCTCGGTAAAGTCAGGTACAGGGACACAGAATGATACTTTGCAGAGTGTGAGAGCTGAGCTTATATAGGGAAGTTGATTGCTGGTAAATTAGAAACAGGTGTTGAGTTTAGAATTCTGGTGATGAGGGGCACTGTGGTGCTTGAGAAGTGTAGTCCAGAGTGGCTATGTTTGGAGGCTGCTTTGAACTCAGGTTTTCAGTGCTGTTACTGACAATTTAATAGTTCTAGCTGTAGCTCAAAGTTGCTAACTGTATATTCAATATGATCTAATTTTATGTTGATTAGGTTACTAAAACAAACTTTGAGTATTTCTACATATACTCAGGGAACAGACACAGTCTCAATATACTGGAACCCTAGTAATGACTCAAGGCAGCTAGGGATAGTGGGTTAAGTCTGCCCCCTGTTCTTGGCTTTGGATTGTCATAAATTAACTAGGCCTGTTCTGAGGCTACAGACTATGCTGCAAGAAATGAGAGCAGCACCTTCCTGAGTGGCATAGATACCCTCCTGCCCTAACAGGCCAACCTTGCCCTCAAAACTACTCCAATTACCTATAAATCCCACATTCTTTTCCAAGCACCACCTGTCACGAATGGAAAGCTGAGGTGAAGTGAGGACCCAAGAGCAGACTCAAAAACAGGCAGTGTAAAGAGAACTTTTAATGAAGTAGATGGCAGAAAGGCAGAGGTACAGTAGGGCTCAGGCAAAATTGGTAATCAAAAAACAGGCCAGGAGGTCAAAAACACAGGAGCAAGTAAACATGATCAGGGACAAAAACAGGACAGAAAAATCTTCACAAAAACTGATGAACACAGGGACAAGGGAAATCCAGGCAGAGGTAGCAAAAGA
>JAPEKM010000010.1:12844391-12856213 GCA_027575975.1 Cathorops multiradiatus
GTCAGTAAGCACAAGAAGTAATCATACATAAGGCGCGCTGGATTATAAGGCGCACTGTCAATTTTTGAGAAAATTTATGGATTTTAAGTGCGCCTTATAGTCCAGAAAATACGGTATATAAATCAACTGGTTAAACTCCTAGTGAAGTCCATTTCTGTTCCAGGTGTCAGCTCTAAAGAATGTTGAAAAGTTTAAGGGTGAATACTTACCCAAAACATTGTACCTTTGTACATCCAAGTGAAGTAAATTTACAATGCAATGTTCCAAATTCCAGAATTGTTCCCATAGAACTGTTGATCATTTTTGGTTCTTAGGGTCCTCCTGGACCACCCGGGCCCCGTGGCCCAGCAGGTCCTAATGGTGCTGATGTGAGTAATTTACTATGAAATATTACTTTTTTTTTTAAACTACAGATTATAATTTGTTTATTAAAAACATTATCATCAAGACATGTCTTTGTGTAAATATAATCAGGGTCCTCAAGGTCCCCCTGGTGGTTTGGGTAACCCAGGTCCTCCTGGAGAGAAGGTAAACAACAAAAAGTATAGTTTTTCTAGGTTAAGAAATATCTAATGTTATTCTGATGTATAATTTATAATGATGTGTCAACAGGGTGAACCTGGTGAATCTGGACCAGCTGGTATTGGTGGAGAGCCAGGAAAGAAGGTGAAAATTAACTTAAAATTTACTACTTACACAATTTTTTAACAAATTCAAAATTGCTTAAATTGCTCATAATATTAAATGCTAGTAGACTTTAATAATAATAATAATAATAATCTTTTTTCCATGCAATTTGATTGGCTCATGGCAGGGCCCAAGAGGAGAGCATGGTGAGAAAGGTGAGGCTGGACAGCCAGGTATGCCTGGTCCTCCAGGTGGAAAGGGACCCACTGGAGATGATGGACCTAAAGGAAACCCTGTAAGTGTCAAAGTATGAATCAGCCTGACAAAAAAGTAGACTCTATCATGATTTATTAGTAACTTATATATTTCTGTTTCAGGGTCCTGTCGGTTTCCCTGGTGATCCTGGGCCTCCTGGAGAAGTTGGGCATAGAGTGAGTACACATTACATTTTCATCTGACCTGGTTTTATATTTGGTATGATTCCTAGTTACAGATTGTTGTCATTTATATAGCTGTAATAATAATAATAATTCTGAACTTTTCTTACCCTTGACGTTTACAAGGGCCAAGATGGAGCAAAGGGAGACAGAGGAGAGGATGGTGAACAAGGAGAGGCAGTAAGTGGCACATTTTTCTCATATTTGAGCGTATCCAAGCCATTTGAGCCTGTACATTTACACAACCTCAGTGTGTTGAAAAACTGAATTTATAGTGGACTGGGAATTTAATCAACCCATACTTTTATCATTCATAGCTAGAAAACTAAGGGCATACTTTTGGGGTTATATCGCTGGAAAAGCATCATGTACAGCTGCAGTAGTAGTGGAGAATAAAGAGTAATCTCTGACTTGAGATACACCTTTAAATACTTTATTACAGAGGAATTCATTGTATTTTGTGTGTATATATATATGACAACACCAGATAAGAGCAGACAGGTGGAGTAGCAAGGAGAAACTGATAATAGCCTTGGAATTTAACTGAAAGTCATCAGACCTTTTTGATTTGTTTTATTAGTGTGCTTGGAAAAGCACACTTGTTTTTATTATTTGTTTTCACCTGTTTTTGGATCCACTTCTCCTCCTAGGGATTTTGAGATAGAGACACCGTTCCAACGCTGAAATGTAGGGCCCGGTCTGGAATGGTGTGCTTGTTCAAATGGTTGCGCTACCCCTTGTCGTTCGTCTGGTATTCCCATTTTTCAGTAAAATTCCGTGCCATTGAAATGAATGGGAGTGATGATGTCAGAAGGAGCTCCCCCACTCTAGACGTTACAGCGTGCACAGCAGAGAAAAAAACAAATTAAAACTGCTATTTTACAGCCAAAATCCATGTTTTAAACCCTGTAAAACCTCTTAATTAAATTGATAAACATATAAAAGGGTGGAGAGGAGATTTCACTGCACGAAGCGCAGTGAAATCTCGCTTCAAAATGATGTGAAAGAGTGTGACGGGCTGAGCCGCGACACTGACAGAGCGCGCAGGCAGCCATTTCTAAATCACTGCAGTCCTGACCTGTCGCTACATTCTTCATCTGTATAATCTTTGTCCATTCTCAAAAAGTAAAATAATCCACACTGGCTGTTAAAAACTTAATTTATTGGTTAAAACTTTTGTTATTACAACTCCGGGAGCTATTCACTCACCAGGCATTCAAAACGTACTTCTATGTCTCGTTTGGGGAATGGAATCTTCCACTGTGGCGGAAAATAGAGGGGTGTCCCAGGCTCCTTGTGGAGCAGTCCGTTGTGACCATTTTGATGGGGGTGTTTCAGGGGTAATGACTTAAAAGCCATTTAGAGGGTTCAATAAGGTATTTTTGTGCATGTCAGTTGCATTGTATGTATTTTATAGAATGTGAGAGAATGTGGCTTCATTTGAGCAAACACACTCTAGCAGTTTCTGCAGAGGAAATGCAATTTAGTTTATTCTACATTTTCTCTTTCTCTCTGTCTTTGTCTCTCTCACTCTTTCTCTCTCTTTCTCTGTGTGTGTGCGTGCGTGTGTGTGTTCACTGCTTCATATGGGTTAATTGTAGAGGAGGAATTTGGCTGTGCTTGAGTGTACATGTGACAAAAATAAAAGCTTATTCTTTATAATTTACTCACAAATTGAGCATAGCATAGTTCTGGCAGGCCATGAAGTCATGCTCAGCCCTCAATCCCAGCTACATCAGCTGACTGCAGCTGATCTCAAGCCAGCCCACAGCAGCTGACAGCTCAGCTGATTCCCTTCTATGCATTCTACTGGTATATTTCTCATAGGGCACCTTATTTAAGCTGCTGTAACCTGCCTCCCTTTGCTGCTTCCTCTGCAAACCATTTTGCAAGCTCCCTATATGTGAACAGAAGCTCCTCTGCTCTGAGAATTAATAGATGGCCTGTGTCCAGGCTTCTGGAAGTCTTGAAAAATAAAAATAGCATCGCAGCTCCGGTTGGAGCTTCCTTCAAGGAACTTTTTGTATGTTCCCAGGGGGGCACCCACATCGAACCCCTAGCTGCAGATCTTTTCAGCTTCTCTGCTCCTAGGAAAGCCACCAAAAATTAAACATTGCCCAGCACCTCTGCGCAGTTCCACCTCCGGCCGCTCCGCTGCACAAGAGAGCATGAGTCTCAGCTCCAGCAACTGCACCTGTGGACCTGAATAATTCCATCTTGTCAGCCTGGTCCTGCATCCAGTCATCTCTTTCCACCATGAACTCCAGAATCCAAGCCCTGGAGTCTGGTTTGGCTCCATCTACAAATTTGCTTTCTCAACAACAGTGGTCTG
This sequence comes from Cathorops multiradiatus, assembly GCA_027575975.1. Classification (NCBI taxonomy): domain Eukaryota; kingdom Metazoa; phylum Chordata; class Actinopteri; order Siluriformes; family Ariidae; genus Cathorops; species Cathorops multiradiatus. The sequence continues at coordinate 12,847,788 of JAPEKM010000010.1, forward strand.
TTTACCTCCCTCCATGCTTCCAACTTAGCCAGCGGACCAGCTCCTGCGTTGCATAACAATGACGTCACCAACTAACTACTCAACAATGACATCAATCCTGCAGGGAATGCTGGGAACTGCAGTCCTGGTCTTCAGCGGGTTCCATTCTTCCATCCTGCTGCAGCAATTTCTCCCAGTTTCAGAAGCCAATCCTAGTAGGTAATGTGTCAGTCTGGCAAATCTTCCTGTGCTCTGAGCCGAGCGACAGGCGTACTGTCAATTGTGGAGACACATCACTGATGTTGAAAGATAGCAATCCCCAGCTTTTAAAAAACCTTAACTCTGGCTGAATTTATTGTGGCTTTTGGGGTATTCAGGGATGTGATATGCAAGTGTATCCATCCCATAGGGCTGACAACTCACATAAACCCTATAGGTATAGTTCCCCATAAATATTCTGGGGAGGAGGGAAGGAAAAAAGCCTAATAATTGATTTATCTGCTCCTCATAATGACGAAGCTCAAAGCTTCAATAGTCTCATTTGAGTCATGCCTTTACACCCTTCACAATGGCATTTATTTGGCATCAGGCTCACCTTCATTTGTCGCAGCAGCCCAAAAATATTTGATACCTTGTCAGAGACTCCTTGCTGGATCCTTCTTATCAACTGTAAACTGCCTCTTGTGCTTCATCTCTGAGATGACTTGCAAGTGGACTACCTAATTAAAGCCAGAATGATGTGTCTCAGTACTCAAACATTTACAAATTGGGTATTCTTCTATCTGAAGAGAAACATCAGGCCTCTCCAGACTCCAGTTTTGCACTCAAGTCTCCATCAAGTCTCCATCATGAACAGTTGATAACTTCAACAAAAATAGACTTCATGCTAAAACTGTATTGAATTTCCTGGTTACACAGTTGCACTTTGGGACTATATTGGACACAGTTATAGAAGTGAGTTATTTATAAGCATGCTATCTGTTATCACCCAGATGAGGATGGATTCCTTTTTGAATCTGGTTTCTCTCAAGGTTTCTTCCTCAGGTTGTCTGAGGGAGCTTTTCCTTGCCACCGTCGCCACTGGCTTGCTCATCAGAGATAAATAAATATATTAGGGATAAAATTAGCTCATATGTTTAAAGTCTTTTATTTTCTGTAAAACTGCTTTGCGACAATGTCTGTTGTTAAAAGCACTATACAAATAAACTTGACTTGACTTGTTCACAGACACAGCCCCTTCCATTGGTTTTGGGGTTCAATAATCAGTGGTTCACTGAATATGGCCAAAAGAAGCACCATCCTTGCTAGCTAACACTTCTTCCATTGCTCTAATGGAAATTTACCCAATCATTGTAGTTTGCCTTCTGTGGGGTAAACACTGGTCAAGGAAAAAAATCCTGTTTTCTGATGGACGCAGCTGTAGTCATTAACAAAGGGCACTCCTCAGTTCTGTTTATTAATATATTTGTGACGCACCTAACATGGTCCTCTGTGTTAGGTAATTTCATTGTTCAAGCAGCCTGTATTCCAGGCTTGGATAATAAATGGCTGATTCTTTGTCCTACTTTGAATTTCATACATTTTGCCAACTGTGCCTGGAGGCAAAGGCTAGAGGCACATCCACCCTGATCTGCCCCCGTTCATTCAAACTGCACTAGATTAAACAATAAATGTTATGCATAACTGCTCAGGCTCTCTGCATAACTTACTAGCTATGTTACCCCAACTAGCAATCTGTGAAGTTTCAACTTGCCTTATGGCATTTCATCTTGGTAAACTTACTTCCTACCTAATAGCTCAGCCAGCACCTCCTGTTGGCTCTTCCATGTAAGCACATGGAAGGCCAGAGAGGTCTGCCTGGTGTGGCATTGGGGGTCTTTGATGCTGCTCTTCCAGCTTTAGCCTTTCCAAGTAGGCACATGGAAGGGCAGGGGGAGTGCTCTTCCCTGCCTTAAGGCTTTCCATGTATGCATGTGGAAGGGTAGGAAGGTCCCAGAACAGAAGCCACATCACTAAATGCAACTTGTTGCAAATGTAAATAAGCTTTCTTTGACTAAGGTGGTCCTGACTGAAATTGAGCATAGCATAGTTCAGGCAGACCATGAAGTCAAGCCCATCCCTCAATTCCAGCTACATCAGCTGACTGCAGCTGATCTCAAGCCATCCCACAGCAGCTGACAACTCAGCTGATTTCCTTCTATGCATTCTATTGGCATATCTCTCACAGGGTGCCTGATTTAAGCTGCTATCACCTGCCTACCTTCATTGCTTCCTCAGCAAACCATTTTGTAACCTGCCCCCCAACTCCTCCCTTTTTATGCTGTTCTAACTTTAGTCAATGTCATGTTGGTGTCCTTGATACCTGCTTACAACCCTGCAACATACATGCTCTCTGCTGCTCATTATATGCAATCTGGAGTTTTGGCACTCACAGATTATGTAATATTAGATCATTTCCCTCAATAAGTACATAAATGGCCAAGTATAATATTTTTGTCTCATTTGTTTAAATGTGTTCTCTTTATCTACTTTCAGGACTTGTGTGAAAATCTGATTATGTTTTAGGTCATATTTATGCAGAAATATAGAAAATTCTAAAAGGTTCACAAACTTTTCAAGCACCACTATAAGCTCAACAGTCACAAGCACTCCTCATGAAGTATCATTCTGTGTCCTGTACCTAACTTTACCAAGCCTTCTGTTTATCTACTGACTTCCTGTTAACAACCTCTGTTCCTGATCTCATTTGACTTTGTCTTCTCGTCTGCCCTATGCTGTGTGTTCACCCATCGATTGACCCAAACCTGTTTCCTGACTATGATTTCTTACTCACATTTTGGGTTTGTCTTCAGTTTGCATCGCACATGCTCTCCCCTGCATTTGCATCCGTAAGTGCCTGTGAGCTAACAGGATACTTCCCCCTCATGGATGCAGCAGAGGAAGTTAAGCAGACTGCAATCCACATACAGGGGTGTCAGGAGAGCACTAGCAGATGATTAGTGATCTAAATGCCAGGATGTCACAACTTGCTGACAATCCAACAGGGAGAAAGGAGCATTGCTGAATATGCACTGGATTTCCACACCTTGGCCACCGGCAGCGCCTGGAACAAGCCAGCTTTGAAAGCCACATTTCCATGAGGTCTGCATCCAGAAGTGCTCAGCAAGCTAGCATGCTGTCACAAACATCTCTCACTGGATTCTCTCATTGATCTGGCCATCCACTTGGATCACCTCCTCTGCAAATGACCCTCACTGCAACTATCTCCAACCTCTTCTCCCAGCATGAACCTTGGAACTCCCATGGAGATCTCCTGCATGCAACTGCAGAGGTTAGAAAGGAAGAGAAGAAGAAGGGAGGGCCTCTGCTTCTACTGCAGAGAGACTGGTAATCAGATCTCTAAGTGCCCCACCTGGCCCCCATGGGCTTGTCAGCCAAGCAAGGCTTCCAGCCCTGTTAACCCTGTGAGTCAAGAAATGCCTCATGTCTCACAATCTTTCCAAGTACCAGTGTTATTAAAGCTACCAAACTTGACCCATGTACTTTCTGTCTTTATTGACTCAGAGGGTTGAGGGAAACTTCATTAACTGTGCTATTATACAGAGGCATCAACTCACCACCCACACCCTTCTGAGGCCCATCAAACTGAAAACTATTGATGGGGGTGCCATAGGGGAAGGACTGGTCTCAGCTCGAACAACTCCCCTCGAGATTCAAGTAGGAGCCATCCACACAGAATGGATAACTCTCCTTGTTACCCTGACTTCAAATCATTACATCATCCTAAGATACTGATGGCTCCAACTACATGACCCTCTGATCTCATGGCAACAATGGGCCATTCTTCAGTGGTCATCCTCCTGTCTGCAAAACTGCCTGAAACTTTCACAGATGACACTCTCTTCCACCTTGGTAGACAGCCCTCATCCTGACTCCCTCAACAACATTCCAACCTGTTATCTGGATCTAAAGGAGGTATTCAGCAAAGGGAAACCCTGTGGTCTACCTCCATATCATCCCTATGACTGTGCCATCAACCTCCTCCCTGGTACGACTCCTCCATGAAACCACATCTACCCTATGTCGTTAGCAGAACAAGCAGCGATGGAGGAGTACATGCAAGAAGCTCTGCAGCAGGGGTACATCCAACACTCTACATCTTCAGCATCAGCAGGGGGGTTGACCTTTGTAGCGCTTACAACTTGGTCAGTATATGTAAGGGTGATGAATAGAAGACTGCTTTTAGCACCACGGCGGGTCACTTTGAATATTTTGCCATGCCTTATGGCCTTTCTTGTGTGCCCAGTGTCTTCCAGTGCCTCATCAATGATGTGCTCAGGAACATGTTGGGGAGGTTCATAATCACCTATATAGATGACATCCTGATCTACTCTCCAGATGAAAGCACTCACCATGAGCACATCAGATCTCTCGCTTACTCCAGCACCACCTATATGTTAAAGCTGAGAAATGTGAGTTTGATTTCTGCCAAATCTTGTTCCTGGGATATGTCATCAACTCAGAGGGAACGAGTACGGATCAAACCAAGGTTGCTACTGTAACATCTTGGCCCACTTGCACTTCTGTCAAGGAGCTTCAACACTTTCTGGGGTTTGCCAACTTTTACCGCTGCTTCGTCTGCGGCTTCAGCTCTATCATGGCTCCTCTCACTAGTCTTCTGAAGAAGGGACCCCATCACCTCCACTGGAGTCCTGCAGCCAAACAGGTTTTCAGCAAGCTGAAAGAAGCTTTCACCACAGCCCCTATACTTCAACATCCAGATCCTTCTAAACCATTTGTCGTGGAGGTGGACGCATCAGAAACGGGAGTCTGACGGGTTCTATTTCAGTGCCTTGGAGAATAATCTAAGTTACATCCCATCCCTTTCTACTTAAAGAAACTCACACCCACCAAGCAAAACTATGATATCGGGAATTGAGAATTCTTGGCTGTCAAGCTGGCCCTAGGGGAGTGGAGCACATCCATTCATGATCCTGACAGACCACAAGAACCTGGAATATCTGAGGACAGCTAAGCGATTAAACTTGCGTCAGGACAGATGGGCGCTATTCTTCACCAGATTCCAGTTTACCATTTCCTATCGTCCAGGTTCCTGAAACATCAAAACAGATGCTCTCTCCAGAATTCACACTTCCACACCTCAACCATCAGAACCTACCACAGTCCTTCCACCTGAATGCTTTCTGCAAGCCATCACTTGGGATGTTGACAAAGAAATCAGACAAGGTCAGCCCACAAGTCCACCAAAAAACTGACCTCCAGGTCTTTTGCACATCCCACTTAGACCTAGAGGCAAACTGATCACCTAGACACACTCTTCTCCTGCCACTGGACATCCCAGCAGTCAACACACCTACCAGCTCTTTTAACACAAGTATTGGTGGGAAAACATGATATCTGACATTAACCACCACGTCTCGTCTTGCTCTGCCTGTGCCCAAGCCAAGATCCCCAAAGTTCCTCTGGCAACATACAGGGGCATCCTCAATCACAGCAACATACAGGGGCATCCTCTGCTCTTGGCACTTCTCCTGGAGTTGGCAGAGGGAGAAGACCATGTCAATAGTTAACCTCTCAGCATGAAAGCTGCACTGCAACTCAGGATAGACCCATTCTGCCAGCTTCTGTAGATGGATCGGGATGACCCTAGCAAACACTTTGCCAATGATGCTGAGGAGTGAGATCCCTCTGTAATTGTTGCAGTTGCTTCTCTCGCCCTTGTTCTTATAGAGGGTGGTGATTTTGGTGTCCCTCATATCCTGTGGCACAGCTCCTTCCTCCCAGCACTGGCAAAGGACTTCATGCAGGGGAGATAGGAAGGTGGTCTTGCAGCGCTTGATTAAATCAGGTGGTATTCTGTCGCTTCCTGGTGCCTTGCCCTGGGCCAAGCTGTCAATGGCCTTGCTGAGCACCTCTACTGTTGGCTCAGCATCTAGTTCATCCAGAACTGTCAGGCACTCAATGGCGTCAAGGGCAGAAGGGGATAACATATTCTGACGGGAGTAGAGGTCGAAGTAATGTTCCACCCATCTCTCCATCTGTTGGCCTTTGTCCGTGATGACATTCCCAGTGGAATATTTGAGGGGGGCCCATCTTGTTCTGGATTGGTCCCATTGCCTTCTTGATGCCGTCATACATTCCTCTGATTTTTCCTGTTGCAGCGGCTTTTTGGATGCTTTCACTGAGCTCAGTCCAGTACTCATTGGTGCATCACCTGGCAGTTTGCTGGACTTTGTTCCTGGCAGCCCTGAGAATCTGAAGGTTTTTATCACAGGGTGATCGCTTGTACTTGGCGAGGGCAGTGAACTTGGCTTCGATGATGAGAGTCACCTTGGTTGACTTCATTTCAAACCAGTCGTGAGACTTCGAGGTCTTCCTCCCGAAAGTAGCCAGGGCAGCTCTGTGCATAGAGTCATGCAGAGTCTCCCATTTCGCTGTAACAGATTGTCCAGGCTATGAGGCAGAGAGTTCTTTCTGGAAAGCCTCTGAAAATTGCTCCACAAGGCCTGGTTGTGACATCTTGGTAGTGTCAATGCGAGAATTCCCACTCTTCTTTGTACGGTGGAACAGCTTTGGTTGTAGCCTGATCTTGCAGCAGACCAAGGAGTGGTCCATGTCGCAATCTGCACTGTGGTAGGAACGGGTGTGGAGAACATTCCTGATGGCACTCTATCTGACAAGAATCAGATCCAGTTGGTGCCAGTGCTTGGAACGTGGGTGTCTCCAGGAAACCTTGTGTTGAGGCTTGGTTTGGAAGTAGGAGTTGGCAATGCACAGGTTGTAGAAAGTGTTAAGTTTGAGCAGTCTCTGTCTGTTGTCATTCATTTTGCCCACACCAAAGTGTCCTAGGCAAGAGGGCCACGAGTCATGATCAGCACCCACCCTGGCATTGAAGTCGCCCAGTAGAATCAGTTGTTTTGTGCTGGGGATGTTCCTGATGATGGATGCAAGGTTCTCATAGAACTCGTCTTTGGCGTCTGGTGTGGCGGACAGTGTTGAGGCATACACACTGATGAGGGTGACAGGGCCTTCGGTGGTGTTGAGGTCATGAGTCGCTCTGAATCGTTGCTGCCTGGTTCTACCATACTCAGCATGCTGTTCCTTACTGCAAAGCCTACACCATGCTCCCTAGGCTCCGCGGAGCTCTTCCCCTGCCAGTAGAACATGTAGTCCCTTTCCTTCAGCGTGCCACAGTCAGCCAACCATGTTTCTTGAAGGGTGGCGATGTCAACGCTGAGTCTCTGGAGTTTGTCGTTTATGATGGCATTTTTCTGGCGTCACTGATGTCCTGAAGGTTAGAGAAAAGACCAGTCAACATAACCCAGACATTCCAACATCCCAGTTTTAGAGCTGGTCTCTTTGTATGATTTCTTTTGTTGCCTGGTGCGGAGATTTCAGTCTGCTTTTTGGATGGTTCCTAATCCTCATGCAACCTTACTGGCTGGGGGCTGCCCAGCTTAAGGCGGGTGGTAGCTGTCCAATGAGATCTGAGGACCTCTCCCACCGTTGGAAGCAACCCCTGGCGCTGCGCTCTATGCCAATCGAGTGATGGCTTATCACCAGTATTGGCTGCTCCCCATGTTGTGTCAATGCTGGAGGCGAAGCTGGAGTATCCTCTCCAGGTGTATGTGTAGAGTGGTGGTGTAGTGCGCGGGTGTGAGCCTGGGCAATGCTAAATGGAGGATAGGCTGTTGTCCATGTAACTTGTCCCCCCTCTCCACATCACTGATGGGCCCAAAGGAACAGCAGAGCTGTTACGTTTGGCACCAACGCCATCGCAGGAGCTGCCAGAGCGAAGTTGTAAACAACAACGAACTGCCTTAGGGGCTCCAACTCCAGATTTGTCCTCGGGGTTTACTCCTCAAGTCTTCCCATGATTGGGTATGGCCACAAGGCAGCGGAGGTTTGAAATCAGAGTTCCTTCTCCTAGATGAGCTGTCTTCCCAGACTGATGAGCCCCATCTACCCAAAGCACTGGTTTTAAGGCGCCAGATAACCCTCCTTCACCCCTTTTCCTATCAGTAGAAGCAGGTCTGCCGGGCACGCCACTCGAGCAGGCTAGGAGCTGGACTTGGTTGTCAGAGGCTATTTGAGACACGCGCAAAGTGGAGCATTTTATAGACAGTGGGAGCTTATACCCACTGCTACCCCTCGGCTATAACAACCTTGGACCCTTTCAAGCTACTAGAATCTGTTAAAAGGTAGAGGCTTCCATTCCTTAGCTTTGTAACTACACACGTTTCCAATTATTTTTATTGTACTTTCTGAATAATGTGCTTTTTATAATGAATAACTAAGTTATGTTGTTGGACTCGGGCGGCACGGTGGTGTAGTGGTTAGCGCTGTCGCCTCACAGCACGAAGGTCCTGGGTTCGAGCCCCGGGGCTGGCGAGGGCCTTTCTGTGTGGAGTTTGCATGTTCTCCCC
>JAPEKM010000010.1:14627925-14640748 GCA_027575975.1 Cathorops multiradiatus
TATCAAGCCTTGTACTTGAAATATTATTTCAGATGAATTGATGAAATGTATTAAACATTTGATGTGAATATGCAAATTATATAACTATTAATATTATAAATGATTGCATGAGAGACAACCATTTTAGCTTGTAATTATTTTTTTTTTTCGAGCCCTAAGAGGGGCTCACCTCCCTTTGTACCTTTGTATTTCAATGACTATCCATAAGACATTAATGATAAGTGATTGACACATTTCTCTGTACTGAGAAAAGTACTTGTCTGTAGTAATCTCTCACACACTGACAACATAGATAGAGGTTAAAGGGGAACTGAAGTAATTTTTAAACTTGCTTTATTTCTTAATTAACGTGTTACATTTTCGGTTTTAGTAACCTTATATCGTGACTCGTATTGGCAACGAATTGCAATTAAATTAGTTGCAATTAGTTATCGGCCTATTCGGTTTTTATTTGCAATTAGTTATTGGCCTATTCGGTTTTTAGCCACATTGAATTTGGTCCACGGCAGGCATCATTTATCTGCGTGATCTTCACGAGACTTGTGCGAGACTTCGAAACGTGATGTGTCAGCCGTGTATCGGTGCCACCATTTGGAAAACTGTTTTCCAAACGAAATATTGCACAAAAATGAGTTGAAATGACGACTACTGCCTACTTTTTTTTCTTCTTCAAATTTTCCTGATTGCTATCGAAACAAACGACTTCCGGCTTGATTACGTCAGCATTCGAAAGAGGGCGCGCACGTCTTTTGGCAATGTTGGTCACTTTGATCTCCGCTGTACGTTTTACTTCCATCCTACGATGTCTCATACAGGTCTCAACGAATCTCATTTATGGCCATTGCTTTGACATATGGACTGATATATATTACAGAGCATATTTCAAGCACTCATAACTTGCTATAGCAATGACAAAATGGCTATCAAAAATGCATTCCTATATTTAATAAAATGAGAGAGAATTATGATTAAAAAAAAATTTGCCTTCAGTTCTCAAAGTTGAAAAATGGTTGAGTTTTTCCTTTAACGAGCCATATCTTCATTTGCTTTATCAATTAATTTGTATCGAACATGCCTAAAATATGATGCACTTATATAATCTAATCGTGTTGTAGATGTTTTGATTGATTGCACACTGATGCTGTAAAGTGTGTGTGTGTGTGTGTGTGTGTGTGTGTGTGTGTGGGGGGGTGAATTACAGTCTGATCGACAGACAAATGCATTGTGTGGGAGGAAGGTCAAGCATTTCAAGCTTTATCTTTAAAAAAAAAATTTTTCCCAACTTCCCCTGAGGCATTAGAAGGAAAGGTCAGTTATTTGAAGGAATAAACACATTAATATGTATCAGTCTCAGTAAAATAGTGGTGCTTGATAGTTTGTGAAGCCTTTTAAAATGTTCTGTATTTCTGCATAAATATGACCTGAAACAACAGCAGATTTTTTCAAGTCCTAAAAGTAGACAAAGAGCTCATTATTGAGGAAAACGATCCAATATTACATATCAGTGAGGTGGCAAAAGTATGTGAACCTCTAGTAGGCTTGACGATGTTCCGCTGCGCTGATCAACCTCCCATAAATTTGTATAGGAGAACAGCATGTTTTCATTTGGCCTTTAAAGGCATTTAAAAGTGTTTTAATCTACATAAAACTTAAAACTCATAAAAACATAAAACTTGTGTCGATTCAAGAACAAATAATTTTTACAAAATATATTAAGGCCAAAAAAAAAGTGTGTTTCAGGTAACATGAAATACTAAAATAGAGTCGGTAGGTAGGAAAAAGTTTTTTTTTTCTTACATTTTTTTCCAAACATTGAAGTAAAAAAGAAAGGAGGAAGGGAAAACTGAGCCGAGGCGCCATTTTGAATCCTCATTCACGGCTGTAATGCAAATTGTTCCTCCTTCAGTATACAAGTGCACTTCTATGGCAGGAAAAAACACTACATTGCACTGCCTATGTAGTGCCCTATTTATACAAAACAGTCATTCAGGATTCAGCCATGTTTTTGCTCAGCGTTTTTGCTCGACCAAAGTTATACAGTAGGCTAGGACTTCTACTTTTAATGAAGTTCATGAAATGACGTAATGTTATTACATGATAAATATATTGTTATAAAGTTCACGTAATTACTTGATACTAAGCCAATTTTTTTTTTAGTGTGGTAGCAATATGCTTCCGTAGCTTACACTAAAATATCGTGGGAAACTTGTAATAAAAACTTTACGGTCGGCAATTTCGACACGGAAATTCTCGATTGGTCGGGTTACCGGAAACACACTTTAATTTGGCCTTATAGAAAGTCACAAAATGACATTACTGAAGCTTCTTTTCAGAAATTATTCGATTTCCAGAGACAGGTCTGTGGTGCTTATGATCACATGCGATTTTTTAAATTTGACTTATTTAGCAATAATACAGTACATAAAAGTGATAAACGTAAAATAAACGAGTACTTAAATACATAAACACTTGATATTGCCAGGGATAAAGTTAACAACTTATTTTCATTGTGATAAAGTGATCTCTGTAGAAAATCACAGACTTGGGAGTATCTTCTCGATTTAGTCTACATATAGGGTCAAAGTCACCAGTGTCTCACATTACAACAACAAACTTATTGTTCTCACTTTATTATAAGCACTTGTCTGGCTTATGACTCTACATGAAGGTTAAATGTACAACTGGTTTGTACACTTTTCTAACCTTTGGTAGGAAGTCAGTAAGTCACCTAAAACCACCAGAAGCATCACTTCTCAGAGAAGTCCTTTTAAATGCAGTCTATTTTAGTGTCCCGAGTTTTAAACCTGGCCAACACCGAGGTTCGGGTTCAGCAGAAGACCACAGAGAGCAGCACTTCCTTTTTTTCCATTCTTCAGTATGGAAAATCAAATGTGAAACCCCTTTCTCCTCACAAGAAATAAAACCATCCCAGTACTGTATTAACACAATGGGGCATATGGTCTAGGATGCTTACTGAGGTTGTTTCTACACATCCTTTTGTAGTAGGTCGAAGACGGTGTCGTTTTTCCGGACGCAGGAGCATGCGGTTCGTGATTCACTGATGATAATCACATTACCCCACTTATGTAAAACTGATGCAGTTCAAATCGGGCTTTAAAAGATAAAGTCCATTTGAGTATAACTACTACTAGAAAGTAGAAGGGCACTCAGATTGTATACCATCACCAAGTCACAGAACATTAAAATCCAGTAATACCAAAGCTGTCCACCAAATTTAATTAATCGAAATCCGTTCACTACTTTGAGTTACGGCACAAACAGATTAAAAAAAAAAAAAAACACCCTGGATCCACACTTCTTTTCAGATTTATCAAAATCTAGTTAAGTGTTCCTTGACCCATGGCACATTTCAAATTTCAGGGCAACTTCATGAAATGGTCAACCCAAGGGGTGAAAATTCATTTTGTATATATGGTGTTAAATTTGATTGGTTCATTCACCGTAGTCAATATTTTTGTGCTGAACTCATGGTACATGACTGGTGGTCATTTTGAAATTGGCAAATCCAAGCACATACTTTAAACCCAAAACTAACAGACACAAAGAAGCACTCAAACTGCTGTCAAAAGTCCTCACCAGGTAAGTTAAACTGTGTTTTATATCAAATGGACCTTAATCTTTACATTTCCATGAAAAAATTTATTCCACTGAGTCATTATCACAGTTTTGGGGCATTTTAGATCTAACAAGTAGCTTTGTTCACTGATTGATATTATGACTAAGAAAGAGAAAATTACCACATTTCATATCTCTCTGTACATCAAATCACATGTAAATTTGGAAAGTGTTGCGTCAGTTACCAAGAATGTTGCGTCAGTTACTGTACATTCCATGATCTCAACTGTCAGTTCTAAACATTTTTCATAGTTTATTTCTTTCATCGTATACTATGGCATGTTACTAGCAAAGTTGGAAAAAAATGTTAATAAAATTGCAACAAGTTTCACAGAAATTAGCATTTATACTTGTATGTTCACAGTTGTCGAATTCTTCAAGTTGCATCAGTTATATATATTTTTTACCAGCTGGGAGGTTCGTATCATGAAATACCATGGCCGAGGTCTTGAAAATAGAGGCCTCAGTCAGTATTTTCAAGGCCGAGGTCATGGTATTTCACGATACGGACCAACCTTAAGCTGGGAAATAATATATTTTTTTTTTTTCTTTACCAAATTCTAACAGAAAATGAGAGCACCCGAATGGGAAACCATATTTAGAACAAACCTGCTACAAGCTCATCAAAAACCTGTTTGACAAGCTACATCAGCTCGGAATTTTCCAAAAATAAAAAATTTAATCTAGGCAACACAAAACCAGGTGCTTTCGCTGTGAACACTGTCATCGCTATCCATGCTGTAAAATGAATGCTATTATACTGAGAAATGCAAAAATAAATGTTGACAAAAAATTTCTACTATGTTTGTTGTTGTTGTGAACAAACGAGCTGCCAAAGGTCTGTAATCGGGGTCCGGATCGTAGGATTCCGGACCGCTCGCGAGCCAATCAGAGCGCACTATTTGATGGAAACTGGACCCATGAAAAAATAAACCAATGTTATTTGTATGCCACGAAATAAATTATTCATATCTGGGAAAAACTCTGTGTTGTCCAAGATGGCCTTTGGGCCTTAAGTCATCACACATTAGTTTGAGTTTGCTCTTTCTATAATAGCCACACAGTTTAATTTTAAGCCCTCTGAATCATAGGCGTTGAACTGGATATGGACGGTATAGACATGTCCCTACCAATATCAAACAACGGCTGATATGTCCCTACCAATATTTCTGATTGAAGAAAAAAAATCATGCTCTGTGCATGGTACACAAATGGTTACTGTTGGTTTCCACTGGGCAAAACACCATGCAAAATTTGCTTATGAATATTCGCTCTGGTGGTGTGGTCGTGAAAACAGCAAGCCAGTTTGGCTACCATGTCAATTAGCAAGTGCGATTGCAGTGCAGTGACCGGCTGCTAGCTAGCAAGCTAGCAAACTGTCCTTGAGGAATGTAGTGTTAGATTAGCTTGTAAAATGAATCAGTTAACAACAGTTCGTATTCAGTGTGTAAAAACGATAACGACAACATACGAATATGACTGTTTTCTAAGTTTGTGTGGCATGTAAATAACAATCCGACTTGATACTGACAACAACTGGTGTTCATTAAGGTCACAAAGACATTATTAAATCATATCAAATTGTGCTAATGTTGGCTATTATTGCACCTCGTCTTGCTTGTGAAGTGTCTGCAAACTTTAGCAGCCCGCTAACCCTTAATTTTAAGTGCTTCAGTTAAGATCTGCAGAGAGCCCTGACCGAGTTCATGTAACATGACATATGTAAACAACAACCTTGATGGGGATGTGGACATTAAAAGGTGTCTGGGCTGCGAACAATCAAATAAAACATTTTCACGTAATGAGTAGAACAGCCTCTGCCTTCTTGATCAGAAATTTTTGGTTACTCCCGCCTCTCTTTCGAAAACATCACATACCGATTACATACATACGCTGAACTGATTGGTTTTCGAGGGGGTTCATTTGAAAGCTATAGGCTAAAAACTTCTCTGTAGAACCCTGTCACTCCCTCCGCTCCCTCCCCTCTCCACTCTGGGCTCAAGAAGACAACAGAAGGGTAATAATATAACAATAACCAATCAGAATTCAGATACATTCTGTTGCCAAGTGAAATTGTAACCTTTCAATGTGTTAAAAAGTTATAGAAACCTCATCCTGTTTTACCATTAGATCAATCACATATCAGCTTAAACTAGCATTCTAAAACTAAAGATCACACAGAAGATAGCCTACTCCCCCTGCCAGCCGAATGGAACGCAGTGTTTAAGGCTCCGTATGTGTTTTACCTCCATTTATGAGGGAAAGGAACATACACCCTCCCGACAGTCAATGCGTTATTTGCTTGTAAAACACAGTTGCAAATTGGTAGAATGAGTTAATCATCACATGCAAGATTTGTAATGAATCAAACAAATTGCATATTATTATTATTATTATTGAATTACTACAATTCTGAAATTCTAATTTTAATAGTCTGGACTTTGGAAAGATGATGGATACTCTTTTGGTGGAACGCAACAGAGCAACATATTGTGACCCTCTAATATTGACCTGAAGTTGGCACTGGGTTTTTGTCCCCACCAATGTTAATACCAAACCTATGCCCTTGCCTACATGTTCTCTAGTTCTAATTGTTGTTACTTTTCCAAATGACAGCTGGCAATACATTGTTACTTTGCACTTTTTGTTTATCTGGGTACTAATCTTTGAGAAACTGGATTGGCAGAATGTTGCCTGTTAAGAAAAGAATGTATTTTTATTACCCTGTGCCAAATTAATATTTACTTAAGTGCAACTTTTAAGAGCCATAGATTGTATTTTATTTATTGTTTTTGTTGTGAGTGGTTTTGTTTTATTGTTGTTTTATTTCTTTAGGTTATTTATTTATATTTATATATATTTTTATGTTTCACTGTTGAATTGAATAAGTTGACTTAATTAAAAAGTTTACTGTTGTTTTAAAAGGTGTATTTGCATGATCATTATTATTTTACTAGTGGCATAAAATTGTCTTGAAAAGACATCAACAAAAATGTCGTTTATCGCAATCATTTCTGAGACAATATATCATCCAACAAAATTTGTTATCGTGACATGCCTAACTGTAATACCGCCTGGCTGTTCCAGTGTCCACTGCATTAGGGAAAATCTTTACACTGATGCTTAAACCTGGGACGCTGGAAAAAGAGCCATTGCTACAGTGTCCTCATCATTTAGTGAGCTGATCCACACCCTCATTGCTGACCAGCAGAACCAGCACTAGGAGCAGAAGTGGCACTTTTAGGTGCTGCTGCAGCCCCAACAGGACGACCACCAGGCGCTCCTGTGTCTCATTAACCCCGCAGATGCACCAGCCACGAAGCCCACAGGATTCCCACACATCACCCTCACCAAGATGGGGGCCGCACAACGATCCAGAGATGTTTCTAGATCTCTTCGAGTGGTCTGTGGAAGCATGGGAGTGGCCAGAAGAGTGGCCCACTTGTTACCGCTATTGATTGGCAAAGTGCAACTTGCTGCCCAGCAACTATTCGTGGAGAACTGACTGGTGTACACTGACCTGAAGCACGTAATTCTCCAGCAAGTCCGTCACTTCCTGGAGCAGCATCGGCAACTATCCGTGGAGAACTGACTGGTGTACACTGAACTGAAGCACGTAATTCTCCAGCAAGTCGTTACTTCCTGGAGCAGCATCGGCAACATTTCCTGATGGTGGAGGAGGTTGGCCGACCTTTCATCTACAGTCAGCAGCTGCAGGATACCTGCCAGCAGTGGCTGAGAGCAGAGAACCACAATGTCAAGGAAATCATCAATGTGGTGGCGCTGGAGCAATTCATCACTCAGCTGCTGAGGGGGATGGCGGAATGGGTCCAGTGCCACTGCCCAGCATCACTGGATTGGGCCATTGAGCTGGTGTAGGATCATCTAGCAGTGGTTCCAGTGGCAGGCGGACATCCAACTTCTCTTTCTCTCTCTCTTTCTCTCTCATTCTGTGCCCACTTCCTCTTGTTCCTCCCCTCCCTCCCGTCCCCTCCCCACACCATGGAAGTGGGGGCCAATTCCCCTGCAGCCAGCTCCCCAAGCCCATGGTTCCCCTTCCCCCTCCTCCCTGTGTGTTTCTGCGTCTTCCCCACAGGTGAGTGCTCTGTGCCCCAGCAGTGCAGAGGTGAGGCCCGGGCTGGTGTGCTGGTGCTGCAGGGAGCCGGGGCACTTCCAGGACCCGTGCCAGGTGATGGAGGTAGGGGCAGTGGTCCGGGTCCCCAATGCCCCAGAAGCCACCCTTGATCAAGCTGGAACATACCGCATACCGGTGAGTGTTCAAGAGGGTACACATCACGCTGTGGTGTATTCGGGTTGTAATCAGACCATTCATTCATCAAAACCTGATTCAGTGTGGGGCACTGGGGAATGCATGTATGGTGAAGGTTAAGTGTGTGCACTGTGATATTCACAAATATCTGCTAATGCCCATCACTATTCATTTTTGGGGAGAAAAGCATACTGTAAAGGCCACGGTTAGACCAAACATCACCCACCTGCTGATCCTGGGTACTGATTGGCTGGGGTTTAAAGTATTAATGAAACAGATAATAGTGGGTGGGTCCTGCAGTAGCACGTCATGGGGGAATCCTTTCGCAAAGTTGGCTGGGGAGGTGGTCTCGGGCTCATCTGCATCAGCTCCGTGTCATGAGGACACAGAGGGGGGGAGAGCCCTTCTCCCTCTCTGGGGAATCCCTTAGGGGACTTCCCATTGGGGTAGATGCATGATGAGTCTCTGAGGCACACCTTTGACCAATTAAAAGTAATTAATGGTCAGATCCTCCAGTCTAATGTTGCACTTTCTTTACCGTATTTTTCTGTTATTAAAAATAGGCTGTATTGAGTGATGTAGGACACTCAAACCAAAGAAAACATGACACCTTTTTGGTCCCAAAGAACCGCAGGGAACTTTTATTGCATGCGGCTCATCATAATCTTATGTCTGTGCATTTAGGGCAGGATAAAACACTGAGTCATCTCATGGCCCGGTTCTATTAGCCAGGTATTCACACTGATGTCAGCAGGTGGCGTGTGGCATGTCGCGAATGCCAGCTGGTAAATCCAGTGGCCATGCCATTGTGCCCATTGCCATTAATTGAGATCCCCTTCGAAAGAATTGCCATGGATCTCATCGGGCCATTAGCTCAATCTGCATGCGGGTATCGCTTTGCATTAGTCATTGTGGTTTATGCAACGTGATACCCGGAAGCAGTGCCTCTCTGCAACATCTCAGCATACAGTGTTGCAGAGGCACTCTTCTGCGTTATCTCCCGAGTTGAGATTCCAAAAGAAATCCTGACCAATCAACATTTATATCACACACACTGCACATGTTATACGAATTATTGGGGTTAAATTGATTTGTACTCGTGTTTATCATCCACAAACGGATGGGCTGGTCAACAGATTTAGCCAAACGCTTAAGAACATGATTTGTATGTTTGTTCACAGGGATGCTGAAAATTGGGACAGGTGGCTCAACCCTCTGTTTGCAGTGTGCGAGGTCCCACAAGCCTCCACCGGGTTTTCCCCGGTTTGAATTGCCCCGTGGTGTCTTAGACATCATTAAAGAAAATTGGGAGGTGGGTTTTCTCAGAGTAAAAATGAAATTCAGTACATTCTTGACCTGAGAGCAAAACTCCATGCACTGAGTCACATAACCCAGAAGAATTTGCTACAGGCCCAAGAACATCAAGCCTGCCTGTACAACAGAGGCACATGGCTAAGGGAATTTGCACCAGTGTGAGTACGCAGGCACTTACGGATGTACATGCAGCAGAAGACAGCTTTAGAAACCAAGCCAAAATGAGAGACAGGAATCGTAGTCAAATAACAAGCTAGGGTCAGGCAATCAGTGAACAGAGTAACGTGGGCAAAACAGAAATCGAGGAAACAAGAAAACACGAACAAAGGTCAAACAGGTAGAAAGGCAGCCAGAGAATAACAAGGCAACAGAGGCACACGGAAAACCAGAACGATAGTTCGCAATGTGTGCTTGTATGACTGGGGTTTAAATACTGAGACAGGTGATGGAGAAATGAATGTCAGCTGAGAGTCAGAACGTGGGAGATAGAGGGTGCTGTGTGTGCTGGGAGTTGTAGTCCGCGCTGTCCATGTTTGTAGTCTGTTCGTCTCCAGTGGGTTTACTGACAACCAGGAGATAAAGTCCTCATTTTACTGCCCACCTCAAGCTTGAAATTGCTTGCCAAGTGGCAAGGGCCCTTTGAGGTCACACGGCGAATTGGGGAGGTCGATTATGAGGTCAAACGGCCAGGTAGGGATGACATGACAAATTTACCACCTGAACCTCCTGAAACTGTGGAGAGAGGAGGTTGCTGTGTCTCTGGTGATGGTAGTTCCAGAGAGGGTGGAGCTGGGACTGGAGGTAAGTCCAAAAAGGGGACCAAATTCACCCCGGTCCCCTGTGGAGACCACCTCTCACCATCCCAGAGAGAACAGGTAAGTAGGTTGCAGGAGGAATTCTCCGATGTGTTCTCATCCCTCCCTGGTCACACGTACCTCATAGAACACAACATTGAGACTCCCCCAGGGGTGGTGGTGTGCAGCCACCTGTATTGGCTCCCCGAACACAAGAAAAATGTGGTTCAGGATGAACTTCAGGCTATGCTTAAGATGGGAGTGATTGAGGAGTCGCACCATGACTGGAGCAGCCGGGTGGTCTTGGTTCCCAAGACCAACAGGTCAGTCCAGTTCTGTGTGGACAATAGAAAAGTCAACACAGTGTCTGAATTTGATGCATATCTGATGCCCTGCATTGATTAACTGCTCGATCAGTTAGGCACGGCTCACTTTTACTTGACACTGGATTTGACAAAGGGATATTGGCAGATTTCCTTGACTATATTATCCTGAGAAAAAATGGCCTTTTCCACTCTGTTTGGTTTCCACCAATTTGTTACCTTTCCTTTTGGGTTATTTGGGGCCCCAGCGACGCTTCAGCATCTCATGGACCATATTCTCCATTTCCACAATGCATATGTGGCTGCCTATTTAGATGATATAATCATTTATAGTAATGATTGGGAGCGACACCTACAACACCTGAGGACGGTTCTGAGGGCACTGAGCTCACAACAAACCTGAAGAAGTGTGCAATTGGGCAGGTGGACATACAATATCTGGATTTCCATTTAGGTCATGGGCAGGTGTGTCCCCAAATTGATAAGACTGCAGTGGTTGCGGCCTGCCCAAGACCTAAGACCAAAAAGGGGGTGAGGCAGTACTTGGGGCTGGCTGGCTATTACAGGTGGTTCGTGCCTAATTTTTTGGAGGTTACCAGCTGACCTCACTAAAAGGGAGCACCAGATCTGGTCCAGTGGACAGAGCAATCCCAACAGGTCTTTAACCAGGCAAAAGCTGTACTGTGTGGGGAGGGCACTTTTTTACTCCCCTGACTTCTCTCTCCCTTTTGTGTTGCAGACTGACACATCGGACAGAGGGCTGGGGCTGTTTTGTCGCAGATGGTGTAGTGGGAGGATCACACAGTGCTGTACATCAGCCACAAGCTCTCCATGCGGGAGGGGAAGTACAACACCATCGAGAAGAAGTGCTTGGCCATCATGTGGGCTGTCCTCACCCTCCGTTACTACCTGCTGGGATGCCCTTTTACCCTCTGCTTGGATCACGCCCTGCTCCAGTGTCTTCACTGCATGAAGGATGCCAAAGCTAGGATCACCTGTTGGTATCTGGCCCTACAGCCATTTAAGTTTGAGGTGGTCCACAGGCCAGGGGCACAGATGGTGGTGGCAGACTACTTCTCCTGGTGGGGGAGAGTCAGATACAGGCCGGATGGCCCCCTGGTCTGAGTCGGGCAGTGGGGGTATGTGGCACCAGAGGCGTGGTCAAGCAGGTTTGTGAATGGAGAGCAAGGTCAGGGAAGGTAATTGGCAAAGTGGAAGCATCTATCCATTATCTGTAGCCGCTTTATCCTGTCCTACAGGGTGGCAGGCAAGCGGGAGCCTATCCCAGCTGACTATGGGCGAGAGGCAGGGTACACCCTGGACAAGTCGCCAGGTCATCGCAGGACTAACACATAGACACAGACAACCATTCACATTCACACCTATGGTCAATTTAGAGCCACCAATTTGCCTAACCTGCATGCCTTTGGACTGTGGGGGAAACCGGAGCACCCAGAGGAAACCCATGCAGACATGAGGAGAGCATGCAAACTCCACACAAAAAGGCCCTCGCTGGCCGCGAACCCAGGACCTTTTTTCTGTGAGGCGACAGTGCTAACCACTACACCACCGTGCCGCCCAAAGTGGAAGCACCTGTTATTAATTATTGTTCTGTCTGTTTTTGTGTGCAGTGAGAAGGTGGAGATAAAATGGGACAGCAGCAAAGTGTGAGGATCTCTTTCCCTAACTGACGTCTGTGCTGTGGCACAGATTGTATTTGTGAAACTGCTGAAAAGCATATTTTGGTTGATTTTGTGGTTTTTAAATAAAACAAACATGACCGTAATACTACCTGCCTGTTCCAGTGTTCACTGCATTAGGGAAAATCTTTACAAGGTCTTTCACTGACGCCATGGATTTTTGTTTATCAGGCAGCGTCTGCCATATTGCCAGGCAAGCAAAGAACCATAGCCATGACACATAAGAAAATTGAGATGACTGCACTCAGTACAATGTCCTTGAAATTATAAATGTATTTTATACCAGCAGATCACATGACATCTAGAAGCTGAATCATGCAGGCATCACAGATCCATATACGTAATTTGTATTTATTTATTCTGCCCACTGTGCTTTCTCTCTGTGTGTGTGTGTGTGTGTGTGAGAGAGTGAGTGAGTGCATGTGTGCCAGGGCAGGAATTTCACGAGGGCCACGAGGGCCATGGCTGATAACTTGGGTCATCCTTCTCCTCTTTATTCCGAATGACACGGCGTCCCTGATTTCCATCAAGAACTTCACATTTTGATTAATCTGACCAGAGAACAGTTTTCCACTTTGCCACAGTTTAAATGAGCCTTGGCCCAGAGAAGACGTTTGCGCTTCTGGATCATGTTTACATACGGCTTCTTCTTTGAACTATAGAGTTTGAGCTGGCAACGGCGGATGGCACGGTGAATTGTGTTCACAGTAAATGTTCTCTGGAAATATTCCTGAGCCCATTTTGTGATTTCCAATACAGAAGCATGCCTGTATGTGATGCAGTGCC
>JAPEKM010000010.1:15957404-15969659 GCA_027575975.1 Cathorops multiradiatus
AGGCAGGGTACACCCTGGACAAGTCACCAGGTCATCACAGGACTGACACATAGACACAGACAACCATTCACACTCACGGTCAATTTAAAGTCATCAGTTAACCTAACCTGCATATCTTTGGACTGTGGAGGAAACTGGAGCACCCGGAGGAAACCCACGCGGACATGGGAAGAACATGCAAACTCCGCACAGAAAGGCCCCCGCCGGCCACAGGGCTTGAACCCTGACCTTCTTGCTGTGAGGCAACAGCGCTAACCACTACACCACCATGCCGCCTTCTACACCACCATGCCGCATTGGGAAATTTCTGCGGTATAAGAGAAATCAAAGGAAACAGAACATTTCAGGACAACTGCATTACACCACCCTGTCTTTGTTTATTTAGCAGCAAACCTCCATTGTGTTCTATTCCTTACTCATCATTTGGTGTTACAACAGGGAAATGCAGCTCTTCATTCTGCCACCATCTAAGCCCCACCTGAGGAGGTTGCTGAGGAAAAATGAGTCATTGTGGTAGGAAGGGCCCTATTCATCTTTTGCTTAGAGCGCCACCAAAAACATATCTAAAAAGGTGGGTGGTACTGAATATCTGACAGCTCACACACAAACTGGGGTCTTCACCAGCTTCCCAGACAGATGTTGTCTCTCTAGTCCGGCTGTTTTGCCACAACTGAATCTCTGCACAAACGGTGTAGCAAGTGGTGCTTTCATGCGTGGGTGGGTGTATCTGCATGCATGTGTGCGAGACTGTATGTTTAAGCTTGCTTATGTGTGTAACATGCATCAGATCAGCAATGCATCTACATAAAATAATTTGCTCCTTTTTCATAATAATGTATAATTTTGTTCATATTTCCGTGTTTGGATATCATTACACTGAGGCTACTCAGCAATAAATGATGTTCTGAGATTTCGGTGGAGGGCATTGCTTTGATTGCAAGGTGTTCGGCAGCAGCTGGAATGAGAATACCTTCAAGACAAATTAAAACATAGTAATGGACACCCACTGAGTTAACTGCTGAAATTAAAGGCAAGACAGTTGGTTGGTTGGTTGGTTGTGTCGCTAACTCTTGTGAAATTATCTAGGGCAGCATGGTGGTGTAGTGGTTAGCACTGTTGCCTCACGGCAAGAAGGTTCTGGGTTCGAGCCCAGTGGCCGATGAGGTCCTTTCTGTGTGGAGTTTGCATGTTCTCCTCCTGTCTGCGTGGATTTCCTCCAGGTGCTCTGGTTTCCCCAAAAGAAATGCAGGTTAGGTTAATTAGTGGCTCTGAATTGACCGTAGGTGTGAATGGTTGTTTGTCATTTTGAAAAAAATCTCCGTAAACACGGCGCCATTTCGATTCACTGGAAACGACTCAAAACGCTGTAGTACATATGCCAGGCCTGTAGGTGGTGATGTGATGCCACGGGACCAATACACTAAACCCGGAAGAGAAGTCACAGAGCATGTGCATACCGGTCGCGCGCTGTTTTCAAAACAAGCTCATAACACGAGAAGTTTTGTTGCTCCTTGCAGTAAAATAAAAGCGGAAAGTTTTGTTGTAGCACCCGTAATAGACTGAGTTTTTTCTGCAGTCCGAGCACAAGCCTGTAGTCCGCCGTTCTTATTCTTATGACTCGTCTAGCGGCGGCGCCTGAGGCTAAAGTTTAGAGAAGCGAGGCTTATGCATCATCGTTTCTGAAAATATCCGCTTCTCAGTCCACACGGCGCCGGGCTATCCGGCGTTTTTGGATTTATCCACTCTGGGATGTTTTAAAAAAATACCGTTTTCACACCTCAAGAAAAATGGACTTGTCTGGATGCGAGCCCGAAACAATAAAGTTTTTATGTGGAACCATCAAAATCGTACTCATGTGGACGGGGCCTCAGACACCATCTCCATCACCTTCAGCAATGGTTGTTGCAGGTTGATGAAGATGTCTTCTTTTACCCCTCTTTCAAACCACCAGTCTTCTCTGGCTAGAATGCATACATTGCAGACCTGAAATGAGTATCCTTTGCTATTGAGATGAAGATAGACTGCAGAGTCCTGGCCCGAGGAACTGGCTCTCCTGTGTTGAGCCATGCGCCTGTAAAGAGGTTATTTTGTTTTCCCAATGTAGCAAAGGACACTCGTTTCAGGACTGCAATGTATGCATTTTAGCCAGAGAAGACCGGTGGTTTGAAAGAGGAGTAAAAGAAGACATCTTCGTCAACCTGGAACAACCATCACTGAACAGAAGACGTGGTCTGAGACACCACTTATCAGCCACCTACAATGCAGTCCTTGGCACACTTCCCAGAAAACTGCATACACATCCACACCAAGATTCAGCTGACTTCAGTGACTCACATGATGGCAGAGAGAGCCAGCGACACACAGATCACCCTAACGACCCTCTAGGCTGATAACACCATTCACACCCAGTTTCCAGTGACCCCAACACCTACAGGGTGACTGAGAGGGTCAACAACCCGTGTTACCTCAAAAACTCTCCTTAGCTTTGCTTTTGGTCCACTAGAAGATAAATACCTGGAACTCCCCACGAGTGAGACAGAACTGAAGAAGCCTTTCAGATGAGAGGTGAAATGTCTTCAAGAATTTCAAGCAACTCCAGTTGCTTGAAAAGTTTATTTTATATGAAACTTTGGTCAAATATCTGTAACATTCTGCATTCTCTGCAAGTTTTTTTTACCTTGCACAATACCAGAAAAATTCAGTTGAAATCAAGCCATTTGAAGCGAATTGGCCCGCCTCTGAAAAAACTTGGGATTTGAATTTCCTGGGAAACATTGATTTCCGTGATGTCATCTGCGGGACGCCTCCTTCTGAATCCTACATCAGTTCTGGTTTGTTTATGAGAAAACGACCTGGTGGTTTTCTGCAAATTTCTTCATTGTTATCACATAATTATCAAAATGGTTAACATATTTATCGTAGAAGGGTGTAGCTACACCAATCTTGATGGGATTAGTACTCATTGTTTTCCAAAAGACTGGACAAAGAGAGAGAAATGGGAGTGCTTGGTCTACACAGGCTGTGCACTGAAACCGTGCAAGCTCTCGCAGCCTGCTGGCGCGTCCGCAAGGAACGTCACGAATCTGGCTCCAGACTCCCTTGGGATTTTTCCAGAAGCATTTTGTTATTTTATTTTTTTCTGCTGTAGACAGATGGCCTTGTGCAAAATTACTCTTCTGGATGAGTATGTAAAGGGACATACTTTCATATTTAAAAAAAATGAAATTGGTTCAGAATATGTCTTTAAAGAGTTGGTTGGTTAGTAGGACAGGAGACTGCCTGGGAAGACCAGATTCCTGTGTGAGAGGGACTTTGACTAACACCAACCACATTTTGTGTTGTCTGAATACAAATTCAGGCCATGCTGTTGGTAATAGTGTATTTTTTTTTTTTCATTCTCTTGTGTATCTGGCTTGCTATTTGACCCATAATCATAGTTTAACTGCTGATATTTGACCGTGATATTTTTCTGCAGCACTTAGTGTTTAAATGTGCCAGAAATGTGTTTATCATGAGTGTTTCTTATATTATTGCACTTGAACTCATAATGCTTGCATAATGGCCAACACTGATTGACTCCATGAAGGTGCCATGAACATTTCGACAAAACGTATTTTGTGGAGGTCACAGCATTTTAACTATTCTAGTGTCATGAATTACTGCACAAGACCTGGACAATAATGAAAAATATACTACAGTTTTAATTTTATAAAAGCAAATCATTTGGAAATTAGTTCTAGATATAACCATTATACCAGTAAAATTGTAGACTATATTCTAATAGTAGATTGCAGTTTGCTGTTCAACCATTCTATATAGTACCCTGTATTACTTTTTTCAAATTACACACTCACCAGCCACTTTAATAGGAACTTGTTCTTGAGTCTAAGATTCCTGTTCTTGGCTGGCAGGAGTGGAACCCAACATGGTCTTCTGCTGTTGCATGCTCAGATGCTTTTCTGCTCACCATGGTTGTAAAGAGTTGCTACGAGTTGCTGTACCCTTCCTGGCCACTCAAACCAATCTGGCCATTTTCCTCTGACCTCTCTTATCAACAAGGCGTTTCCATGTGCAGAACTGTCATTCACTTGATGTTTTTTTTTTTTTGCACCAATCTGCGTAAACTCTAGAGATTGTTCTGTGTGAAAACCCCGGAGGTCAGCAATTTCTGAAATACTCAAACCAGTCCATCTGGCACCAACACCCATGCCACAGTGAAAGTCACAGAGTTCACAGTTTTTCCCATTCTGATGTTTGAAGTGAACATTAACTGAAGCTCTTGATTTGTATCTCCATGATTTTACGCATTGTGCTGCTGTCAAGGGATTGGCTGATTAGAGAACTGCATAAAACAGCAGGAGTACGGGTGTACCTAATAAAGTGGCCGGTGGATGCATGTTTCTATTACAGCACAACTCAGACAGTCAGTTCATCTGCCAGATTATTTTTTACATTAAAAAAACAACATTTAACATATTTCTAATAATGTAATATGATTGTTCTACAACACCAAATCAGAAAAAGTTGGGAAAGTATGTTGATATTGAAATTAAAACTGAAAACAATGATTTGTAAATGCAGCGGCCTCCACAATTATTGGAACCCCTTGTCAACATTACTTAAAAAGCGTTAGAAAAAAATCCACCTTTTGGTGAAGTAGTTTCACCTCACACTGAAAAAAAAAGAGAAAAATCCAATCCTTGTCAGTGAGGTGAAGCATTCTGTCAATAAACGGGTTGAGTAGAATCGGATCTAAGTGCAGAAGAGTTTATTATAAAAACAATCAGGCATACAGTCCAATATGGCAGGCAGAAATTAGGAACAGTAAACAGGCAATGGGTCAAGTGAGGCACAAACAGACGGTCTAAGGCACAGACAAAAGCAGAATCCAAAATACAAGGAACATGAATCAGGAAACCAGGAGAACAACATGACAACAAGGCTCGGTAAAGTATTACTAACAACGCAATACTTCGCAAAGTGAATTAGTGAACGGATATATTATCGTTTCTGAAATCCTCAAAACAGCCAATTTAGTTATTACAATGATGCCACAGTTCCACAGTCTCTTGTGGCAGCAGGGCATGCGTCAATCATCAGCGTGGATGCAGTGGAGACTGGCAGAACCAACAGGTAAAGCATAATGATTGCTGCCTGTGCCTTATTGCTGGGAGGGGAACCCTGTGTGTGTTTCTTTGGACTTTCAGTCGCTGCCCTAACCAGATATATATAAGAGAGAGAGATGTGCATGCACACACACACACACACACACACACACGAAGCATGAACCTGAATTGTGAGCTTGAATGGTGTGAAAGCCGCGAGCGTGTGATAGTCCTTTTTCATTTGGTGCATTTTGTGTTGAGTTTTTAGAAAGGAGATGAAAAGGGTAGTGAAAAATAAACGTGAGCACAAAACTGTCAAAACCTACCTGTCTCCTGTGTCCTCTTTCCCACCCACACACATCCTACATCCTGAGTTATTGATGTTTAATGTGAACCACTACCTGCATGATTTTAAGCATTGCATTGTTGCTACATGATTAGCTCATTGGATAACTGTGTGAATAAGCAGGTATGCAACTTTTCCTATTAAAGTGTACATAGATATGTAGAAATATTAATGCAGTGTTGTAGTCGAGTCACTAAACCTTGGGTCCAAGTCAAGTCCAAGTCTCATTCTCATCTCATTATCTGTAGCCGCTTTATCCTGTTCTACAGGGTTGCAGGCAAGCTGAAGCCTATCCCAGCTGACTACTGGCGAAAGGCGGGGTACACCCTGGACAAGTCGCCAGGTCATATCTGATGATGTTTTAGGTCATATCTGATGATGTTTTAGGTCATATTTATGCAGAAATATAGACAATCCTAAAGGGTTCACAAACTTTCAAGAACCACTATACCGTAACAATCAAAGGACTTTTTTGTTTATCACTAATCCAGATAGTTCTCACTAAGGATGTAACCAAAAAAATAATAAATCACTTCATATGAATATGTACTATAAACAAATACAAACCCAGATAAATAAATACTCTACTAATTGTTTTGTTTTTAAACCAGCCAGAAATGTTCACAGGACCACAGATTGAGACTAGAGGTATTCATCAGGACTAGGATCCCACAAAATACAACAAAAGTGGTGTAGTGGTTAGCACGGTCGCCTCACAGCAAGAAAGTTCTGGGTTTGAATCCAGCGGCCGGCAAAGGCCTTTCTGGGTGGAGTTTGCATGTTCTACCCGTGTCTGCGTGGGTTTCCTCCATGTGCTCCGGTTTCCCCCACAATCTAAAGACATGCAGGTTAGGTTAATATGGGACGGCCTTGGGCCGAGGTGCCTTTGAGCGAGGCACCTAACTCCCAACTGCTCCCTGGGTGCTGTTAGCATGGCTGCCCACTGCTCTGGGTATGTGCATGTTCATTGTGCGCATGTGTGTATTCACTGCTTCAGATGGGTTAAATGCAGAGAGGAATGTCAAGTGTCTGATGAATGCAGCTGTGCTTTCTTTATTAGGAACACTATACTAATATTGCGTAGGGCCTCACTCTGCTCTCAAAACAGACCCAATTCATCATGGAATGGATTCTACAAGATGTTGGAATTACTTTGAGATTCTGGTCCATGATTACGTCATGTAATTCCTGTAGATTTTTCAGGTGCACCTTCATGTCACAAATCGCCTCTTCTAACCCTAACCCTATTCTACCACATCCTAAAGGTGTTCGATTGGACACAGATCCAGTGGTTTGGAAGGCCATTTAACTCATTGTCATGCTTATGAAACCAGGTGGAGATGACTTGTGCTTTGTGACATAATGCATTATGCTAGAAGTAACCATTAGAAGATGGGTAAATTGTGGTCATGAAGGACTGCACACAGTCAGCAACAATGCTTACATTTTTTTCTAGTCTTCAACTGTTCATTTTTGGTGAGCCTGTGTCCACTACAGCCTCAGCTTCCTGTTAAATCACTGACAAATAGAAATCAGCGTGGTCTTTGGCTGTTGTATCCCATCTGCCTCAAGTCTGTGCATTCTGAGATGCTTTTCTCCTTACTTCAGTTGTACAGATAATGTTCATCCTTCGGGGTCAAATATGACTATGACTTCAATGTGGTGGGTGGCAGTTGTGGATCCGGAGGTAACTGATGAGGCCTACCTGGGCTTTGAAGGTATGCGCACGTCAGTCACGCGTGGGTAGGTGCTGTAGTGGGGGTAGCGATAGTTCAAGCCTTCCGCGTACCTCATTTCTTCTGGGCCTCGGTGATGCGTTTCATCTCCGCTATACGTGTACCACTGATGAGCTTTGCTCGCTATGCTGGACGATCCTGAGCAAGTGACTCCCAGGACTTGAGATTGAGTTCAAGGGTTTTAAGGAACACCAAGATTGTCCTTGAAGCGTTTCTTCTGCCCCCCAGATGAGCACTTGCCTTGGCACAGCTCTCCATATAACAACCATTTAGGAAGTTGACTGACTGGCATCCTGACAACCTGGCCAGTCCATCTAGCTTGGGCTTTCTGCAGAAGAGTGTTAATGCTGGAAGTCCAACCCCCAGTAGGATGTGCACAGTCCATGTGGCAAAGTTGAGTACCTTCATCTTGTTTATTTTCTTATTTGTTGCATTTTGACTGCTGAGTGGGATCCCCGCCAGCCACAGTGAGGTGAAGCAGGCTATGGTTGGGGCACCTTTTCTAACCCTTTCCTCCATGGAGGTGAGCAGAATGAATCATAAACAGGGCTGCTCAGACACCCGGGGGCTGCCGAACTCTGCTGCTGCTTCATTCCAGCAAAGCGTGACCCTCTGCCCCAGGCCGTCTGCGTGCAGGTTTGTTACTACAGCTTCCAGTCTTTCTGCACCTGATGCTTCGCCACAGGACTTGAACTTAAATTTGAAGTTATGACTTGGATTAGAGTGAGGGAGAGTTGTGCAGCTATCAGCCTCACTCTCTCATTGTGACCTATCTGGGTCCAGGAACAAGACAGAATCAAGATGTCTGGAGCTAGGTTGGGATGCAGTAGATGGCCAACAGTGTTGTGTGTGTTGCACTGTGCTCTGATCACGCACCGCAAAATGTTTTGCTGGGTCTGCCTTCCTGTCTGTTGAACCACCAAGTGGTGGTCTCCTCTGTACGGTCTACAGAGTCCATTCTTCAGTCGCAACCCTGAACAGGGGGAGTGAGGGATTGCTAGTGCTTGCTCAAGGCACCAGCCTAGGCTAGTGGAGAGAAGATGCCTTACTACTCCATTGCTGACAGTCAAGGACAGCACATGCCCATGATTGTACAGAGCGATTACCCAAGTTACTGTAGTCTTTGGTTCAAACTGACAAATCTAGCCATTCTCTGTTGACCTTTCGCATAAACAAAGCACTTCTGTCCACAGAAATGCTGCTCACTAGATTCCCCCCCCCTTTATTACACCATTCTGAGTAAAGACTGACTGGCCCCAACAAGCATGCAACCGTCAAAATCACAGACACAACATTTTTCCACCATTCTAATGGTTGATGTGAACATTACCCAAAAGCTCCTGGCCCCTATGCATGATTTAATGCACTGCAGCGCTGCTACATGACTGACCGATTAGACAATTGCATGAATAAGTAGATGCACAAGTGTTCCTAATAAAACGTTCAGTGAGTGCATTTTAGATTTTTGGGGGGGGCACTCCATTATGGCTGTTGATCATTTTTATAGCCACCCAGTTTATTCCTGCGTCTAATCCTGTGGATTTAAAAAAACACTCAAATTATTTGTGCGTCTTATTCCTGAGCATGCAGTGGGACTTTGAGCCACTCATACTGCTGAATACAGAGGAGTTAAAACACTTCAGAAATGTTAGAGAGAATTCACTTGATTTATAAGTAAATCATATGCAGTTTCTTTTCCTCACCAGTAGATTTGTTACAAAACAACATTTTGCCTGTTATTGCCTGTGTATATTATTCCTATAGTGAAATACAGAGCTCACATTCTGCTGTTCGTTGTGTAAAAGCAATAAATTCTGGTGCGTTTCCTGCAAGAGCACCTGCTAGAGGAGCTGTACACCTTGTGTGCAAGTATAAATGCTTCACCCTGCACGAGAATCTGGCATACAAGTGTGGCAGATAACAGAAAAATTATGCAAACGATACAAGCACCAAATTTTGTATACTTGGTTACACCGACATACTTTCAAAACCCATCCAACATGACACCTAAAAATTCAAGATGGTGGACATTTTTCAAGATGGCCACCATCACATGTGAAATAAGTATTTCCATAGAAGTCAATGTAAAATTATATCACTTTGGGGTCAGTGCAGTGTTTTGACATGTAGAGTGCATTGCTTCTAATTTTGAATGGTGCAAGATCACATGGTGGCCATTTTTCCCAAGATGGCTGCCATGGTGGGCCATGAAAAATGACTCCATGTTAGAAATGGAGCTGTTCAATCATTTCAAAATGCTCTTGGTGTCAAAATGTACATTTTCAAGGATGCCATTTTACAGTTTTTCTGATTTCAAATGCATACCTCCAATATTCAGGGAGCAAGCAACCACTTAATTGCTGCATGGTCAATGTATTTAGTGTCTTACTAACTCTGGCTCCCTAGTACATAGACGTGTGTGATTGAGTGTTTTCTTTCTGGAAAGGCTGTGCCTAAGAACATGAGGAACCAGTAGCGTCAACAGGATAAAACAAGAAACTATCAAATGCTACATTTCATAAACAAAACTTTATTAATAGGTCCTTAAAATCATCCCATGAAATGGATGGAAATGGGATGACAAAGTTAAAAAAAAAAAAATTCAAAAACTTGTTG
This sequence comes from Cathorops multiradiatus, assembly GCA_027575975.1. Taxonomy (NCBI): domain Eukaryota; kingdom Metazoa; phylum Chordata; class Actinopteri; order Siluriformes; family Ariidae; genus Cathorops; species Cathorops multiradiatus. Next base: position 15,967,208 of record JAPEKM010000010.1, read on the forward strand.
CAGATTACAAACGCAGCTGTACAGTGCAGTCCACAATGGAAGCAGTTGCATCGTCTATTGCAGCTCATCTTGCATGTGCATTTAAGTTCCTGGCAGCTGGTGGCAATTGGGTGAAGGGTCGTCCATCACACAAACCAGGCATCACCATCCCTCGTCCATCCCGTCTGAAGGGCTGCTAATCTCTGGGTTAGACACAGTTGCCTGTCCCCAGATGATCCCTGTCTGGTAGGCAGCTCTCGTGGCATGCTCGGAGGGCGACACTGGATGGTGGGATACCATCATAAGGTTTGTTTCCTTGCAAAGAGATCAAGCCTTGCCTCGTCCACACAGATGGCAGAACTGGGCCTGTTGTACAAGAGAATCACAAAATACTCCAGTTTCTGCAGGTCTTCATCAGAGACTTCTGTTGGACAATGGGCAAGTTTGGTGAAAGTTCCTGAGACTTCGTCACACACAACCCAAGTCAACCATGTTGATTTCTTCCCTTTCCCTCAGAAGGCAGAAACAAATGTCACACCCCGTGAAGGCATGGAAGCACAGGAGTCCACAGGTCTTGTAAGGGCCTATCGCAGAGACTACTTCATGAACAGGAATCCACCGAGTGCTGGCTCCCAAGCTAAAAATGATCCACATCTTCTGAAGACCAAGCTGCTGACGGGATGACAAAATTGACACCGCTATGATGAGTACATTGGTGTCATTGGCTTTGATGATCAAGACTTGGTTCCATGAAGCAATGCATCTCTGGTGTGGACAAATATTCTGGTATCTGCTTCCTCATAGCTACATGGAGACATGGCATCAAGGGACTTTACGGAGCTGGAAATGACCATGTCTTCTTTCGTAATGGCCACCATGCTTCTCATCTGTGCTTTGCCCAGTTTCTCTGTGAGGAAGATAAGATGGAGTTGTTTGACTTGTCACGTAGAAAACTCTTCCAGTTCACAGGTGTGTTGCTGTTTCCAGTGATTCTTCTCTGGACACCTTGACCTGGTTTCTGCCTTCAAACTTGCTTTTTGTGGACATCAAATACAATGTCTGTGTGGCCAAATCTGGTGCCATATGCAGTGTGGGAAATAAGGCTGGACTGGCAGACACTGACTGGTAATTTTCACATTTGTCCATCTGTATTTCAAAAGCATTGGGCCGGATAGCCAATGAAAAATTGTAAAGATATGGGTTTAATCTACTTCTAATTTTCTTCCAAATGTTACACTGGGTGAATACATTATGTCGTAACACGGCCTGTGAAAGGGGGGTCCTGGAGGACCCAAACTGAAAAATTCATAACTCAGTCACCGATGGTCCTAGCCCTGCCAAAATTTACAGGCACGTCTCCCTGAGCCCTTTCAAACCAGCTCAGACACAGCCTGCTACAGCTTGGCCCGTTATTCACCCTGGAAAAACTTTAACATGAGCCCTGGTTTGAGCCAGCCTTTAAAAACTCATAACTCTGCCACAGATGGTCCTAGTTCCACCTAACTTTAGACATGTCCCGCTCCCAGAGACCTTTCAGGCAAGCCCAAGCATGGCCCGTTCCAACGTCAGGAGCAAATATGGCTCGTGGAAAACTTTAGCATGAGGCCTGACTCAAGCCGTTCACGCGCACGCAGGGATTTAAACGTTCATAACTCTGCCAATGAAGGTCCTAGCCCCGCTAACATTTACAGGCACCTTCACCTCCCCCAGGAACACACTCAATAAGACAATAATAAACATTCAGTATTCACTGTTTTTATTGCATGATGCATTTGAACTAGTGTTTCAGGGTTGACAGTATCTGACTGATCGAGCCAGTTGATTAAGAGTTCAGTTTACATGAAACTTTGCAGTACAGTATTATTTTACATGCCAAACTGCCAATCAATGGTTGTGCTGTGTGTATTCCCCCCCCATTCATAATAAGAATGACTGTCATAGTCATATGATTTGTAGGATGCAGATTAATTAATTTTTTTCCCTTCTATTTTCTAAAGTTGTAGTCCAGCAGATTTTAGTCTGAATGTCAAATCATATTACCGTGTCTAGTTTTTAATAATTTTAAAAGTTGCTTTGTTACAAAGTTACTTGGAATCTTGTACTCAATTTTAACTCTATGATGTAAGAATAGCTGTATTGTTGATTACTAAATTTCTTATAGACTTTTTTATACTATGTTTATAATAAAAGTCATTGTTGACAAGGATTCATTAGTACCTATATACAGTGACTTGCAAAAGTATCCATCCCCTTTGGTATTTGTTCTGTATTGTTGCATTACAAGCTGGAATTAAAGTGGATTTTTGAGGGATTAGCATAATTTGATTTCCACAACATACCTACCACTTTAAAGGCGAAAATTGTTTTACTGTGCGACACAAACAATATGAAAAAAGAGAAATCTGGAGTGTGCATAGGTATTCACCCCCTTTCATATGAAACCCCTAAATAAGAGCTGGTCCAACCAATTCAC
>JAPEKM010000010.1:22408730-22422584 GCA_027575975.1 Cathorops multiradiatus
ATGTATTTTGCAATGCAATGCAATGGAATGCCCAATACAAAAATGTCAATTTCCCAAAATGTTCCAAAATGGATATATACCATTTTGCAATGAAACTCTTCATACACACACACACACACACTTCAGCACACAATGCCGATAATTATCCAACAATGAATTGCTAGTAACGTTGAATATATAGACCTACATACTGTAGAGGAAATTAACCACAGTCTGGTTCGAAGAGATCAATTAATAGTTTACTGAAGTAAAATATAGCCGTGGCTTGCTTAATGTCAGCTAAAATAGAGCCGAGCGTTAAAATGTGACGATATTTAAGACATTTAAAGGTGAATGCCCTGCATGCAGACTGTCTTTCTAGATTTAGATATACTTCATTCAAGGCAGGGGAAACTGTCAGAGGGCAGCTCTATTTTGGCAGCACTCTCTCTCTCTCTCTCTCTCTCTCTCTCTCTCTCTCTCTCTCTCTCTCTCTCTCTAATGTAAAAAGCTGACTTCCCAGGAAAAGGCTGCCGGATATCTGAGCGCTGCTGATAAAGTCCCCCAGCCTAAACATAAAGGCAGGCGGAGGGGGCAAGAGTCACCACGACTCCTCAGAAGGCAGGGGTGTGAGGGGGGAGTATGGGAGAAAGAAGGAGCGTGTGCATGACAGAGAGAGAGACAGAATGGGGATGAAAAGAGCAAATGTTGGGGTATACTACCATGATTCCTTTATACCAACGATCAACAGAGTAGTGAAGGGTTCCCCTGCTACCTTTACATAGTTTTTTTTTCCCTCACTGCTCATTTCAAGGAACAGTTGTAGGCTTTCCAATCTATTTGTTCTCCAGTTGTTTCATTCTTTGTGAGTTTGTTCAAACATTCAAAGGTGTTTAGGATGTTTACAACACTTTATTCTGCCAGTGATTTGACTTTATTTATTTATGATCATTTTTATTGAATGTTTTTTTTTTCCAAATCAAATTCCATCGTGCAACATGAAACAAATGACAAGAACAGATGGTACATATTATGAAGATGAAGTTATGTATACAGTTGGCCTAAAGAAAAACAGAAAGAGCACAATTCTGCAATGTGGAGAAGGAAGAAAACATGCAACATGAATATAAATCCATCTCTGAGTGTGTCGCTCATGGAAAAGCTATTTGTGGGCAGCGCAGAGTGACGGGAATGAAATTTACGCCGGGTCTAATTGAATAAACTGTCAGTGTGATTGTTTTAAATACGAGCCAGGAGCTTCGTCTTGCCTGCTCTTAATGCTAACTTCTCCTGTTTAACAGGAAAATTTCATCAGCCTTAATGGTCGCCATTTCAGCCTACGCTTTTATGCCCTTTTATAAATATTTGCATTTGAGGGAATATATTTTTAGCTCAGCCAAGGGACGGCTCTTAGAAGTTTCTTTGCCACATTATTCCTTCAACGTCATTCTGCATCACAGAAAAAAAAAATCCTGTCCATCAGCCATTAGGTGAGAGCGATTATGAAATATAGTGTAGAAGGTTAATATATGGTCAGGTATGTTTGGTGCTTTATGATTACTAAGTGTTAAGGTGTGTTAGCACAGGCCAGTATGTCTGATCCATCTGTTTCTCTGACTCTTGCAGTCTGCTGCACGGCGAGCGGGAACCTCCTGTGCAAACTGTCAAACGACCACGACGACGCTGTGGAGGAGAAACGCCAATGGTGACCCGGTGTGCAATGCCTGCGGCCTCTACTTTAAACTGCACAATGTAAGTGCCTGCTCTGATCTGATCTTTCTTTCCGAAATTATTACTGTCCACAACTTGAAACTTGTGAAAAATTGTTCAACACACACACACACACACACACACACACACACACACACACACACACACACACACACACACACAAATTCCAGTATTCCCAGTTCTGCAATCAAGTAGAATAAAACCATGAGGGAAATTATTATTATTACTGTAATGATTATTATTTTATTTCTATTCTTGGAATGACAGGTCATAGCTTGTTGCAGTAGCCTTTATTACACCCTATTATTGCACTCGTAATTGTTTTTGGACGACCCTTATCAGCCAAAGCTTCGGTCAGCTAATAGAAATGAATATTTCTGCATTGGATATAATCACCTGATGTGACTTAGTACCCAGAGTGAGTTTTATTTTGATCTTGAAACAAATCCTAAATTTCGCTGAACCTTCTGTTTCTCTTCTCTTAACCTTAACCTCTATCAAAGGCACACTGAAACTCTATGAGAGAATGAAACCTTGCACTGGTGTGTGCGTGGTGTGTGTGTGTGTGTGTGTGTGTGTGTGTGTGTGTGTGTGTGTGTGTGTGTGTGTGTGTGTGTGGGTCACACTGGCTTTGTACTGAAGCGCCTTACACTGAGCTTGTGGTCACCTTGAGTCTTTGGGGAGGGTGGAGGGGGGTGTTAGCACAGCGGTTAGTGTATGTCTGGTAACCACAATGTGTATGTGTTTGTTATGACGGTCAGTGATATATAGCACAGAGAAATACTTATATCAAGCATCAGCCTGACCAACTTTGGTGTTTGTAAGACCTTGCTTTGCGCTACTCACACAAACATTGAAGAAAAAACACAGTTATGTGTGTGTGTGTGTGTGTGTGTGTGTGTGTGCTCGTTCATTGTAGTGTGAGTAAAGCAGTCAGTAAGCAATGAGTCGACTCCCCACGACGAGCCCAGCGGGCACTGAATGCCCAGAGAAGGCCACAAAAGCAAGACCATATTGTCACATAAGCAGATAGTTATTGGTTCATTATTGTTTCACGTCGATCTTTTTTGGCTCATATTTAAATTTGGTCAAACACACGAAGCTATATATGAAAAACCTTCATTCTTTACAAAATCTAGATCTTTCATAAACATCTTTTGAATGATTTTGTGCAGACAGAATCAAGTAAGATGCTTATACACAATGGTATAAGCAACTAGCTGTAGGGTTATGCTTCATTACTTTAGCCTGAGAGAGAGAGAGAGAGAGAGAGAGAGAGAGAGAGAGAGAGAGAGGAAGGTTCTGTCCAAATGTTGTTCTAAATTTTGTGGCCTTGCTCCAAGTGCGTACATTGATGAAGTGAGGTGAAGGAGGCTGAGGCCGAGTTTAAGAGGACGATAAAGAGAGAGAATTAGGGTGCAAAAGAGAGAGATAAAGACTAAGGAGTGCAATTCTGTGATGGTGAAGCTGGCTGGCAGGAGACTGAGGTGTCGTGGCAGTGCCACTGTGCCCGCGTTCACCGAGCCAGAGTCTGAGGTTTCTCTCTTTGGCAAGCCTGGCATCAGCTGTGCCTAGTGTCAAGGAATCAACAGCTAATTCCAGCCTGGTGCTGATATGACCTCTCTCTCTCTCTCTCTCTCTCTCTCTCTCTCTCTCTCTCTCTCTCTCTCTCTCTCTCTCACGCTTTTCTTACTATCTGTGTGAGGATCTTCCATCGGTTTACATATTAATGCAGATAATTAGTGCTATGCTATACCTAATCTAACCATAATCTTCACCTCAGTAACTAAAAGGAAACCTTTTGACTTTTATGTTTTTTTTTTTAAATAAAAGATGCATTTTATGTCATCTATGAAATCTAAAACCCAACCATTTAGACTGACGATTCCCTTTCTGCTATTCAAATCCTTTCTTCAAAGAACAGTATAAACTCTTCTCACTTACATATACATGTCATATGCGTTAGGAAATTGTCTGCATTGAAATGCTTTCATAAATTGTTTCTACTCACATGCTGCAGATTGATCTGGCGTTCAGGCTATCAAGCGATAAAGGTAGTCATTCATGTCTTATGTAGGCTTGTGACATTCAATTCAAACATCAGCAGCAAGCGACATTTTAAGTGTGATGTTCTTAATTTAATGGGAATGAGTTAAAACAGTGAAGTAGGAAATGATTGGGATGATTGGCAAAAGTAAAGTGTTATATGAAGCAGGTTGTCTGATGTCTCAATTTCAGTTCCTATGTGTTCAGCAAAAGTAACTTTGTAACACTGCTGTGTAAGTCAGACTGTATATATTTTGGCTACCAACTACCATTTGTTATTGGGATGTACTGGGCAGACCACAAGCAGAACCTTACAATTTATACGTAGATGCACACGATTTGTTGTTTGCTAGCATGAATTGTGCGTCAAACCATTAACCATGCTTTCTTTTATGGTATTAATGGAAACGTGTCTTCAAAAGTCTGAAATTTGCTTTACCATTTAATACCACGTGTCTTCTTCACTAGCTAGCGTTAATGAATCCCCACCCTTCTTATTTCTTTCTCCACCCCAGATCAATCGACCACTCACGATGAAGAAGGAAGGCATCCAGACCCGCAACAGGAAGATGTCCAGCAAGTCCAAGAAGAGCAAAAAGTCGCAGGACAGCATGGACGACTTCTCCAAGAGCCTGATGGAGAAGAGCAGTTCGTTCAGCCCGGCCGCCTTGTCGCGTCACATGACCTCATTCCCGCCCTTCTCGCACTCGGGCCACATGCTGACCACGCCCACTCCCATGCACCCCTCCTCCGGCTTGCCCTTCACCCCCCACCACCCCTCCAGTATGGTGACCGCTATGGGTTAGGCTACCTCCAACCCTGACCGTGACCTCAGCCTCAACCACAACTCCTCAACCTTTGACCCTCAACCCCTAAACCTGCTCTCTCCTGGCCCACAGATGACTGCTATGAGCCCTGTAAAACTTTTGTACACTCCTTCTCACGAACATGAGAGAGAAAGTTTGTGTGTGTGAAAGAGAGAGAGAGAGAGACTTTTTTCATCCTCCATTCTTGAAGCCTTGACAGTGAGCTTACATGATCACGTCACCACCATTATTCGTGTACAGGTTCCCTCTCTCATCGCACACCCCCCCTAAAGTGAAGCAGAACGGTTGAAAGATCGGAAAAGTTCTCCATCCATTCATTCATCCATCCATCCATCAATCCATCCATCCAACCTTTTATTCATCCCTCCATCTCAATTAACTCATCATCCTTCCCTTTGGTTTTCCTCAATGAGAGATAAGAACTCTGATCTGTGAAAACCACAGAGGAGACAGACTCTGCATATATTTGTACAAATTGTATGAAATACAGTACATTTAAAAGACTTTTTAAAAGAGAGAAAAAAGACTAACAAGGAGTGGGGGGGAAAAGTCCACGGGCAGCTAACGACAAGAAGGGTACGACTTAAACCTGGAGGAAAGACAAGACATTGTAGCGGCTCTTCCTTGTAAAGAAGGAAACAGAGACAGAAAGAAAAGAAGTGAGAATAAAGGAATGTGGGCTTTCTGTGTAATGGAACAGTGTGTAACGCATTAACGCTTGTGTAGTCAGGTCTGTTCCTCTGACTGCCAGCTACTCTTCTGGATGTGTAATAGGTCTTGGGCAATCGGTTTATGTACACACACACACACACACACACACACACACACACACACACACACACACACACACACACATATATTCTTATGACACACGACCACCTGTTTTGTTCACCTTAAAGACTTTCTTCTGGCCCAGGTTATATGCATTGTGAAAAAAAAAGTTCCTGTATTTGTTATTTGTATGTATAATTCAGAGTACCAAAAATACGAAAGAAACAAAGATGTAGAATTATTTCTTTATGTAATGCAGACTGAATGGTTGTACAAATTTAATAATCAATAGTGTAAAAAAAAAAAGACTTGCTTTTTTTGTTGCATAATTTTTTTTCCCCTCTTTGAAAATAATAAACTAGTTTAATCTCTGTTCACATCATACATACATTTGAGGAAGTGGTCTTTTTTGCTTCTTAGCATCTATATGTGTTTGTGTGTGTTAATTCTAAGGTGTGACATTAGTTACAAAGTTTTCGAGGACTTGTAGGACACGTTTACCAATATGGTCGAATGCTAATGAGAAGGCCTGAAATGGTCATAACTTAGTCTCTTACACACACACACACACACTCTCACTCTCTTGTACTGCAGTGGCCAGGTCCGCACAAGACGCTTCGCCTTTAAAATGCAGCAGTGCTTCCTGATATGTAGCAGTAAATAAGTGTGCTACCTATATATTGAAGCTTACCCGTGCGTAAAAAAAAAAGTTTTTCAGTGATCGGTTGCTCAAGCGGATGTCTTAAGGTTGCTAATTTTCCCCTGACTCATCCTAAATGTTCAGCATCCTGTTGGAGGTGTGATGTTCAAAACAGCCTGTTTTCGTTTAAGAGCGCTTTAAGAAAGCCTTGTCAGGTCCATTAATCAGAGGGTGAATACAAGAATTATTGACCTCATATTAAGAACACAAGAGGCAAATATAAAGCCACAATAGGAGGATTTAACTTTCCAAACATAATAAGCTTTCGTGCGACGGGATGCAGGAACTTGCGTTCTGCATACCAGTTTGATTCTGTAACCCTGAAAGAATGTCCATTAATATCAATATGGCCACAGAGCAGTTAATGCGGTTTAAAGCTGACTTTAAATGGGTCGTACACAATGAGGAAACCTTTTTCCTGTGCTGACTTTGATCAGTGGATCATTGGGAGGTCATGAGGTCAGTGCATGCTGTTCCATTGTAGACAGCCATAGTCTTCAGTCCACTAACTTTTATGGGTCGTAAGAACAAGCCTGCCGCAGGGGCCTCGGGTTTGATTAGCAAACGCTCGCTATATGGGAGCGCGGCTCATGTAACCACACAACGAACCCAAGTAATGCTGTTTATTCAGTACACAGTAACTTATATTCCGCATGCCGATATAATACTGTAAGTGTCCTAGAAGGAAGGATACACAGTGGCTGATGCAAGTGAAAGCATAAAGAAAGTTGAGTGTAAAATGTAAGTCGTAGGACTTCTGAAGTAGTCAAGTGAGTACTGTGCGTCAGTCGCACTGCTTTGGGGACAAAGTCGTGGTTTGATGTATTTGCATGGCAGCTTGTTGAGAGTCACTCAGTGCTGGGAGAAAAAGGGAACTGAATCCAGACCACAGCGTGGCTAACTGCCTTTAAACATGCACAAAACCCCCAACAACAAGAACGGCCCAAAAAAGGTTCATGGCAAAACTGATGCAGAAGCAGAGGTGTAGAAAGATCACCAAACTTGGCTTCCTCTTCTCTTACTCTTTCTGAATTAACCCACAGGACCAATTTTATACACGCAACACACTGAACTTTATATTTTATGGGATGCTTGTAAAAGGACAACAATTGAGTATTTTTATTAACCCTTTCAATGCCCTTGGATGAGTCACGCACGTCATGAAATCTTTTACCGCTGCGCCTTATGACTGAAGAATGTTGTAGGCATTGACTATAATCCGTATGTGCCACTGTGAAGTAAAAGTAATGTGCCATGTAAGGTACATAAAAGGAGGTGTTTATGACGAGTAGCGTACGTCATAAGGCACAGCGGTAAAAGATTTCATGACGTACGTGACTCGTCCAAGGGCAGTGAAGGGGTTAAGCAGCTAATATGCCTCAATGTACCAATAAAAGCGAATAGAAACCCTGACCATTTTTTCAAAGGGTAGAGGGTGGTGGTTCGTTCATAATTTTTCATGTTTACAAAAACAAAAACAAAAACACAATTACTGTCTTTTGTGTTTAATTTGTAGAATATTGATTATTATACTGTATATAAACAGATATTTGGAAATGTATAAAGGCGCTTGCCAAGTGCTCTTGAAACAGCTAAAATGCTGTATCATGGACTGTTGGGCCAAGTGCCACGTTCAATTTATTTCTTGCTGGAGATACAGTTCGAAACACTGACATCATTTGCTCCTGTGCATCATCATTATATTTTTCCTTTTTGTCGGAACACCATATACTATCTTCCATATAAATGTATTTTGATCCACCTTTAACCCAGTTCAAGAAAGCTTAACCTAGTTTTCAAGTCTATTTCTGATCTACAGTTAATTAATTCTGAAACTCAGAGAGAATTTTAAAGTAGGAATGCGATTCTGGCTACGATTATGACTGGCGGATTAAGGACAGGATCAGAGCCCAAATCAGCACTCCTACCTTGAAATATATTAAGAAAAAAGATGAGTTTTTTTTAACAAAGCGGGCTGACGGATTGTAACAGGTTGTTCTGATCTTGCTACAAAACCTAGCAGAGTGATGATCTATTCATCAGCATTCTCCGAGAAATCTTATTACTTCGCATTTAAAGCCAAGTCTTTCAAGTCTTTAGAATGTACAGCCTCAACATCTTCCAGATTTTGTCCTACACCAATGTGTTGCTGACAATTTATTCAGTTCCAATATAGTCCTTTTGAGAGATTCAACACCACCAAAGACCAAAACGAGTCAACAGATGATTGACTCTTATGGCTCTTGTTTTGAGTGCAAATTATGTGAATTGTATCTTAAATTCTTAAAGATCTCATACAACCAGCACTTATGATCAGTAGCAAGATGCTTCAAACCATTTCCATCAAAACAAACCAACAGAGATTCTGGAGGGGATGAACCCCTCCGCGAAATGCCAGTTGTCACATTTTATGTCGAATCCCTGTGTTCAAGAGGTCTATGATTTGAAGAATGCTGAGGGAGTCATGCTGGGCCTCTGGTCATAACTTCAAAGCATGTTAGTATGAGGTCCACTGTGAAATGGGCCTAGTTCAAACATTGATTTCAATAGTTTCATGCAATGGTTCAAATCGGGAGCTGGAATGTGGACACCCATCCCAGATCAGCTTTAAAAAAAACCTGCTACTTCAAGTGCTTTATAGAGTCAAAGCTTAGGGTTGGGTTACAGCTGTGGTTATGGTTCAAATGATATCAAAGAGGGAGAAGCAAGGGCCAGGGCTATATTGACAAAACATTCTACACCACGGGGTTCTCCGAAAGCAAAACCCAGTAGTTTATCAAGGAGAAGAACAAGACTGGGTTGTATGCAGCCATTTAGATAGTATGAGCATGTTGTATTCCAAGAAAGCAAATATGTTGAAACTGAATTCAAGAAGCTCCAGCAATTGACTGAGACTTGAGACTCAAGAAATGAATGCATGTAGAAATTCAGCATCAGAAATATCATCGATCTGCCAATGTGATATTGCTGTTCAACAAACCAGCACTACATCAGCACATCAGCAGAGTTTCCCTTCACCACAATTTGGCATGGAAACCATAGCTCCACCTGCTCTGGCCAAGATTTAGTCTGGTTCTTGCAGCATTCAGTCAACCGGATCTCCACTGGGAAGAGGGCCAAGACAAATGCAATCTATCCAGGATTAGGAAAAGATCACTCTAGAGGACATGTTGGGGTTAGTGGGGGTATGCGTCTGAGATGACTAGACCCAAGAGACAAAAGGGAGGGAAAGGGCGTGGAACTCAGGATGTTGGTAGCAAAGGTTTGCATTCATATACTCACAGAAAGAAAAAAAAAAGGGGGGTCCTCAAGGGTTTGTTGGAGGGTTATGAATTTTTAGCTTTCTAAAGAAGTTCTATTTCCTTAACCTTCTATATTTAACTAAAACTATTGAATAGCACATCAGTGCAACATTATCTTGTGGAGTCTTATGGACATATTCCAGCACACTTGAATATTAGCTAACCTCAGCTCTGAAATTTTAAGCAAGATGCTTTGTCCTGGTGTTGGTTTGAGGTATGTGGCATAGTAGCCGTGTGGCTGCTGCAGGAGTCATTAGAAGCTTTTATGAAAGCCAGGAAGAGAGGGATTTTCCATCCTTTCCTCTTAATGACACGGAGGAGAGCCAGAACTGCCTAGCCTCCGCCAAACATTTCCTGCAATGGCAATTTCAGATGCCTATCAGCCTGATATAACCCAGTGAAGGGTACTAATGACAAATACCTCCTTCCTGTCAGTGTAAAAAAAAAGGGTTCACTGAATCTGACATGAGTTTAAGACAGCATAATCCAAATACTGAAGGATAGGTTGAGACTGCTGTTGCAAAAGCACATACTTCTTTTGAGGAAAGCTGCAGGAGGCATGAGCGCTGGACTCGGGTACCGATTTTGCCACTTAAAATCCTGGAATTGGAAAGCTCACTCTTTCTCTCTCACTAAAAAGCTTGCTTTAGTGTTTTACTAGATAATATTGCAGATTGTAACAGCAGATGGACATACACAAGCTCTCCCGGACACATCCGCTCCACAATGTTGACAGTTTACTGAAATCCAACTTTATTCGCTTCAGCTTTCCATTGAAACAGCTGGAGTCGAACTGGAGCAAATGAAGCCAAGGGGTGAGAACTAAGGGAAAACAACATCCTGAGTACTGGATGCAAAAGCCAGAACACTGATGTGAGGTTCTTCAAGGTTGATCATGAATAAAAGCCTTCAATAACCTTATCTAACTTCTGCATGGCCATGCAAATCATAAAACGGTGGTCCAGCATTATCCATTTGTTGCTATAACTTGTGCAAGGAAGTGCAGCCATGGTCACTACATAAATATGTCCTTTGCCTCAAAAAGCAAAGAAAGGAAAGCCGCAGGGGGGTCGGTAGTAAAATAGCTATTGAAAAGTTCAGTGACAAGACTACATTTCAGAGAGCAGCACGCCAGAGGGAAATGTAACAGCAAAGCCATGAGGTGACGATAAATAAGTATAAAGGAGTTATGGAAGTCTGCGATTTTAAACAAGCACACACACAATTGTTTGGCTTGGCACAGCTGGAAGATGATGTCATTGGTGCTCCAGTTTTGACTATAGCTCAGATCCAGTAGAGGACAGCATGGCTCCCCTGAACACAATAAAGTAAAACATAATGGACCAAAACATATAATATATACTTCTTCATGTATAGATTTCTTTGCCTGCCTGTTTGGATCGTGACATGAAAAACTGCGACTAGTCAAAAACAAGATTTCTTTTCAGAGCTGATATGGGGAATGGACGCTAGTTTTACCACAACTAAATGGATTCTGGTTATTGCTTTTGGCCTAATCAAAATTATGCTGGCATATCAGTTGGTGAAAACAAGCTACCGAGTATTTATTGAAAAGTCTCTGGCAACTAGTGCAGCCATAAAATGAGCTTTAACACAGACCTGAAGTTGCAAAATGCCTCAAATCAACTTCAACTGAAAAAAATTGTGGAACTCGAGCTTCAAAATCTGACGTTATAAATAAAGCTCCTCAGAGAGGCTTTTATAAATATCCTGATTAGATCAGACTTGTATAACATGACCTTAAATGTGACTGAAGAACTTAGGCTTTCCCATGGCTTGGTTCCTCTACAGAAAACAATATACTTACTGTACTCAGAGTGAATGAGAAATACAGAAAAAAAGAAAATCCATTGAAATGGGGCTAATGGTAAAAAAACACCCTACTGTAGGAGGCAAGCTTGTCGGAACATTTGCACGAGCAAATAGTTTTCTGAGTATGCAAAGAACCGATAATATATCAGTATGTAATGTTTAGCTAAAGTGTTTGGCAAGCTCGAAAAGGGGTCAAGGTTCAGAACACTGGATGGGAAAACATGCAGTGTTTTGTTGGTTGCAAGCACACATTCTGCAATCCTGACCAAAGAAAAGCACAGGTCACATGAAGAAGTGGGAATAAGAACAGTAAAAGTGGCTGCCTGAGGTTGTTTGCCATCTGCAGCTTATCCAACTCAAAGAAAGCTGATTAGGCAGAATCTCCCTCTCACTCTTTCTTGTCCATCTCAAGTTCTGCATTGCTGGAAAAGTGCAACCTTGGCCCACCTCTGGAGTCCAGAGCGAGGAAGGGGAGGGCTGGTAATCATCATGCCTGGCTAGAAGACATTCCTAATGGGAAAGACAACAGTCTGGCCTCTAGCCCGGAGCTTCAGGGGGGAGAAATGAAAGCAGTTGATTGACCAACCAACCCACCAGCCAAAACAACACCTCCAGGTGGAGCCAAGAGCAAGACTGCAGTTTGGGGTAGTTCAGGGGTGGGGTGGGGTGGGGTGGGGGGACACGACAGACCAGAGCAAAGGAGGAGGAGAGAGAGAGGGATTCTTGAGGACAAAGACTGAAGGAAGCGAAGAAAGAATTGGTGCTAGCCCAAGTAGCGATGTCAGTTCCAGTGTTTATATCCATTCCAGGAAGCAGTTTTCTAATTAAACTCTAATACACGCACATATCTGCAATAACGGTATGTAGCAACTGATGAATGAATTAGCAAGTTTGCATGCATATACACACACACACACACACACACACACATCATACAGAGAGAGTATATACACCAATGCAAGTATGTGGGATTGACTCACCGCTCTCGCTCTTCTCGATTACGTCCACCGTCTCGCCGGCGCGCAGGCTGATCTCAGAATTCTCCTGCCGCTCGTAGTTGGCCACCGCCACATACTGCTCCAGCACCATGGGTTCACTGCTGTCCAGGCCTGGCACCGAGGGGAAAAAACACGCTGTGAGCCACCTGCCTGCCACCCCACTGCCCCTCGTGCCCCTGCGGCCCCTGTATGCTGCCATCCACACCTACACCCTCACCCCCCTGCACCCTAGCACATCGGAAGCCCCTGCTCTCGGCGCATGTTCTGCAGCGACTGGCCATATAGATTGAGCTTCCCCCCGAGCCGAGGCCGGAGCATTGGAAGAGAAAAAAAATGTGAAAAAGAAAAGAAAATGGGGGAGCTCCTTCAAGGAGGAGACTGTTGCGGAAGCTTGCGTTGGCATCGGCGCTCCATAGCACAAGTTCAAGCAAGTGGGGAAAAAAAAAAAAAGAAAAGGAGGAATAGAAGAAGCGAGAAAAATCAGAAATGGGGAAAGAGAGGGAAAGCTGCTAACAGTTGGGGATGTGAGTCTGGAGTGGAGGAGTTTTTCTGGTGGAAAATAAACAGACGAGAGCAAGCAAGGCCTCTCTCTCTCTCGCTCTCTCCTCCCATTCAACGGGTTAGGCAGCACTTGGAGGGGGGGTGAAAACGCCAATCGGAGCAGTCTACTCTCCAAGCCTTAAATAGAAACATATGAGAGGACTCAGAGAAAAGGAAAGAGAGAGAGAGAGAGAGAGAGTCTGTTTATGTGAAACACGAGAGGAAAGCACTTTAGCTCAAGCTCAACTGCTCTTTTGCTCCTCTCTATCCATTCCTCCTCCTCTCCTTACTTTGCGTTTCTTTCTCTCTTGCCTGCTTACTTTGTGAAAAACAATTTAACTTGCACTCAGCTGGTGTATTAGTGTAAAACGCAATCGAGAGCCTCAAATCGGAGTTTATGGATGGATTTTGTCTCGCAGTAAATTAGGAAAAAAATTAATAAAATCACAGTAACAGTCCTACTACGTCTTAACTTTAACCAACTTTATAAAACACGAAAACACCTGAAAAGCTGTAAAATCATTTGAACACACGTTTCCCTTCAACATTTATACAGATTACAGCAGTTTGCAGGTATGTGTTAATGCACTTCTTTCTCCCTCCGTCTCTTTCCGTCTCCCTGTGCATCACTGTATGTGTGTTTGTCGAGGTGAGCGAACGGCATATGGAATGCAAACTTGCACGCTCCAGTGGAAAGTGATCCCAGATCAGCCATAAATAAGCAGCGGCTAAGGAGAATGACAGGCAGGATGGAGGATGGAAAGCATGCAGGAGATGTCCGAGATACTCCACTGAGATACCATAATGTGCCATGCTAATAGCAGAGTGTAGAACAAAATAAATGCAATGCAACCTATAAAAGCAATGCATCTTATTCCAACTGGACCCGATACAACAGCTAATGCTCACACATTCACAATCTTTCATGTGAACGGATCCCAAAGGAAGCGCGCCTCGGCCCTAAAGGCCGCTTTCACAGAAAAAAGCTGCCTATCATGTGTCTGTTCTGCAAAGAGAACTGGAGGTCTAATGTAAAGGAACTAGGGCTGTCATAGTTAACGCGTTAATCGCGATTAGATTAATTAAAAAAATTAACGCGTTAATTTTTCTTGATCGCGATTAATCTC
>JAPEKM010000010.1:23730216-23743748 GCA_027575975.1 Cathorops multiradiatus
ACCAGTTAACCTAACCTGCATGTCTTTGGACTGTGGAGGAAACCGGAGCACCCGGAGGAAACCCACGCAGACACGGGCAGAACATGCAAGACAATAATAAATAATTGTGCCTGTGATATATGACATGATATGATATCATGACAGTCAGTTCAGCGACTCTGAGGCGACTTTTCACCTCAAACTCTTAAAAGTGAAAATGATTACATTCAGGCTGCGTTCGAGGTGAAAATCTGTCTGAGTTTGCCAGAAAGAAGGGGGGGATAAAAAAAAAAAAAAGGAAAAACGAGTCTCCCTGCCACCTTCCAAGCTCTTAAAGTCAGTCAGTCAGTCCATGTTCCCGGCATGCCCCGTGCCCAGGCAGGGGGCGGCTCCTCACGATTTGAATGAACAGAGTCACTTTCGGCGCCATTTTCGAGTGAGCCGCGATAACATCAACAACTAGTCTGACTGCGCACGAGCTCCGAGCTCGAGCCCAACCGACACTTCTTCTTCTGCTACTTCTTCTTCTTCTGTTGTTGCTGTTGCTATAGCTGCGGATAAAAATGGAGGAATTTAAAAAACAGGACACTTTTGTTTATTTGTGTTTTCGTCGTGAGTATTACTCAATGACACTCGTCGAAGGAACAAATAACCCAGCGTTTTCTGATACCGGAGTCTGGAGGAGGGAAGGAAAGGAAAGGCTTTTTTTTCTGGGTGGGTTTTTTTCCCCCCCTCAGACGAAAAAGCGGTTATTTTCTTTCTTGTTTTTTTTTTATGGAAAATTCTGGAACCTTTCTCTCAAATCGCCCTCATGTGAGCTTCGTGAGTCGGTTTGGGCGGCGGAGCGATGGAGAAAAGGTCGTTTGGGGTGGGTTTTTTTTCTCTTCAGCTTCACTTTTGAGCGGGAGTAACGGATGTGCTGCTGCTGCAGTCCGCTGCCCTGATGCACTCCTCTCTCTCTCTCTCTCCCTCCTCCACCCCCCTGACAGCCGAGCCGCTGCATAATCTACCCCACACTCTCACCCAACCCGGGCTGGTAAGGCTTTTCCAACCTCCTTTCCTACCTGTTGTTTACCTGTTTACGTCGAGTTTGTTTATCTCCACAAACCTTGTCATTTTTTTTTTTGTTGTAGGAGTTCATGAGGATTTTTTTTTTTTTTGCGCCATTTTACATCCAGCCACGCAGCGTCTGGGGAAAAGTTAGGAGCCAAATAGCTTTGTAGCTGGACAGGGTAGCTGCTATGTTTATTATTCTTCAATTCTGCATATTATTGGTGTTTTATTCTACCTAGCAGGCCTTGTTCCTGTGTCTGAGCTCTATTATGACGTGTAACTTTTCATCAAAGGGACACTTGGAGAGGAAAAAAAAAGAAGCCTTGCTTACTGAAATGAAATTATGTATCCAGCAATGTGTCTTATATCAGTCAGTCATGGCTCTGTGTGTGTGTGTGTGTGTGTGTGTGTGTGTGTTAGCAAAGCTCCTTTTTAGAATGACAGTTTTGGCCTGAGTCAATTTGCTTTCAGTCATAAAACACAAGTCAGCTCTTACACAGATAAGCTCGCATATCTCTGATATGTTTGAGCTTTTAGTTTCATATCATACTGTATGCATTTTACATTTCTGGACTGCCGTGTGCCACAGGACACTCTGAATTGTCTTTTTATCCTATTAGAGGATCAAGGAGTTTGATTTTTGTGCTATTTATGCACCTTAAGATGTGTGGGAGTGGTTAATTGAAAAGCTAGAGGGGGGAGAAAAAAAATGAAGTTTCAGACTTGGCAGAGGTGTGTGTGTGTGTGTGTGTGTTTCACTAACCGTTCAGCTCGAGCCCTGCTTGCCCCGGGTGTGTGTTGCACACCTGGAGATTCTTTCTGTGTCTTCAAGAGCACAGAAATGTTGCACAAATAGGCTATATTAAATTCATAAACACTTTTTTTTTTCTTCTTCACCCACCCACTTATGTATGACCAAGCCTATCTGCTCTTCTGTATTATCATGCTTAAATATATATATTAGACTTTTACAGTATGGATTCACATAAACACACATGGTTTAGTGAACTAGTATTGAAATATACAAATAATTCTTCTTGATAAACACAACTTTCAGCAAGAACAGCATTCTCTGGTCATATTAAGACCTGGACAGGGAAGCATTGCTTTTCTTTCTTTTTTTCCCACTTTAAGCTTCGGACAGGTTCTTATACATTATGAGACAGTAAAGATAAATCTATTGTGAGCCAGATCAGACGGTTTCGGCTATAATACAGTTTACCAGCATTCAAAAAAAAAAAACCCAACAAATTTCCAGTTGTTATTCTATTGTTGGCCTGTGGTCTCACACTGTGAATACATTTTCAACTACACACACACAGAGTTAGGCCTGACGCTTCTCACACTTTAAACCATAACCAGTGTTTCTTGGATGTTCGTGTAGTTTTTAAAAATTAGTGACTCAGCACTAGAAATTCTCTTGACCAGTAATGTTGGAAGTATAATGTTTAAAAAATATATATATATTTTTTTTCAGGCTTTTGTAGAAAATTATAATTACCACGAGTAAAGTGAAATATTACGACGAGCTGAATATCAACCAAGTCATTACATGTCCATATGTCATTATTGACAGGAGGGTGTTTGAAATATTTGCTTTTCAAATTACATGAAAAACCGACTAGGTGTGAGGCTCCTATTTCCTTGTGACAGATAATAAATAATGCATGCAGGTGCACATAATGACATAGTGTGTTACACACTAATACTTGTGTAGTAAAAGCTAGATATATATTAGCGAGTGTGTGGGTGTTGTCATAAAAGTTGTTGTTTTCTTTCATTTGGTAATCTAAAGAGAAGTGGTTAGAAGAAAAGAGGTAAATATTGTTTCCTGGCACACGTCCCATCTTAATTTATATATTTATACGTGATAAATTGTAATGCATGCGTTATGTTCTATACGTTCCTTTATGGTAACAGTTTTACTTTTAGCTTATTGTTACTGTCAGTGGTTTGAGGAAGTCCTGTGTAACTAAATATACTCACACGGGTTACACACCCTTTAAAACTTGTGCACATACACACTCCACCACCACACTTTCAGTGATCACATTAACATGTGTGTGTATAAAATTCGTAATTTCTATTAGACTAAACTCCTGTGTCTGTTGACACACTAGGAGCCAGTAGAAAGGGGGGGAAAGGCTGTAAATAAGGATCCACTCACCTCGAGGTTTTATTAGATAAGAATGTGATGCGCGATAAACTGATACTGTCATGGTAACGACAACTTTTGTTTATTTGTTCGCTGTCCAGCTGAACAATGGCAGTTTTCTGGGCTGAGGACTTGACTTGTCCAAATTTGCCTGAGTTTTGTGAAGCTTTCCTCCTGTGCTTCAGAAAGTGTAACCTAAAAAGTGTTGAAGTAAGTAAAATGTATTGTGCCCAGAGAGTACACTGTTGCACAGTTTTGCTGTACATTATATAATAATAATAATTCAGACACCAGGTGGTCTCAGGTCTGGACCAAAATTTGGAGACCCATAAAATACACACACAGTGTGCACACAGTGTGTGTATTTCAATATTTAAGCTCAGGAGTGACTTTGTTTTAGTTTGTCTTATTAACCATAATATCTGTTTAATAATCTTATTACACACCAACATCATTCAGCGTTATCCGGTAGTTGCAAAAAAGAAAAAAAAAAGCTTTTGTCTTATTGTACATGACACAGGCTTCATAAGGTAGGCCTTAATAAGAACAGCCATGTTCTTCAGTGAAGTTAAATAGTACTTGGTATAAAGAGCACCCTTACATGAGGTGTACTAACATCACCCAGTGAACACCACACTAACAAACATTTTTAGCGTAATTTGTCCTATTTACTAAAATATTTCTTACATATTTTAAATCTGAATTGAAGCTCTATTGTCACCTAGCATTTAATCACACTCATGGAAAACACCAAATAGTGCATTTCTCAAATATAATAATAGACACAGATGCATTAAACGCAGGCAGACAATTGTGATGTAATCAGAGTTGCCGATTTGAGACCCAGGTGTCCCTCGGGCGTCCCTGTCCCTCCTCGCAGGCAGGATGGCTGTGAGAGAGACGTCCTCAGTAGCTGTTTGCTATAATAAATTTAAAAAAAAAAAATCATAGTTAAAACTTTCCATTAGCCTAGCAGTAAACATTTATATGTTCTATGTTCCGTATCGTTTTATTAGTGTACATATATTTTTGTTTGAATTTAATAAAAATTTTTAAGCTCATGGCTAAGCTTACCATGCAAAGTAGTGAATGCACAAAGTGACATTCAATTCAGCTTCAACTGTAATTTTACTCATCAGGCTGACATCAGTTCTGGATATTTTTCTGTCTTAATTTTTGTGAAGACAAAAAAAAAACTTTTTTTATTTTCCACTGAGGATTTTTTTTTTACATCCAGCCTTCACATGCAGCCTTGTTGTAGCACAGCCACTGTGACCAGTTAGTAAAAATAATGCTCACCAACAACTAGTAGTGGTGCTGCGAAGTCCCACACAAGTCCGTTCCCTTCAAATTAGTCAGGCTTCAGATAGACTTGTAAGCTCTTGGCAAACTTCCAGAAGGATTCCCTTAAAGTGTTGGGTACAGGCGTGGCGAGGGTGATGTGACTAAAGTTTTCACCGCTCATTTAGGTATAATGTAAACGATTACATGACATTGGGTTTGACTTAGGCGCCTCTCACAATTACAGAGAGACTATTAACATTGGACAGATTTGTTGTTTAGGTCACACATGTCTCTGTCATTTTCCGCCGCTGTTCATAGTCATTTCTGCATTGCTAGTAGCCAAACTCTGACTCACTGCCTACTTGCAAAAAAAATTTTCTGTGACCTCAAATTTGGGCATCGTAGTTATATTCTTAGGTATTTTTTTCTTTCTTTCTTACTTTCTCCTTTTTTAATGAGAGAGTGAGTCAAATGAAAAGTGCAACATGAATTATGATTGACTCAAAATGTTTTCTAGACGAATCCGAGCATGAAATGCTGAATGAAAGGGAGATTGTGTAGAAAAATGGTACACTTTTTTTTTTTTGGTCACACCTATTTGCAATAAACAAAGCAAAATTTAAAAAAGGGGGGAAAAATGTGAATCAAGCTCGTATCTTAACTGAGGTGTGTGTAAAATGTATATCACACACACACACCCCTCTGTGGGCATAATTATCTATAGAAAAAATGAAGAGCCCACTTTCACATACTGTACATGGAGCTGACTATATCCATATACTGTACAACCTTTTCGTCACAACTGATTTTATTAATAAAAATGTGCTTCACTGTTGGTAATAAAGCACCACTTTGAGAATGTACTGTATACGGCTGTCTGGTTTGTGACGTGGGGTTCGAGCTCTAAGGGCTGTGTTCACTTCAAAGGGATCACGTTATAATCTCCCTTTGAGAGGAAGCTTCTCTTGTAAATAATACAGACTGTTCAAGCAAGCTTTTGGACTTGAGTTTTTTTTTTATGTGCCCATAAACGTTTTAAAAATATATATTTATTAAAAAAAAAAAAAATTTTTAACAGCTAAATGCCCGAGCAGGATTTGTCAGGAGTCTGAGATGCAAATTTTTTTTTTCTTCTAATTTAAAATATATTTTAAGTAATCATGCATGTAAAATTTGAGGAAGTTGTTTTAAAAGTAGCTCGAACATTTTAAAAAAAGAATTGCATGTTATTTTTAAGGCCACAAAGTGTCGAGAGTAGGAAGCCTTTGAAGGTCAGTGGCGTGGGGGTGGGGCTCGGTTGCACAAGTCGGTTGTCTGTGAACTCATCATTTGCTTTTGGAGGTTTTGGCCCTTCGAGTGTGTTTTCAGCAAGTGAAGTGCAGCAGTGAAAGTCTCGACGTGATTGCCAATTACAGAGCTGCGTGTACTCCGAGGAACATGTGGCTCTGATGTAAGCATGCTGCGTTAGAGCTGTCCTCAGTACAGCACGTGCTGTCTGTCAGGACTCCCCCTTCTTCTCTGACGTTATTAAGGTAAACGGTACTTGGTACTTGGACTTGGCCTGCCTTTGCCTTTGAGGAGGTGTGTGTGTACTGCTGGGAGTGAGATCTGTATGTACACTCTAATTTCTGAGTTCTACCACGTTTTAATGCTGATGTAAATTATTTAGGTGTTTGTTTTTAAATAGAAATAAAGGTAGTTAAATTTGAGCTCGATATTTTCTTGCCTGTTTTGTTACTGATGGCTTTCTGGTGTTGTGTGATAAAGTGAAAGTGGTGCAGTGTGAGAAATGATGAGAATAAATAGGAAGTTGCAGAAACTTTTGTGGATGGTATGTGTTGGACTCTGGTGTGCTTGTCTGATAATTGTTAATAATGACTAAAAAGCTGAGGACACACACGAGATACACAGGTCACACTCTGACCACTCGGCACATCGTAACATGTTTATGACTTTAGCAAAAATACTGTAGCAACTTCTCTTTTTGTGGTAGGAAGTGTGTGTGTGTGTGTGTGTGTGTTTTTCTGTGAGCTTTGACATACACAGTTAAAAACTTGAACACACTTACACCATTCTCTCCCTACTCAAAATTAAAAGTTACACTGCAGCATGATGTAATAAGAAATAATTTTAAAATTGAATTGCAATTTTTTTTTTATTATTATTTATTTTGCTGTAGTTGTGGATTACTGTGAAATATCTGGCAACACAGTTTTCGCACCCTGATATTCATCCTAATGGTTGAGTTTCACTGCTCCTGGTTATTAAATGCATGAAAACAGCATTAAATCCACATGACTATAACTGCATAACTTGTTTTAAGACGTTTTATGAGCCTCGGATTATGTTAAAAGTGCTGCTGTTGAGGTCACAGTGATGACTCGTGGCTTTTCCATATGCAGGATAAGAGAAAAAAGTTTGCTTTGGTACGTCAGTTAGTTTCTTTTTTTTTTTGGCTTGTTGACAGTGAGTCAAATAAATATGTAATTTTATTTTATAAAGTCATGTAAAAATTCTGCTCAAAGTTAGTCTGTTTAAAGTTTCTCGAAAGAGCTGTAATACTGTGTGACCTTAAGAAAGTACGCAGCAAAACAGGGTGTTGATTAAAAAAATCTGTACATTATAGGGATCTTCTTTCCTCCTGTCTTACAACCTGAGACCTAAAAAAAAAACAAGGAAAATTATTTCAAGTGCAGGGGAAAAAAAATTCTACACACACACACACACAGAGCCAGGCGCATAGAAACTATAAAACCGTGATTAATCTTAATCCATGCATACCACAATTGTTGAAACAATTTACCTCATGTGTTAACGCCACGTGTAGCTGTAAAAGTAGTGAAAACAGAAATAAACCAGTCACTGAACAGCAGCAGCCAAACACACCAGTGATGTGAGTCCATGCATTTCAGTAATGTGTTTTATTTCTCTATTTTTTTTTTTCCACAGAACAATTAAAGTGAATGCTTACACACACAATGCCAGCCAAAGACAGTGGCCTCTCCAAATCATGCCACAGTAAGTAGATTAGTTAATTTTTCTAAATCGTGTGTGTGTGTGTGTGTGTGTGTGTGTGTGTGTGTGTGTGTGTGTGTGTGTGTGTGTGTGTGTGTGTGTGAGAGAGAGAGACTCATGAGCAGCCACACCACACAATGTTCATGGGTTGTTGTTCCCAGGATGCCCCACGTCCAAAAATAGTGCGTACAAAAATACTAAAACGATACGCTCATTGGCCACTTTATTAGGTACACCCGTACACCTGCTGTTTATGCAGTTCTCAGCTCGGCCAATCGCTTGACAGCAGCACAATGCATAAAATCATGCAGATGCGAAACAAGAGCTTCAGTTAATGTTCACTTCAAACATCAGAACGAGCGGGGGGGGAATGTGATCTCTGTGACTTTCGCTATGGCATGGGTGTTGGTGCCAGATGGACTGGTTTGAGTATTTCAGAAACTGCTGATATCTCATGAGGCTTTCACACACAACAGTCTCTAGAGTTTACACAGAATGGTGTGAAAAACAAACAAAATAATTGTTGATAAGAAAGGTCAAAGGAAAATGGTCAGATTGGTTCGAGCTGCCAGGAAGGACATAGTAATTCGTATAATCACTCTTTACAGTCGTGGTGAGCAGAAAAGCATCTCAGCATGCAACAGCAGAAGAGCACATTGGGTTCCAGTCCTGCAGCCAAGTACAGGAATCTTAGAATCAAGAGCAAGTTCCTATTAAAGTGGCCGGTGAGGCTAGAATCAACGTAGCTATCAATCGAACAATGAGAGAGAGAATGTCTCATGTATGTTGGCGTATAAAAGAAAATTCACTGAGTAGATTTTGTAATTGCTGCTGTCTCAAAAAGGTGTGGGGGGGGAAGCAGTCAAAGTAAATGCTGTAATTTATCTAGATTATGGAACGATACCTCGAAAACAGACCACATTAACCCTTTTTTCATTCTTCAGTATGTAATTTTACAGCTTACAGCGCGTTCCCCTGTCTGACTTGACTACACAAACCACACTGCCCGTGTTACAAACTGTGACTCACACACCCAAACAGCCAGAAAACCAAACCAATCGAAACTGTTTAGATATTAAGATTCTCCTGAACATATTTAGAAATTTTACACCGTAATTAATTTCGAACTTTCGAAAGCTTGCAACCACAATTTGAGAAACCTGTCAGTCTTGTTTACGTGGTCTGGTTGTTTTTAAAAAAATTATTTAAATACGGGTGTGCTGTTGTGTGTCAACCTCTCTTTTATTTCGCTGGTAGTGAACAGTTGGTAGGCAAAGGTGTTGTGTACAATAGGTTTACAGGAGAGTGGAGTGGGGAATGCCTTTAGGCAAAATAGCTGTGTGTGTGTGTGTGTGTGTGTGTGTGTGTGTGTGTGTGTGTGTAGGGTGTAGGGTGTTTTATCAGTTATTTACATGACATGTGGAAGCAGTACTGATAAATACAGAGCCACCATTTTAAAACTGTGCCAGTTATAAAGCAATATCTTTTTTGGATTATTATTATTATTATTGTTGTTGTTGTAATGACTCCAATTGTAAAAGGTTTTGAGTGTGCTCTTTAGGTTTTAAATAAGCTCCTGTCCCCCCCTTTTTGTTTTTTTTGAGTCTGAGCATTTACATGCACACTAATATCCCTCTATTATTCCAAATATGACCGTATTCAGAATTTGACACAGGTTGTGTAAACGGCATATCTCATTTAGATATTCCGCATTTGGCCTTATTCCAAATTTAGCGTTTTCCGATGACGACATATACGACATCTACTGATGATATTCAGGTTTTAGGAGCATTCTTCGGACACGTATACGGCGCATTTGGACCTCTTTTGAGGTTTTTTTGTTTGTTGAAGTTTGTGACACGTGGCCTCTTGTTTTTATTTACGGTCAGATCTGCATGTTGTATGCAAACTGTAAACACGTATCGTAGCATAAACACGGCGTATGCATGGCCGCATGTAAATCAGAATATGAGTGGAATTTTCATTCGCATGTAAACAGCTTAGTAGGAGTATTGCCGTTTTGGAATATCTTGGAATATTTTGCGCGTGCAAACGTGGTGACCGGGTGAAGTGGAGCTTTCAGATTTTCGAGTCACGGGACATGTCTGTGTTTGGATGTTCATGAATTTTGAGAGAGACTAGTGGAGTTAATTAAAACACCTGTGAGTCCAGTTAGTGTTCATTTAGTTCCTTTCAATACAGCCAGTGTGTGTTGGCTAAATGCGGTAACACAAAACGGATTAAGATAAAGTCTAGCGCAAAGGATGGTTAATATTACTTACACGAGCCTCATCTGATTGTGACTCATGCACAGAAATGCAGGGGAGGAAAAAATTTTTTTGAAAAAGTAGTAGATGTGAGGGGAAAATTAGTTCACAGCTTGATCTGAATATTTACCAAAATAATACACTGACCTCCTCGCTGTCTCTCGGTCTGTCCGTCTTTCATTTGAATTGCAAAAAAGTGTATTAAAAGTCAACTTAGGCCTGTTAATTAGAGCATTATTATTTGTCAGATTAGGAATAAATCCAAGTTTGCGAAAGTGTGCATGAAAGACTCGTTTTTAATATATAAATCATGCATGTCATGTTTAATGTCGGGAGATGTTTTAATAGCCTACCAGATTCACCAACTTACTGGGTCATTTCATTGAAAGGTCTTGATTCTAGATCACACATCTTGGGTTGGTTATCTTACACCACACTGCATTCGCTCTCACTTTCTGTTTATTCATGTCAAATAAATCTTCACATTGACACCAACCTGACTTTGTTTGTTTGAAGTTCTGTCTTTGTGCTTGCAGGGTTGGAAGCCCCTCAGTCTGTCCGGGTTGTGCGCGCGGGCAGGGAGGCGTGCGTGCGAGCGTGTCTGTTTTTCAGTCGCGCGAGTGCGTTTGCGCGCGCGTGCGTGCGTGCGCTCACTCGCGCGGGGGGCCTGGCGGTGCCGTAGCAGCACAGAATGGTTTGTGAGTTTTTTGTAAAGAGGGTGCAGGCCGTGCTGTGCTGCGGCAGCAACGCCGGGACAAGCGCGCTTCCGAATCCAAAAGGAAGGAAAGTATGTGTGGATAAACGGTAGCTTTGTGAACGTGTGTGTGTGTGTGTGTGTGAGAGAGAGAGAGAGAGACAGACTCCTGACCATCGCCGCGACTGGCTGCCTGGCTGTAGCAGCACGTAAATATTGGAGTTAAACCAATAGTGAATCCTCCAGTATTGACCGTGCTGCTGAAGTTAGGCGGGCCGTTTACCATCCACTCTGCTCCTGCGTCTGCTGCACAAGTCTCAGCCTCGGAGAGGGGAAAGGGGAGGTAGGTCATCTCTCACTACAGCATGATGCCAACAACCAAGAAATATATGAAGTCTGAATCTGGCTTCCTTCAGCACTCTGATCATCACCAGTGTTTTAAAGAACCTAATAGTTAAGGTGACGTCTGGATTCAAATGTAATCATATATAAATAATAGTTTTTTTTTATATATGTGTGTGTTATGGCACTATACATACATACATACATACATACATACATACATACATACATACATGTTTACCCTTTCTGTGGCATAAATGATCATTGTGGATTCATAGTTCAGTAACAGATTGCTGTTAGATGATTTATTGTGCAAGGAAATAAAGTTACATCCAAATAAAAATGAACTTGTTTACAATTGATTGTCTTACTCTGTGCAGATCAGATTAGAAAGCGATATAAGATGTACTGTAGTCTATATTAAGAGGGCTACATTATGAAAAAAAAGTCTAACATTAAAGGCCTCATGCAAATGGGACATGATGGAAAACTAGTCAAAGTCAAAAATGAAAAGTCAGCCTGTTTAAGCAAAGACATCAAAAATGTTTAAAATATACATTGTTTGTTTAAAACATGGCATTTTTGTGTCAAATAATAAAATGTTATCTAAATATATTAATTTTATTATTATTTATTTATATTTTTTTTTGCACAAAGGCACCATGCCCTAAATAACACAGCATCGCCATCTTCTGGGAAACCTCAAATTACCTCAGGTTCTTACTTTAGTTGATGGCTTCTTGTTTTTTGTTTTGTTTTTTCTTAGACATTTTTCCACATGGATAGCGAGTGATTATTTGATCACTTCTGTGAGTTGTGAGGTTTTTTTGTTTTTTACTTTGTTTTGATGCAGATGTTTTGATCCATCTGCTTCATAGGGATCATTGATTGATTAGAAGTGTTTGGAGTCCCCCTTTTCTCAAAAGTCTAACACTCGATTTTCTCCACCGGAGAAATCGCGTGGGTGCCGATGAGGCGAAAGCCGTCCCTCAGAATCATGTCCACCATCAGGCCAAGAACATTTGTTGCACTGAGTAGTTTTCGTTCATCCGGCTCAGTGGTGACGTATCTGGGGGGGAAAAGATGGGAAAACAAATGTGCTTGCACAAGCTATCTATCACCAGTTTATATCAAATAGGTTAACTTTATTGAAACATCACATAAACATCATAAAATGCTTAATTTTGTGATATTCACTCATATGAAATATACCAATATGTAGTGTTATGCAAGATTGTACGCGATGCTAGTTTACATTTTCTCACCTCACCTTGCAGACAACTGTTTTCCATCAGAGCAGTCAGCACCGCACTGAAAAACGAGGTCATGGTGTGAGGGTCGATGCACTGGAAGACGCTCCATCAAATTCTGAGCAAGATTTGTGGGTTGCCCGATGAACACTGATATTCTTGAGGCCAACGCATCAAAGGTTGTGCTCTTGGAACTGAACACCCCAAAGAAACTTTGAGCATCTTGAACGACAAAGCGAAGCTCGAGGGTTTCGCTCTTTGCATAGGAAATCTGAATGATGTAAAATTCAGCCTCATACAGCAGTCCATCAGTCTCAAATTCATCTGATAAGGTGATTCGTCCACTTCTCAGATACTCAATTATAAACTGAAACAACCCCCAGTCTCTGTCAATAAACACTTGGCTGTTTAAACTCAGGATCTGCATCATCTAGCGTGCGAGCAAGTCTCGAGTGTGGATGTCTTCGCATGGTTGACACCTTTGTGGTGAAAATTTGTCCTCCGACATTTAAAAGTGATCAAATCCTGCCCTTTCATTTTTACAGAGTATTTGATCGCGAAGTATTGCCAGCAGATAGGCTAATGTGCTGGATAGGTGTGGTATTGTTTATCCATTACTTAGTAACGCTCAAACATGCTAAACGATACCAAATCGCCAGCAGTGACGTATGAAGGATCAAATTACTTTGATCATCAATTACCCTAATTCTTAGGTACATTATTGGAGAGGTACTGCAAAGTGTTTCTTGTCGTAGTAGGTATATTTTACCTAGATGAGAAAGTAAAGATACAAAAGATAAGTCTATTACTCCGACTGACAAGAAAAGGTAGTTTCATACTCTAAATCATTATTGGATTAGTCAATAGATTACAACCGTCTTTTTAAAAGCTGTCACTTAGATTGGATTCAGATCTTTTTTTAAGAGACTCGTGGATGTTGAAAGGTTTGGGGGGGGGATCCCAACAACACTGCACAGCAAAAATCCCAGGATACATAAAATTCTTTATACAACTTGTATAGTGTTCGTGTTCAGGATCGTAGACATAGTTAAGACTTAAAATGCTTACTCTACCAATCAACTATCTAAGGATATTGTGTGAAAGCAGCACACGTTTAATGCCATGCACTCTCAAAATAAAGTGTACTGAACTTTTCCTTGTTGCTGATTTGGTAGCATTGCTCTAGGCTACTTTTTAAGAGCAAGCTTTAGCTGTAACTCTAAAACTACACCCATCTTCCAGAAATATATTAAAGGTAAAAACATAAGAGTAGCCACATTAGGAAAAGTAAATAAACCTTTATTCGTCACATGCACGCTGAAATTCATCCTCTGCATTTAACCCATCTGAAGCAGCGAACACACGCACACACTCGGAGCAGTGGACGGCCACATCAGAGCGCCTGGGGAGCAGTCGGGGGTCAGGTACCTTGCTCAAGGGCACCTCAGCCCAAGGCTGCCCCACGTCAACCTAACTGCATGTCTTTGGATTGT
>JAPEKM010000010.1:25420146-25431969 GCA_027575975.1 Cathorops multiradiatus
CATAAACGCAAAACTGGTTCGTGACCACGCCCAAGCGACTTTTGAGGCACGCAGTTGCTGAAGTGTAATCTGCCCTTTAGCCAATCAGAAGTGATATGTTTACATGTCATGAATATTCATGAGTAAGAGCTGAAATCCTGTCGTTCTCTCCCAACCCGCTCCTCCATCAAACTAGAACATCCTGAAACAGGAGTACCACAGCATTTTTTTTTTTTCACCAAAACCGGCTCACAGGGCATTCATTCATACTAGAGACCACTGCACAATAATGAAAAAAAAAACGGTGCAATGACACCTTTTAATAAACATTGTTCATAAATTGTTAGGTACCTAGTCTGGGATGATGATCAGTTGGATACGAAAAACCACACATGACTTATCTCACCCAGCTAAACTGGTTGCTTTCCTCTGCAGTGCATGATTGGCAAACATTAATACTGAAGATTACACACTTCTAAGTAGTCTTTAGTGGCTTGTACCACTTCTGCTGATCATGGTGTGTGTATAACAATTTTTGGTTAAAAATGGAATAGTCGGCCACGCGTTTGAGTGTGTCCACTGCAGATCTAGATGGCACAGGCCCATCCTGGCCCACCCATGAATGGATGTCTAGAGGTGTTTTCTCTTCGGTGTTTTTGGAAAGCTATCTCTGGGATGCTTATCACCACCGATGCCTTTATTTGATTGACTCCTTTGGCTGGGGAACCCAAAGAGGAGGCTCAAAGAAGACTGTCCAGGATTGGAACATCTCTGGCCTTTGCTGGGGTGAACTTGCACCCATTTTTCCTTCTGGAAGAAATATTTTACACAAACCTGAGAAGTATCCTGTTCGCAGTGGATGCCATCACATTCAACTGGAGTCAGTAGAGCCTTTTTATTGAGGACTTCATTAGACCCTGGTCACGCTACAGCTCACGATGGTTTTGCGAATACTTGGTGATGAAAAATTGGTCACCTCGCCACCAATCGTGTGATGTATGGACAAGTTCTCTGAGCTTTGTGAGTTGTTGTTGTTGTTGTTTTTGGTGTGTCTCCACCTCATGAGAGGCCAAAAACATCGCGAAAAATTTCAGTGCATGCATTGAAATTTGGTGAAGTTTGCCGATGAAAACAAAGCGGCAAATACTCGCAGATGAATTTGGGAATACTTCCTGAAGTTCGGGGAAGCATTGGCACCAAATGCCTCATTTTCATCGATAACCCATTATAAAGCATCACAAGCTGTGGTGTGACCATAGCCTTTCCAAAATGGAGAGACTGCACACCTGTGGTGGCAACATGTCTGAACCATGGATTTGCAGCCTTCAAAGAATTTCCAATAACAGATGTGATCATGGCGCATGCTTGCAGCCAAAACAAAATGTGCCAACGTCAATAAACTTGAAAATGGCTGCATCTGTTTCAGAAAAGCTCTGATGTCGATGGGGCCTATTCAGGATCTGATTCCAACAGCAGTAGTAACTGTCAGCTATGGTCATAGTTGATAATTACACTAATCAGCTTTACTTAGTAGTTTCTTCAAACAAAAAAAGCCACCAAATATTTGCCAGCATTTGCAACCATGCATCATACTAAGGCAAAGTAGGTTTTAAAACCTATTAAATATGCTTCCTGTCTCATTCTTGCGATGAAACTAATGTTTCCGCACACCTGGGTCACATGCTTTTATGCTGATTCATAAATCTGGCTTGTGTAGAAGGCACAACTGTAGGGGAAGGTAGATTGTATTGTTTCACAGAAGGAACAGAGGAAACTCGTATTATGATTTTTAGGTTTCTTCTCAAGCTGTTTCAGCATGTAGAATTTGAATCATTTCATTGAGTCCATGTGCAAATGGGTGTTTTTTGAGTTTGTTTTCAATATTGCTTCCCTTTTCTGCTCCCACACCTCTTCATTGTCTGGTTAAAACTTCGGGAAGAAAAAGATCCATCACACTTGTTCTCTACCACTTTACAAGACCCTGGTCCCATGCAACTGACTTGAAGCAAGACTGAAAATAAGAAAGGAAGACGTTCACGTTCTGAATATGTAAAGTGGGATTCTGATTTCTTCAAGTTACAGTATCTGCAGTCAGCATAACCCTGTCAGTGGATCATATCGACGTTTCAAGCCAATACTGATTTTCAAGACTATGCTCTATTTGAAGTTGATGCATTCCCAAGTTTGATCTGTACAAGTTCAGATTTTACCTTACGATCTTAAAGCAATATCGTTAAGTACTTCAGCTAGTCAAAGCTACAGAGCTTAAAAATTGTCCCTAAACAAACTCCTTGAGCTTTAGTTTATGTAATAGTGCAGTACTTGAATTGGGCAAATGAATATTGAGCAACTTCCTTTGTTTCTCAATCTGGATACTTCCATGTAGTACACAATGTACGTACTTTTTGTAGTGCATGAATTTCAACATGGGTTTGATTTGAGAACCCTACCAATAAGCTAAACACATGTCTAAAAGGCTTTTTGCAAGCTGACTAGACATGGTCATGGTTTTATTGGGTGCCCTTTTCTATGGAGCATCTGCCAATGAGAGAAACACCCCATATAGAGGTTATCTTGATACTGGAATTATGAATGCCCCTTGTCATTTTTGGTCATCTGCAAAATCTGCCCAAGGAAATTCCAAAATGGGTATCGGAAACGTCTGCGTTGTCTACCACCGACATTAGTGAAATATATTTGGCTAATTTAAGGATTGGAATCCTAATCAACACTTGATGGAATTTTATATTTCGTGCTGGGGAAAGGGGGACAGAGAAATCGCATGAATATTCCACTTGTCCTGGAAACCTCAGTGGGAAATCTGAGTGTTAGATTGCATATATAGATGCAGACACCTGGAATCACTGGCTATGTGGACAAATCTGACGCGAGCGAAGAACACACACACAGAAGCCCTACATCTAAACCACAGGCTTACTTGTGTTGACAGTCCTGTAGGCTCTGACAAATTTAGGCTACAGTTATGAGATCTGCTTTAGAAAGGCACTTGAACAAAGCAGGAGATATGTTTCTCATATTCACAGTTCATGCTATGCCACACTTATTTCAAAGGACCAAAGTCATTTTCTTGGAGGTCTTCAAACGGTGGGCCTGTATAGGACAACTTTTGTCATGCTCCCTCTAATGTTGAGACAGAGCCGTGCAGCTCCACAGCCTTGTCCTCGGTAAGTGGTACGACCCGTGCATAGCTGTAATTTTCCACTCTCTTTGTGCAGCAGTGGAGGAGGGGATCTTTTCAACCTTTCACCATGTGGGGATTGACTCCAGCTAGAGAGTTTCGACTGTATGCAATATTTTAGTTATACATATCGGATGAACATGTTCCTCTGGACCAGTGGAAGCAATTTTCTAGTTTTGTGGTGCTAAAAGCTCCAGTGCTTTTTATGCTTTTGTGTAGAACTACTGAGGGAGAATTCAAGTCCTGATTCCTACCATGAAACAAACCAGCATGATTTATGACAAACTTGTTTTGGCTGGTCACTCATATGGCCTCTGAATTTTAGCATGCCGGTCAGCGTATGGCTCTCTTTCTTTCAGCTGTCAGGCTTTTCCTATGGCACAACAGGAAAAGCTGGTTGCAGGGATTTGCTCTGCTTCTTTTAGGTCACTCACATAAAACTTGTTTTTTTTTTTTGCCCGGAATATTTAAGTGTCTTGATGATCGCATGTTGACCAGGCAGTGATGATTTACTGTGCCATAACTAACTTGGCACAGCGAGTTAGCAGCAAAGTTCTGTTTTTCTGGTTAATTTTCAGGAGCAGACTGTACGCTTGTAGTTTAAGACATCGTTGGAAGAAGTATAATATGGGCTATATTAGTCATGCTCCCTCTTGTGTGGAGACGGCTGCACAGCTGAACACCCCTCCCTGTGAAAATGGTACGATCCGTGCCTAGCTGTAATTTTCCACTCTCTCTGTGGAGAAGTGGGGGAGGGGAGTGATTTCAAGCTTGTGTGGTTTTTGACTATTTTGCTTAATGTGTATGGTGTATATCTTTTTTTTTAAATACAGTACTTTACACACATTATCTTGAATTGATTTTATTTATTTTTAATTAAAAGGACCTAGCCTAAGTGTGTGTGTGAGATTTACCTGGGTCAGTGTTTGTAATTCTTACAACATGGTGTGGTGGTAATGGTGACGCCTGGACACCATGTGCTACACCAGGAGCATGTGGTGTTGGTTGCTTGTCTCGTCTTGTCGTCCTGCTCCTCCGTCGTGTGTTTGGTGGGTGGGGTTGTGCGTTTGTCTGGTCCCCCCCCCTCAAGCTCTTCATGGCTGATATATGTTAGCTCACTCGTGTGTATTGCTTGCATTGCAGCTGATAAGAGCAAGCTACTGAGGGAATAACAGGCTTATCTTTTTATCTTAACTGAATATTTTCTGCAAGTTGAAATTAAATTACAGTAGATGTCTTCCAACAAACAAAATATTAGATTTTGGTGTCCTAATTAGCTTTTTTAAAAACATATCTGGGCATTGTACTGTTAGCATGGAAGTGACATGATTTTAACATGTTTTAGCTGCTCCGTCATGCCCTACATTAGGCTGAATCATACATTTCCATTGTGAAGGGAGGGGGGGACCTTGATGTGGTGACAGCTTTGTGAGCTCATGAAGTCCTGTGGC
The DNA here is from genome assembly GCA_027575975.1 of Cathorops multiradiatus. NCBI lineage: Eukaryota > Metazoa > Chordata > Actinopteri > Siluriformes > Ariidae > Cathorops > Cathorops multiradiatus. The sequence continues at coordinate 25,424,776 of JAPEKM010000010.1, forward strand.
TTTTCATCCAGATTTGTTGAGGGGGTTCTCAAGATGGTACTCGCATCCTAATATGCTGTACTATCAGGGTTTGCCAACTTGTTTTTTTCAGGGGAAATTGGCTAATGCATGCTTACAATATTGCTCGAAGTCACCAAATTGCATCATGGACTACTTTGCGTATTCCCTGGATCATTTGTCTAGTAAAAACATTTACATGAAGGCAGGATTTCTGAAGATTAAGTTATCAGAATGGAACACACTTTTTTTTTTTTTTAAATATGATCTGCTGTCTCAACCCCTAACAGCAAGTGCGATGTGAGCTGGAAGGCTCAATTTTGGTGACGAATTAATCTAATTGTTTCCTTTCCAGTTGGTTAATTGTCCTGCTCCCTCTTGTGTTGATGCAGAGCTGTGCAGCAGGACACCCCTCTGCATTTGTGAAAGTGGTACAGTCTGTGCCGGCTGTAATTTTCCACTCTGTGGAGCAGTGGGGGGAGGGGATCGAGTTCTGCTTTTCACCATCTTGTCAAGGATTACTGATTACAATATGTCTTTTGAGAATTTAATTGGGTCTTCTTGAAGGTTCATTGAGGTTTGGAGCAAAGACCTAACTATGACGTGTTTTTATCTGGTACAGTCAATGCGTTTTTGCACTGCAGTTGTGTTGTCACCATGTGGTGGTGTTAATGGTCCCACTGGAACAGTGTGCTCCACTCAGAGACATTGTTTTAGTTCCCATCCCCTGTTGGTTCTCTCACTTGTGTCTGTATACATCGGGAGCACTTCAGTTAGGAAAGTCCCTCACTACACCCGTGTGCAGATGAGTGATTGTTAGCAAATATTTCTCCGACTTCTTCTTGCGTTTCTGAAGATTCTTTTCTGTTTTGAGTATGAGGTCACTGTATTTGCTTGTTTTTGACTGGTCAGACACAGTTACTCCGGAAAAAGTGGCAGTCATCCTCATGAAGGGAGTCTTGATATGTTGTGCCATAATGCCACACACATGGGGTAAACAGGCAGCTTCACCGTAGCAAAGCCATTCCTTCTGACTCAAATCACTTAAAGGGTGCCCGCAGTGAAAAATAAACATAGACTAGACATGTTACACATTTTGCACATTCATTTTGGCTAACCTGTATCGTCACACTGTTTCGTAAAGCATTGCTTTAAAATTCTTTTGTATTCCTGCTCACTCAAGGACACAGCCATATTGCCATTTTGTGGGGTGTGTGTGGCATTGTTGATGGGTTTCCTGTATCTTGATTGCAGGGTCAGGAGCAATGACCTCAATGTAGCTGGATGTACAAAACATCGTTAAACATCATGGCGTGCAAAGCCTATGGTTGCAAAAAAAAAAAAACCTGTTGGTAAGGGAAATCATTTGTGTTCTACTACTGACAACTGAGCAATGTAGGCGACTTGCTAAACCGTGGCCACGCAACTTTGGAACGGATCACACTTTAGAAACGCTCCTCCTCTGGTAGAAATTCTGTTTGCGAGGACCATTTTGAGCCCGATTGCTTTGAAAGGAATCTACAGGCCGAGCCCTTGGGCAACACGGGTCATGTTAGATTCCAACCCAATTCTGTGCAAACAATATTCCAGCACTATCTATGGAAAAGGGATTCAGGCCACGCAAGTCAATTTACTAGAATAGCATGGACATTCAAAGCTAATCTATTTAGGCACTACCTAAAAGCACAGCTCCCAGGGAGTATAAAGTGTGTTGGTAATTTTATTTTATTTTTTTAAAGCAAATGTAAAAATAAGCCCTGGATAAATGCCCATCTATCTTATGTAAATAGACAAATTTTGTTGTCTAGTGCTTCGCTCTTTGTGTTGCTATAAATTCACACTTGGCTTCAAGCTATCACTAGCCTATATTTAGACCATATAAACTACTGTGGCACATTGCACATCTATACCTGTATTCACACGTGCAATAAATAAATAGGCTTTATAGCCACTACGGACACATACATGTGCGTGCGCACACGGAGTTTCTATATATAATAGGCTGCTTACCAATTTGTGAATTCTCCATCTGATACTGGTTCTCTTGCATCAGGTCTTGCATGGTCTGTCCATAGTCCATTTCCAGCGCAGGCATGTGTGCGACATACAGATAAAACTAGCTTGGAAATGCGGAATAATTCAACGACTTGCATAAAAGTTCATGCTCTTGATTTACAAACGCATTCCATGTCCATTTTCTGCTTGGCACACTTTCCGCATCGGGTCCGATAGCTGCCAAACACCTTCTCCTGCCTTCTTGAAGGCAGGAGAAGGTGCCTTCTCCTGCTTACGAAGGCAGGTGCCTTCTCCTGCTTACGAAGGCAGGTGCCTTCTCCTGCTTACGAAGCACTACAAATTTCATCATTAGAATCCTCTGATTTGCTGCAAGAATCCCTTCCCAGATGCAGATAGTCTTTTCAAAGATTCATACTGACTTGAAGGTAACTCTCTTTCATCTGACTAAATCCAGGCCAACAAGTGTGTTTACATTGACTACGCTTAACTTCCAGCACCTGGCCATCAGTGAATTTTCATCACATCCCAGGCGCCATATTGGTTGCCCATGTGCAAGAACTTGACGTGCTTTTGGACTTGATGGCCAACCAGGTGGCTGCACTTGTGTGCATTCTTATAATTAGGACTTGTACTATCAAGCATGCTTAAATGCTGCACCAGTACTCTTTACAAACCTAAAGGCAGACAATTCCTGTCAAGCTCCCTCTTGTGTTGAGGCAGAGCACCCCTCCATTGTGAAAGTGGTATGATCCGTGCCTAGCTGTAATTTTCCACTCTCTTTGTGGAGCAGTGGGGGAGGGGAACCATTTCACTGTGCTCTTTGACTTGTTTTTGATTTACACTGGGACGTGGTTTACCTCGTGCTTTTTGAATATATGGTCTTTTTATCGAATACTAATGTGTGGGAAACTTCCCCTGGTGTTTGGATTTGTGCTGTAATTTTTGTTCCTACACCACCATGTTCAGGTCTCCACATTGCTCCACCTAGTAACACGTTTGCTTTCCCTGTGTGTGTGTGTGTGTGTGTAGTTACTCGGATCTGAGCGATCCTATCCCAGTACCTTGTGCATTACTGATTTCTGGTCCTGGTTTAGGCCCGTCACTCTGTTATGACGAACAACACCATTTCTGTGAAATCTCAACATCGGATTGCAAACTTGTTCTCCATGCCTTGTTGCCCAAACTGTTTAACGGTGGCTCATGTGTGTTCTGCAGTGACTTTTGAGGTGTTGTAACATAATAAACTCGACACACAAAGGGTATTTGTCATCATTTGGGGGAACTTTTGTGATTTTAATCTTTTAACTAGAAACTGCAAGCCTGTAGTCTAGATTGTCATGCTCCCTCTGGTGCTTAGGCAGAGCGACGACTTGGTTGAACACACCTCCTTTGTGAAAGTGGTACGATCCATGTCTAGCTGTAACTTTCCACTCTGAGTAGCAGTGGGGGAGGGGGTCTTTCACCATGTCAGTGCTGACATTTAACAAAAAAAAAAAAACCCAGGAAAAATAAAGTGCTTTATTTATTTATTTTTAACTTGTGGTCTGAAACTTTATAGGACAAAGTCTTAAATTTTGTGAGCAGTATTTTTTATCCATTGTTGTCATACATGTGTTAGTGACTCCTGAACATAATCTGCTCCACCCTAACACGTATAGGTGTTGGTTGTTTTAGTTCTCCTCCCCCAGTAGTTTGCTTGCATGTTTTTCTCTCTCTCTCATACTCTCGTGTTATGAGCTATTCAGGTCTCACTGAAATTAGCTTGCTACCTTATTCAGTGTTCATACAGTTGATCGTAACCACAAAGTGAAAATTAGCAAATGTTACTTTTATTTCTCGACTAGCTTCTTTTGATGTTTTTAGTGTTTCCTAGTTTGGACAGGGGCACGTGTTTATTCCCCCCCCCCCGGTAATGACGATCTCCTTCAGGATTGTGATATTTTTGGATATGTTGTACTGCTAGTATTAAAATATGGATTTCACACAAGTTCCTATTGATGCTAACATCACTTTGTGTAATATTAGTAGGTTACAGATTTTTTTTTTTTAATGCAGTTTGTCCCAGATTGTTCATCAGCTCAAACTGTGCACACACAGACCATGTTTGAAGCTACATGGTAGCTAAGCTGTGGTTTTTTTTGTGTTGAACCTTGTTACCTCTTTTGTTGAGGCAGAACACCCTCCCTCTTGTGAAAGTGGTACGATCCATGCCCAGCTGTAATTTTCCACTCTTGCTTGTGCTGTGGTGGGGGAGGGGGACTGCTTTCAACCTTAAACTGTTTTTAAACCCTTATGTTTTTTTTTTTTTTACAAATCCTTTACATTGATTTTGATTTTATTTGCCTCGTACCTCTGAATGTATGTCCTCATGCTTATCTTTTATATATAAACAGAATTGAATCTTAATGTTTGCATGGTCATTGTTGTTTTCCATTGATGCACCTTGCACACACCCTGTAATCACGATGACACTTCTCAATGTTGTAACGTTTGCTGGGATTTTAATACAATGCGCGTCATGCAGAAGCATGTGGTGTTTGGTTCTCCTCCACCTCTGGTTCTCTTATGTGTCCGTTTGCTTGCTCACGTTACCTGTAGCTGATCATTGCTACCTATTGGAGGAGAGGGGGATGCAATTTATTCAGTTTTAGAATGGTCATGCTTTTCCCTCTTATTATTCTCCAGTGTTGTTTTTTTTTTTACCGTTTGCTGGTTTAAAAACAGCAGCCTGGAAAGAATTACAGGAAGACTTTAATCTATGCTCCCTCTCTTTACCAGTATGAGTCGTCTCTCATCACCCCTCTTAATTGGTAAAATGGTACAGTCTGCATGTAGCTGGAACATTCTGCAGCTGCTGTGTGTGTGTAGTGGGGGATGGGTTCGGTTTTAAGCTTTTCTACCTTATTTTTATTTATTTTTTTGGGGGGGGAGGGGGGTCATTAAAATATTCTTTAGAATCTAAAGTTTTTAGTTTGGCAACACCTTGATTTTACCCGAAGGAATCACTACACATTCGAGAACTCAAGCGCTCAAAGATACTAGCATTGTAGCTTCCAAAACTTCGTAGCTAGTCACGATCCTCTTGTGTATTTCTTTCGTGGTTCATCTTTTGTTGCACTTTTTCCACTTAAACGTTTCTAGCTCAGTTTTATGTTATGTAACTGCTAGCATAAAAGCATTTGTATCGCCAGTGTCTGAGAATCACATGATAAAATTGAGTTAATTGTTCATCTATTATCCCAATGCAAAATTTGGTCAACAATACATTCCTGTCATGCAGATGCACACAGATCCTGCAGTGTTCCAAGCTTGGGTGTGGCATGGCACTGACGGAGGAGTGTACAGCCTGGTTCGTGCATGATTTTAAGTGGAGCGTTTTTGTTCCCCCCCCCACCCTGCTCCTTAGATCAGTTTCTTCATCAGTGGTTTTTGGGTTTCTTGCCAGCAACTCCTTATGGTTGTAAACACTGGTGTCCCATCCCGTCCCCCCTCTTAGATGAGCTTGTTTTGGTAGATATACAGGCTAGGTAAAATCAATTTTGAAAGGTATCGGGTTATGCTGAGACTGATTTTTAATTTCTTAGTGGAAGAGGAAGTTGGAAAAAATGCCTTTGAATAGATTTGAACTCTTCTTTCTGTATTTGTTTTAATTAGCCAGCAGGTCATTTTAACTGTCCAGGGAATTGTTAATTTTTTGATTTTTTTTTTTATATAACCAGCAAGCAGTGAGTGAAACAATATGAACAACTTTAAAATGGGGCGGGGGGGGAATGGCTTTAAAGGAAAAAAGGTGTGGAGAGCCAAGCCCTGGTGGCCATCTTTAGTTTCCGTGAGGAACGCTACACCCGGTTCCTGCTATGCTGTGGAGGAGGGGAGTGCAAACACGAGCACGATGAGCTATATTGTAATGAAGACCATGCTAGCAGCAATATATGGTGGTGTTTTTTTTTTTTGAGAGACAAATACTGGAGTTCAGATTGAGGAAATGTAGGGTGGAAGGAAGACCTCTGGTACACCTTTTTTTTTTTTTAATTCCTGTTGTCACAAGTCATGTTTCCCTTTTTGGTTCCTTTTACATGTCCAAATAATTGAGAGGATTAGGGAATATGTGGCTTTAAATTAAATGTTTTTTAGTAAAATTGTTTTTGTTCTATTTGGTATTCAAAGTCTGTGCACATTGGATTACCGAGCACCCTTGCATGTGGTAACTGATCTTCCTCAGGTTTCGTTGTAGAGACGTCCCTCTATGCAAACGAACGTTTTTGCTCATATACTAGCCAATGCTTAGATCATGACCATCGTTCTTAACGCTGTTCATCCCATAAATTGTTTATTATTTAATTAAAAATCAAAGCCTGTTTGCATCAATTCATTTCACTTTCGACATGTGTAGAAATAAGTTTTTTTTTTTTTCAGACCTGTTGTCATGGTCACTAGTTATTCCATCTTGTAGGTGGAATATGAACGGTTTTTGACAGGAAGTGAGAGGCGCTGTACATGTGGCTCAGAAGGAGACGATGCTATATTTAGGGAGCAGACCATGTGCAATGGCAGAACTGCAGCAGTGCAGCAGCAATGCAACGGCTAGTTCAGGCATGCAGACAATGACGAACCGTTTAAGCTAACGACCGGCTCCTAGGGTTCTAGTGATTTTCAGCGTCTTGTATGTGTCAAGAACAAATGATTTTGGTAGGATTTTAAATGGGCGAAACAAATTAATTTGGTCATGTTCGGACATTCATTTATATCAAATCCCTATTAGTGGTCAGCTGGAACAGATGCAAATCTTATTTTGATGGCGTTTTGGATATCAGTCCTGGTCACTATGTAATAAGGTTCTACAAATCTGAATGGGGAATTAACATTGGGTCATGCAACTTTTAGTGACTTTTGACGAGGGTAAAAATGCAAGTAATGCTGAATCCAAGATTAGACGGAGCACAGATGTTCTATACTTTGCTTGATGTGGGTAAAATATTTTGTTTTATGTTGGTTAGCGGGCGGCATGGTGGTGTAGTGGTTAGCGCTGTCGCCTCACAGCACGAAAGTCCTGGGTTCGAACCTCCGTGGCCAGCGAGGGCCTTTCTGTGTGGAGTTTGCATGTTGTCCATGTGGGTTTCCTCCGGGTGCTCCGGTTTCCCCCACAGTCCAAAGACATGCAGGTTAGGTTAACTGGTGACT
>JAPEKM010000010.1:29101431-29115410 GCA_027575975.1 Cathorops multiradiatus
GAGTTGCCAATGCAATACCTGTAGCTATGTTGCACCTTTTTTCGGAGAGGGGGCGGGCTCAGGTTTTGGTTTACGTCAGAGGGGTGTAAAAGTTTGTCACCTTTTTCAGACCTTCTGAGTTTGCAGGTATGATTCCCACATGGGACGTTTGTAATTGCAAACCGAGCAGATCGCTCAAAAGATTCCAACATTGTCTTCGCTGGCTTCTGTGGTTTTTGTTGAATGGCTGGAATTCTTGGTGTAAATATCTGCCAAAAGGCTAAAAAAAAACCTGTCAGAAGGACCAAACAAAAGCAGTGATAATCAAAAGGTAATTTTTCTTCAAATAAACACCGCTTACTTGATATCGAATCAGTAGCCATGGTGAACCACGAGGTGAATTTCGTTGATCTTTTTATCTGGCGATTATCTTCCGATACTACGAAGTTTCTCTTATTTTGTTTCTGGTTCTGATTGGTTCCAAAGTTTATCAAGAATCAGAACAGGTAATCGAACTTGATCAGGATAAGTGCTGATTGGTTACGAAGTTTTACTATTGTTACACTCGTTCTTACAAGTGGCTCCGCCTCTCGTTCTTGTGTACCTTTGATAACATGAGATCAACTGTTCGTATCATGAGATCACGATTCGCCGTTTTGGTGATTGTAATGCTTATGAATATGTGCAGTGCGCTATTGTTGCACTCATTCTTACAACACGATGACATTGTGGCTCCGCCTGTACGAGGCAATAGCCACAAAAACTGATTGAAAAAAATCATGGCTCATTCCGGATCAGTGATCCAGATCAGCACCAAAAGTCATAGCAACGTACTTCAGCCCAGAGGTATTCTTCATGTGAAATGTGGTGATGATTGGTTGAAAACTGAGGGAGAAATAGCGTCCTAAAAATGTAATAATAATAATAATAATAATAAAGTAGAAAGATCCTGAGTGAGAGTAACAGTTTGTGCCAGTGCTGCTAGCTCACAGTAACGATCCAGTCTTCTGCACTCATGTCCAGAGCATGTAATGACAATAATAATCCCATAGGTTGTGCTGTTTTAAAAGCTTGTGGTTTTGCTTTTCCAATCAGTCCTTCTATTTGTCCTTTCCTTTCCCAGGTACTACAAGAAGTTCAATATTCCAGATCTTGACCGCTGCCAGCTACCTCTCGAGAACTCAGCCTTGAGCTTCAGTCATGCCAACAACACTTTAATCATCAGCGTAAGTGATAATCTCGTCATAATCCTGCCATAATCCCTCACCTGCTATTTCACTCCGTCAGAACCTGCTTTGTGTTTGCTTTAAGTTTCAGAAAGTGGAATCACAGTGATGAAAAAGATCCCACTTATTATTTCTCTATTTCTTTTAAACTACTGTATATGTAGTCCATATAGCTGCGTAAAACAATACCCTTTAGTATATAAAATAGAAAAAAAAGCTTATGAAGAATCCACTTGGGCTTAGCAAGAGCCAGTTTCAGACAAGCACGAGAAGGAAAACTCCATTTTATTCTCAGACTAGATCCCCTTTCGCTTCTTTTGTATTGTGTTCACTGCTCTTGTAAGCATTTCTTTCACATCTGTCGTAGTATAAGAAGCCCAAAGAGATTTTAGGGCTGGAACAGGAGCTGATGAGGGAACTGAAGAAACTGAAGGGGACAAATGAAGGAGACGTGGACTGTAAAACCCAATGAACTGGTGTGGACACTCTCTGTAGCGTTATGTGCATCTGTCTGTGGCTTTTTCTTTTCTTTTTTTAAGGAATTTAGATTTCTGTTGCTGTTCAGAAGCTTCATTATGTACATTTGTGCACAAAGTATAAAAGCATCTGGCGTGATAATGCAGTTATTTTGAAGTGAATGTGAATTTTATCTCATCAGTGAAGTGCAGGATGTATACAACTCAACCAGAATGTTAGGTCTAAAATACATTTAGGAAATTTACTTCAGTTTTTATGCCATGTGACCTATGGTTTTGTAATGTTACTCCGTTAAGCTGTATCGCAATTTTGATGGATCATGGATCGTCAATAAAAATAGCTGTGGATTTTGTTGTTACTGTCGTTAAATTCGTTAGATTTAGAAGAAGAAGCCTTTGTGACATACTGTACACACTCAAGCACAGGGGAATTTCACCCATCTGAAGCAGTGAACACACACATATACCCAGAGCAGTGGGCAGCGATGCGACAGCACTCAGGGTGCAGTTGGGGGTTCGGTGCCTTGCTCAAGGGCACTTCAGCCCAAGGTTGCCCCATGTTAACATAACCACACGTCTTCAGACTCAGGGAGAACATACAAACTCCACACAGAAAGGCCTCCATCGGCCGCTGGGCTCGAACCCAGAACCTTCTTGCTGTGAGGCTAACCACTACACCACCATGCCGCCCTTTATGCCTTGGATTTATGCCAAATCCAAGGCCTGGAAGAACACCGCTGTTGGATTCTTAAAGCAAGTAACCATTAAACATCTTTACTACAAATATGCAGGTGATTATAGGAAATCATGTGCTGATTGGTCGAGAAATTCAGACTATTTCTCAATAATCACCTCGAGCGATTTGGCAAAATGGCAGCCGATCGCTTTGACACTGTAAGTGAGTAAGAATTACAAATGATGAAAGAAAACACTGTTCCTAAAAGCACTAAAGATGCTACGAAATATGGTTGAAAACTATTCAAAGGTAAGGTGGAATTGTGATTTACTGATTTCAAAACAAACCATTTTATGGATAAGTGACGAGTCTGTGCCACACCTTTATTTCATTTGCATGCCACTTTTGAAGTTTGTAATAAACGATTTTTTTAAATAATCACCTGTGTATTTCTACTAAAACAATTATCCACCTGAGGCTCAGTGAATATCGGTGAATAATAACCTCAACTTCGTCTCATTTATCATTATTCACCAATATTCACCTCGCCTTTGCTAAATAATTGTTAAATAATTAAATCATTTTTGATTTATTTTATAAGAAACATCTGACTTTTTTTTAAATTTGTCTTCTTTTATAGAATTTTTTCAGTCCAGTTAACAGTTTCCCACAATGCCTTTTCAGTGCTATACATGCTGACAGGGCTTCATCTCTTTCAAAAGAGAACGATGCAGCAGAGCTTTAACCCGTTTCTCATCCTCCGTGCACGCTGCTCAAACAGATCAGGCTTCCACGACTTCAGCTTTCACACTAATGAAACGCGATAATGCCCATCGTCTCGTACTGTATTTTGCTTTCTAGATCATAACTTAGTGCAGCTGTGTTGTGCATCGCATTCTGTAATTTTGAGTTTAACAGTGAATATCACATTAATATGACAAACATTTCTGGAAAATAGTGAGCAAAAAAAAGAAAAACAAGCTCTTGATCTTTTGTTTTTTCCCCTCCTATACCCACGTGATGTCAGAGCAGCACACAACCTCGAACTTCTTACAGGAATCATAAAAATATGGCATTAACTCCTGAGCACCAGATGGGAACCATCAGAGCCTTCTGGGCCTTCTGAGAAGGCCCAAACATATCAGCATTTCAAATGTTATATTGAATTTCTTTCAGTCTTTAATTGCTTTTATTCTTTCATAATTTATTTTCATAATATTATTCTCTTCTAATTTTAATTCGGCCTCATTTTCTATCAAATTTGCATCAGAAATGAAAGGGTTTCTGTCCTGAAAACATTAAAATCCAGTTCTCCAATGAGATTGTTTTGTTTGTTGTCTCTCGGCTGAGACGGGTTTCGAGCGGCTCACTCATTGGTTCAGACTTCATTGCCGGGACAGAAGGCCATGGCAGTGTGTGTTTATGTAGGAAGTGACAGATGAATTAACCAATCAGATTTTGATTTATAGTGGGAGGGACCAAAAATTTAGCACCCTCAGGCTTCTTGAAGGCCAACACGAGCTTAACCACGAGTTGGTGCCGTCAGCACAGCAGTGAAATCACCTTCCAGCCGGTGTAGCGTTCATCAGTAGTGTTAGCAAATGCTAATAAAGCAGTCAAGCCAGTGCTAACTATTGAGAGCAGGTAGCACAGGCTAACGATCAAGAAACCCCAGACTCTTCTTCCACGCTGCATGCTCACGACAGTATTTTTCACTCAGACTTAAGTATTCATTTCCCTGTGTAATTTACTTAGTTACTTTTGAAATCAACATCGATGAGTACACACAACGGAGTGACCTGGCAGCCTGCCGCTAATCCCTTGTAAAATCCTTTGCCCTGTTGCTTTTTTGGTGTCTGGCTCAGTGTTGGCTGAGCTGAAGTCCCAGCCCTAATAGTAACAGTTCACCACTGCTCAGCACCACATCACACATTATATTCATATTTAGTCTGTTTCAGACAGGACTTTTCTAATAAGCATGATGACGTACAGTACAGTGCGTGTTTGGATTAAAATTAGCCTTGATTTTAAATAGGTTTGAGGAAAGGAAAATTTTTGACAAAAAAGTAAATGTTATTTTAGCCCTGTTCATTGAAAGGGATTACAAGTAATTGATTTGTTGAACTGATCAGAATGATGATTCTGGTTTGTTCCTATAGACCTTCCACATTGGCAAATTCTTGCATTGATCGGACAGAAGACTACAACTTATTTTCTATACACGCATACCTGCTTTTTAGATCTCAGCGAGGGATTCCTCCATCCTGCTCCTGAGCGAACTATCAGACTTTTGAGTTTTGCACGAAAAGATGATTATGCTCAGTGACTGAACTATGTGGTCCATGTTTTCGTGAATACCAAGAACAATAAAAAGCTGCAAATCAAATGTGATTAACATTATTTGGTCTGGGTTTAAAAACAAAACAAAACAATATTCGTACAGTTTTAGAGGTGTTCATCTCATCTAATTCAAACTTGTGCAAAGATCTAGTTGGGTAACTAGGCAATAATCTTTATCAAACTGACTTTATCAGCTTTACTATAAAGACTTGATCAGAAGAACGCAGTAGTGTGGCGCTGAATCAAAATTTCACATTCAAGCGACTGTTTTGTCCATGGAAAAACAGAACCCGTTACACGTTATTATCCCTATGGTGTTGACAATCATTCTAGCGTCCAAACCTTTGCACACACCATTGGAGCTTTCCAGGAACAGAGCAGCTCCTGGCTCAGACCTCATCTGTGTGTATTCCCTCTGCACAAAAAGGTGGTACGCCCTAGCTTCCAGCCGCTGTATTTTCCAGAAAGAACCGATTCCTATTGTCTAGGGGAAATCCTTGGCTTGATGGAGTATTCTGAAATTTCGACAGGCAAATGTTCAAATTGAGAAGGTCTAGGAGTTAATGGCCACCTAGAGAGAGGCTCTTCAAGATCCTCCAGTCAGTATCGAACCCAGGAACTTTGAGCCAATAGCTTTCTTCCCTTACAATGTGGGGATATGAGGTCTGGCTTGTTGGCTGCATGCGATGCTCATCTCCAGTTCTGGGTGGATGCGGAACGTTTATAGCCTCCATGTTGGTGTGGGCTTGTTCCAAAGAAAAGTTTGAATTGTGCTTTTCGTATTGTTGGAAACCATTGCATTTTTACTGGTGGCTTTCTTCGACATTTCCTTTTGAGTTTTCAAACCATGGGTCATGAGGCACAGGAAAATTTGGCTTATTTCCTGGGAAGAAATTTCACATTCATGTTGACACATGAATCATCTAATGGTTTGTAATTGTCTGATTCCAGCTCACAACCAGACTGAACGGTCCATCTTTTTTTTTTTTAACATTAAGTGTGAACGATTTGCCTTTCTGAATGGAATGGGTACAGCGTTGGTGTTCAGCCCCAGTTTCACCACTTTTCAGTGATCCTGACAATCAGGCTGTGCACATAGAGAGATTCCAGAGCCGGTTGATAAACTGGAAGTCGTGGGAAGATTTAAAGAAAAAAAGTAAATAGGCAGTAGGGTGATGTGATTTTTGTCCAGTCTCTCTTGTTCCTTTCCCTCTCTCTCTCTGTCCCTCCCTGTTTGGAGGCCCCAGCAGTCATGCTCGGCTGCTTCACCAGAGACACTCGTTCTTTTGCCCCTTTTCAACCTCATGCATCCCTTGTTGCCTCTTCCCAGCCATTCCCCCATCTTTCAGAGCCTTTTGCCTCATCTCACCCCTGAAATTCTCTCTCTCTCTCTCTCTCTCTCTCTCTCTCTCTCCCTCCCTTATGCAATGCCACTCTCCTTTTTCCTCGTGATGGCTGACCCCTTCTTGTGTCATTATTCGAGCCCTGCCATTGTACAACATGTTCCTTTTCTCTCTGGCTGACAAAGGGGGCATTTGATCAGAGGGTTACGGTGTGCGGCTCACAGAAATGCGACGACGTGGTGGTAACCTTTGTTCAGGGCCTGCAACGCTGCTTTGACCTCATCGCTCCCGAAGCGAAAGGCCCGAAGCCATTCAAAACGAGTCTCACTTGCTGAGCACATTCAATCAGGCCTGACCAGTCACAGATATTGGTTCCTGGTTAACTGGGGCTCACAGGCTTCTTGTTTTTCCTCCGGAGCCGAGCCGCCACCAGGGCCAAAAAAAAAGCTATACTACCCGAAACCTATTGAATAGTCTTGTATGCATGACTCTTGTGTTTTTCCCCCCTCAGACCACTGTCTCTAAAAGAATCCGAGTCCTAATTTACCCAAGCAGAGCTTTTCAACTTTAACCACTTTGTGCGGTTTTCTTATAATTAATGGCGCCCACACACATGCGGCGCATCACTACAAGCTTGCTTGAGGAATTTATGAGAAAAACATTGAATCATGTCTAAGTTCAAAACACTTGTAATTTGAGTTTTTTTTTTTTAAAAAGACGTCTGAGAATTAATTTAATTAAAATCTATATTTTACATACATTTAAACATAAACATATGCCATTCATCATAAATGAAAAGGAAAACAGGACACTTACAGAAATTTAATACACTCTCTATAATAAATATTTTTGTCCTCACTTTTAAAAATTCCTCTGATAAAAAATATATATTCAAACAGACAATGAAAAGGTATGGAGGCATCTCAAAAGACGTACACAAATCTGCAGAAGTGCACCAGAGAGGGTGATGTATTTTGCTGAATGGGATTGTTTCAAACAACGTAGCTGCCATGTGTGAGTGTATTTGTTGTGTGTGTGTGTGTGTATGTGTGTGTGTGTGTATCTCATTCCCAGAGATAAACTGCACATTATTACTTATGGAGCCTTTCCATAGTAAGCTGATTTGAGAACAATCTCTTTCTTTAAATTATAGTGAAGACGCAGTCCCGGCTCAGTCTCTTCAGAAGTCAAATAAAGTCTCATAACTCTGCATTTAAATACGATACACACAAATCGAACCCAGTTTGATTGTTCAAGCTACTGTACAAGAGGTCTTTTTAAAGATGTGTGCTATTGCTTAGTTCTATAGTGTGTGTGTGTGTGTGTGTGTGTGTGTGTGTGTGTGTGAGAGAGAGTCAGTGGGCCTCCTTAGTTGACGCCAGGCCGGTGGCTGTGTTTAGTCCTCTTGTTGAGCTGATAAGGGACAATATCGAAGGGCTTGAACTCAGTAAGCAGGTGTCCCCGTGGAAAGCGTTTCATGAAATGAGCTTCTCTCTGGTGCTGTTGCGTGCGTGTCGCTTTCCGTGGACGGCCCTTACGTGTAAACGCCATATACCAGCCTTTGTACTTGGCATTCTGCAGTGCTGTGTAGTTGTTCTCCAGGACGATCTCAGTAAAAATACAGTCCTTGCCATGACCCTTCCTCTGGAACAGGGACAGTAAAACGTTCAGAGGACATAAAGTTAGAAAACTGTTATTCTGCGGTGCTGGTTTTTATTGCATTGTGGAAGGTGGGAAAGGGGGGAAAGACGTGCTGAGATCGTGTTAAAAATTCGGACTAGATTCAAGAATTCAAAGACATTTATATTACTGTTTTATGCACAAAAGAAAACGGATAAAAATTCTATGAAGTAGGAGTGGAGTGGTATGAAAATTCATAGCGTGCTAACTGTAGAACCCAAATATCATGGGATTCAGTATTTACTGACAACTTTACATTTTGTAAAGGATGACGCTACGTGGAATATAAAAATGCAGCAATTGTGGAAATAACAAACCATTTGGTTATGGAGTTTTACAAAACAATGGTTATTCTTTAAAATGCCTTGTGTCTTTCTTTCTTTCTTTCTTTCTTCTTGTGATTCTGATTTTTGTGATATTGATCACTTACTATTATAGATTTTTCTATCCTGGTCTACCACACTAGTTTATTCTCACCTCTAATTTTACATATAAAATAAAGACATAATCAATACAAAATTTGCACATTGCATCACTTAAAAAAATATTTGCCTCACCCGTCCAATCAGCTTTCCTTTCTTGTTCATGCATATGTAGAAGCCTGTTTTAGCTCCACGGATACGAATCCGACTCCCAAACGTGTCGGTCTCCACAATCAGTTTGGCTGGAAATGTCAAACAAACAGGATTTGTGTTTTAAAAGATATTTAACAATCCTTATTACACTTAATATAATACTCTGAATTTGGTTGAATCCAAATGATTATGAAGTATGCATATATTAAAGAAGTAATTGTGTAGGTTTTTTTTTTCTCGATTTAGAAGATAATTTTTATAAAACATCAGAATGTTTTATAATGAAACGGAAATAAACATGTTTGAACTTTGTTTATTATTTTCCACAAATCAGATCAATTTAAAATCCAAATCTTATTCAGCAATTTTCCCATTCACTTAGTGAAAGTGGCAAAAACATACAGTGGTCTGTGATCCAAAGCCAGATTACACCACACCTACTTAAATTCAACAATTCTACACAATTTGAAAGTTATTTTGCTTTATAAAGCCTTTTAAATTTCATCTTTGTCATATATCAAATGGAAATCCTGTAAATGTGCACTAAGCAGGGCAATTTATAAAGTCTGAGACGTGGACATAAACTTCCCCTGGAGCTGAACCTCAGGCGGATCAGCAAAGCTGAGGATGAGCATCAATAAACAGGGACGTATTCTCCACATGGACGGCCCTGTTTGTTCTTTTATACTATAAAGTGATTACTCGCTCCTCTATTGAATTTCCTAAGAGGCTTAAGAAATCTTAAGTGACCACATTTGTCATGTTCGCTCCTTTCTCATTCCTCATCGCTCCATCTTCATTCAACGTGCATCTTCATTCGGCATTTTAAGCTTTGGAGGCTAATAATACAAATTCATTTATCATTGTCTTAAAGACATTATGCAAAATTTGCAATTGGATTCAAATAAAACAAGACTTTAAAAGTTAACAGTAAGAGTACTTTTATACACACTCTTAGGAAAAAAGTTTGAATGGTTGCTTTGCTTTTTGTCCTTTTTGGAGCTTTTGTTCTGAAAGAAAGCATCTCAGGGTTCTACCTGACGGAAACTTAAGAACCATTTAAAGTGTTCGAGTGCATAAGCCTTTTACTGATTCTCCATTTTGGATCTTTTTGACAGCCTTTTCCTCCCTGTTACGCTGGTGTGAGTGCGCTCGTGCTGCCTTATCATGATGGCAAATTCATATGAATCTCGTATAAAACGTGTATGAATTTTAAACTCGTATGATAACGTCACATTAAGGTGACGGTGAAGGGCGAGGCTCCAAATCCAACCAAATCGCATTTACAAGGTTAGAGTTCATACGAATCACATGTGACAGGTGGTAAAAAGGTAAACTGGGAGAAACACAAGGGGCTAAAATTTCAACACTGACCTCACTTCATGTCTTTATATCTTAAAAGTAGCGTGTAGGCTTTACAACTTTGAGTTGTAAAGCGATGAAAATGAGTCTACAAAAGAAAAAAGAATGAGACGAAGTGGAAAGATGGAGAGACGCACTGAGGTGACATTAACTTGTTACCTCAGGACGTGAGTTTATCCGTCTGTTTTGGAGTTAAAACGTGCACTACATCAGCTATAAAACTTATAAAACAAACCACTTCCACGAACGTAACCAAGCTGTTTTGATTAAGACATGTTATAACCTCCATGTTGAGAAGCCCCTTTTATGGATAAACTATAGACATGTTTTCTTACACACTTTCAAGGCGCAAAGCTTTGTCTCAAGGTTAGAAAATTATTCATCTTTCCATCCTCCAGTTCCATTTTTGTTCGACAGAGAGCTGCTCAGGAAATGTTTAGCTAAGAAGGTACAGAGGTAAGATGAGTAACTGATGTGTTTTCCAGACTGAGCTGGGTTTTCCCAAGATCCCACACATTCACAACCATATATATGACATTTCAAAATATGCAGTCTGCTTTATAGCTCAATCCTTTGGGACAAATTAGGATAAACTTTAGCCCTTTAGTCAAGATTGTGTATATTCAAGACTAATTAGTGAATATTTAACCCTGGTAAACCAATGGGTCATTTACCAGCCTGAAGATAAAGACAGCCATCCTTGATATTTGCTAATCTGGAAAATCTTAGCTGGTATATCACACTCATAAAATGCCTGTATGTCAAATGATTTACTACGTTTGCATGCACAAAATATTGTTTTTTGCCCTTATTCTGACCCCCCCCCCCCAATATTCATACTAAGCTGTTTACATGGCAATGAAAATTAATATTCCATTAACATTCCCATTTACATACAGCCGTACATACTCCGATTGTCTAGTTGGTTTGTGTACAATGTGCAGAGCTAACCGTAAACAGGTATGAGACCGTGCGTTGAAAAATTCCGTAAAGACCCCAGTTGAGATGCATATTCCGAACACACTGTATACATGTTCAAATAATGCTCCTAAAACCCAAATAATATCCACATATCCCACGTCTTAATTGGAAAATGCTAAATTCGGAATATCAAAATGAAATTTGGAATTATAGTGGAATATATATGTGTGTGTAAACATACTGTAAATTTTACAGTAATTTATTAGCAGCAGGGTTGCCAGTAAAATATTGAAAAATTTACAACAAGATACTGTAAAACATTTACAGTAAAGTGCTGCAATATTTTTACATCGTATAAAAATAACACATGATCCAGTACATGTGCTCATTTGACCGATGCCTTTTAAAAAGTGAATGTTAAGAATCAATGCTCTATAGCCCAACTATGGATGTTCGATAGTGCTGGGATTTGAACACACAACCTTCTGATCTATAACTCCAAGCCTTAACCATTGATTCAGCCATTTTTACCACTGAAATAACTCACGCTAAAAGATCGCACTGACCCTTGACTTTCAACTTGATGGAGTTGTATCCTCCATCAATGTCTGTATAAGTTGCATTTGTTTCCCTGCACATCAGCCATTTGAGCAAATGACCAGGATGATAAGTTATTTCATACTGCATAGGATATTACCGTACTTGATTATGGTAATCGTGTTATACAATTTACAGCCATTTTTTTTACAGTGTACTATACTAAACACTAAACATTCCTCCATTAAACTCTATTCTGGACGTCTGGCTAAAATCATCCTTGATTTAACATGTAAATTTGTTTGAAGTGTGACGTCATGGCTAATGAACTACACTCTCTTAATATATTAAAGTTTACCAAACTGTACTTATCCTTATTGCTGGGGTGGGTCCATCAAGTGTACATCTTTTTTTGAATACACATTAAACCTGAAAACACGAGTGTTAAAGCGAGTTAAAAGGCACTGCATGTGCTTTCCAAGGTACCAAATGTGTACAAAACATGGCGGTACTACACCAAGAACAAGAAAAAGTACAGCTTGGTACCTTTATTTCAAAAAGCGTATATGTCCATATGATTAATTCTAAGCCAGTTCTAACTATATAGCTTTAATAGTTGCCTACTTATTGAGCTAAAACATGCAGGGATACTATGCACAGCATTCTGGGAGTTTGGCTAAAACCTTCAGACGTTTACGGTGTATCAGTTTCAGAATCCCCCATAAACAGCTACCAGGGAAAAACCAGTACTCAACTGATTCTTTCCTTGAAGCTGGGGTGGTACCCTGAATACCCTAAATGTGACACACTTTGTAGCTTTAGTGTGTGCGTGTGTGCGTGTGTGTGTGTGTGTGTGTGTGTGTGTATCTTTTGCCTCAGTGCATGAAGCTTTATTGTAAAAGCGAATCACAATATATCATAAATCATTTGAAAGCTACACTATATCTATATATCCATGTGAAAGATACAAGATTTACTCTTGAGGGTACCATGTGAGCATGGTACAGGACAGGTACTATTTAGTACTCCCCCCCCCCCCATCTGAGTATGTATTACAATTTGGTTCGTGTAAATACAGGGGGCTGCAAAAGTAGGTATACAGTAAGGATTATTCCAGTATTACCAGTATTATAGTAGTGGTGCTAGGTTTCATTTAATACTAACATTTTGTGTGAACATTGCTTTTCATTACTGTATACCTACTTTTGCAGCCCCCTGTATATTAACATATTAGGCATGTTTGACCAAAAATGCATATTTCATGATCCAAACCTGTTCAACGATTTGATACGTTTTTAATCAACAGTACATTTCCTAATTTTAACAGCAATTCCTAATTTTATTCAAAATCTGATTACTCTATATTTGTATGAATTAGCTGTAGATTATGAAATTAACAACTTTTAAAAAATCACTGACATACAGCAATTTTAAACCAATTCACTGGAAATGACCTGTGAGGTAGGCTGATAATTCTAATAACCAAGTTATGACTATTACATCTATAACAATAGGAGCAAGAGCAACTAGGAGAAAGTGACTGATGTCTGGGGGTTTCTAGATCTTCATTTGAGAATTGTATCCATGATAGTTAGTCTGGTTTAGTTTCATTTATTACACCTGAGTTTAGGGTTTAATAATTTTGCTATATGTTAACAGGGGTGTGCTTAGTTTAAATGATGATTAGAATCAATTTTTGTCATGTTTCAATTTCATTTGAAATTGCCTGTATTTTGATTTACTGCTATTCAAAGGTGACGTGTTGTTGTTCTTACCGTGCACGTCTCCGTCCTCGCCGTTAGCCACAACCCTCTTATTGCTCAGCACCTGCACGTGTCTGCCGCTTGTGCGGCTGTACAGCTGGTAGGTGCGCGTCAATCGGCGGCTCGTGCGGTCTGACAAGCGGCTGTGCTCGGTCACGTGTTGCTTGAAGTTCGGCACGGACACAGAGTGCAGACCTGCCGCCGTCTGAGGAAACCAAAACGTGTAAAGAAACAGGCGATTCAGTGATTTGCATTTAGTATTCAACAACAGGCAAAAAACATGCATGATGTTTATTATATAGGCAAATTCCAGATAACAGATAAAGGATTAAAGGTGCTAATTCAGTCCTGAACTATAATTTATTTACATCAATGTATCATGGATTAATTTGCTCCATATGATGCATACACAGATATTTGACCCTAGCATGGTTGGAGGGAGCTTTTACACAGATGACATGCCTCTGATGGGTTGTTTTAGCACGAGTGATCTTTCACCCATCTTTCCATGCACCGTTTCTCTCAACGATATCTTTTCATGTCAGCTATGCATCAGATCCACATGCTATTACCATTACTTTTAGAGCATGGTGTGTGTGTGTGTGTGTGTGTGTGTGGGGGGTGGTAGTGGTTAAGGCTTACGTCTTTTCAAGATGTTTGATATAAGGAAGGTTTATTGCACTCACACACCAGCACGGAAATATAGGATCAGTTCTGTGCATGGCTGCAGTGATTGGTGCATTGCATCAACCAAAAATAAAGATTTGCAATACTTTATTGAAAAATAAATATACACTTACCTGTGTGTAAAATATTAGCGTCATGAATTGGATTAACCTAAAAAGAAAAGACAAGGTTGGGATTTGATGCAGCTAATAATTATACATATTCTTTGATTAAAAAAAAAACCAAGCAAACAAACAAAAAGATATGAGATGTACTCACAGGTAACCCCATTTAGAGGATTTGAACTTCATTGTGAAATTGAGCAAACTGTCTCTTGATTTAAATCCGTCATGAGGTCCCTGTTTCTGAGGGGACACAATTAGTCCCGATGGAAATGTCCTCTAAAAAAAAGGACATACATTATATATATATATA
>JAPEKM010000010.1:31759392-31770164 GCA_027575975.1 Cathorops multiradiatus
AAAGGCCCTCACCGGCCCCGGGGCTCGAACCCAGGACCTTCTTGCTGTGAGGCGACAGCGCTAACCACTACACCACCTTAGTTTTTTTTTTTTTCAGAAATTTCAAATTGGTCTACACTGAATTCGAGCAGTGATCAATGTAAAACGCAGCGTCCACATCCACATGTCATCTGTATTTCTCCCCAATAAATTCACATTCGTCTAATGTCATCTGAAATCTCTCCGCCTCGATATCGTTGCCATGTCTCACGCAGCATCACGCGACGTAGCCTATACTAGTGTCGGCCGGGGAAGTTGGGTTTTGGGTAAAACAGGCAGGGTGTAGTCTACACTCTTATCACATATGCCTACCTAACCTAACATAGGCTAATAGTCACATCACATTATGGAGCTTTACCCGAGTGCAAAATGAAAAAGTTGCAACAGACTAAATTAAGGTTTGGACAGCCAGCAGAAGAGCCGGGAAAGGGAAGGGGAGAAAATATTGTCAGTGCAGTGTGTGAATGTCTCTCTCTCTCTCACACACACACACACACACACACACAAATACACACGCACACGAATAATACACTCACACACACACTAATACAGCCTTCACACAGAACTAATAGCCCTACATTCTAATGTAATTTAAGATAATGAAGTGTAAATAATGCCAATACTTCAGGTAGCTGAGCAATACACTCCGTTCAGTTCAGTTTTGACTTTTATGTCAGACAAAACTCCACAGTTATGATGACACAGTTTTAGAATTGTTAAAGTAAATGTGTTGTGAGCCAAACTTACATTACAGGCAAGGGTGAGAACACTCCGTTTCAGAGAACGCATGCAAATGGATCTCAGTTCAAGACAGCCAGATCGACTGGTGCCTTTACATTACTGCTCAGAATGTCTCTACACATACAGACACCCACAAATAGCACACAAACTCTCTCTCTCTCAGAGACACACACACACACACACTATTATTATTATAAGGTGTAATACTAAAGCTTACAATTCAGCAGTTCACACCCTTTCTGTCATGTGTATGCTGCAATGTAAATGATGCCAATACGGCCCTGCACACCGACCTCTCCAGGATCAACCCTGCTCTGTTCAGCCTCCATCAACTCCGCTGGAACACTATTTCCAGTATCTGTAGCTCCAAGTACGGAGCTTCCAAACTCAACCTGAGCAGGAGGAGCAGATTCAGATGTCGCTGGCCAAACACTGATCACCTCTCCGCTGTCAATCACATCAGTCACTATACTGGCCCCTACCCACGATCAGTCACAACAGCTTCACCGCTGTTCCCCTCCACACTGTCAGTCACATCAGTCAATCGACAGCCCCCGTCCCCTCCATCAGTCACAACAGCTTCACCGCTGTTTGCCTCCACACTGTCAGTCATATCAGTCACTCTACTGCCCCCCTCCTCACCGTCAGTAAGAGCAGCTTCACCGCTGTTCACCTCTCAAATGTCACTCACATCAGTCACTCTACTGCCCCCCTCCTCACCATCAGTTACATCAGATTCACCGCTGTTCACCTCCACACTGTCAGTCACTTCAGTCACTCGACTACCCCCCTCCTCACCGTCAGTTACATCAGATTCACTGCTGTTCACCTCCGCACTGTCAGTCACTTCAGTCACTCTACTGCCCCCCTCCTCACCGTCAGTCAGAATAGCTTCATCACTGTTCACCTCCACACTGTCAGTCACATCAGTCACTCTACTGCCCCCCTCCTCACCGTCAGTTACATCACATTCACCGCTGTTCACTTCCACACTGTCAGTCACATCAGTAACTCTACAGCCCTTCTCCCCACCGCCAGTCACAACAGATTCACCGCTGTTCACCTCCACATTGTCAGTCACATCGGTCACTCGACTGCCCCCCTCCTCACCGTCAGTCACATCAGCTTCACCGCTGTTCACCTCCACACTGTGAGTCACATCGCTCACTCGACTGCCCTCTTCCCCACCGTCAGTCAGAACAGCTTCTCCACTGGTCACCTCCACACTGTCAGTCTCATCAGTCACTCAACTGCCCCCCACCTCAGCGTCAGTCACATGAGCTTCACCGCTGTTCACCTACACACTGTCAGTCACAGTGGTCACTCGACTGCCCCCCTCCTCACCGTCAGTCACATCAGCTTCACCGCTGTTCACCTCCACACTGTCAGTCTCATCAGTCACTCTACTGCCCCCCTCCTCACCGTCAGTCACTTCAGCTTCACCGCTGTTCACCTCCACACTGTCAGTTACATCATTCACTCTACTGCCCCCTCCACACCGTCAGTCACATCAGCTTCACCGCTGTTCACCTCCACACTGTCAGTTACATCAGTCACTCTTCTGCCCTCCTCCTCACCGTCAGTCACATCAGATTCACCGCTGTTCACTTCCACACTGTCAGTCTCATCAGTCACTCTACTGCCCCCCTCCTCACCGTCAGTCACAGCAGATTCACCGCTGTTCACCTCCACACTGTCAGTCTCATCAGTCACTCTACTGCGCACCTCCCCACCGTCAGTCACATCAGATTCACCGCTGTTCACCTCCACACTGTCAGTCTCATCAGTCACTCTACTGCCCCCATCCTCTCCGTCAGTCACATCAGCTTCACCGCTGTTCACCTCCACACTGTCAGTCTCATCAGTCACTCTACTGCCCCCCTCCCCACCGTCAGTCACAGCAGATTCACCGCTCTTCTCCTCCACACTGTCAGTCTCATCAGTCACTCTACTGCCCCCCTCCTCACCGTCAGTCACATCAGCTTCACCACCGTTCACCTCCACACTGTCAGTCACATCAGTCACTCTACTGCCCACATTCTCACCGTCAGTCACATCAGCTTCACCGCTGTTCACCTCCACACTGTCAGTCACATCAGTCACTCTACTGCCCTCCTCCCCACCGTCAGTCACATCAGCTTCACCGCTGTTCACCTCCACAGTCAGTCACATCTGTCAGTCTACTGCCCCCATCCTCTCCGTCTGTCACTTCAGCTTCACCGCTGTTCACCTCCCCACTGTCAGTCACATCAGTCACTCTACTGCCCCCCTCCTCACCGTCAGTCACAGCAGCTTCACCGCTGTTCACCTCCACACTGTCAGTCACGTCGGTCACTCTCCTGCCCTCCTCTCCACACTCTCAGTCACAACAGCTTCCCCGCTAGTCTCCCCTCCCCACACTCAGAACATTTCATGCTCCCCGAACTCGCATAAACCATGTAAAACCCTTCCTCATGTTTAACACGGAAGGAAGCTTCCAGTGTTTGAGTCGGGGAGTCCAGAAACAGAAACACTTGTCTCTGTAGAGACTGAACGGGTTTTAATGTGTCGCTCCTGCAGCCCAAACTCACCGTCCGGAATCCGCCCGCCAATTTCCCGCAGCGCTTCAGTTCTCACTCCAGCGCCTCGTGGGGAATAAACGGAGGGACTCCGGACACGGTGACCCGGACAGAGGACACCGCCAGCGGGGAAACCTGCACAAACTCATTGTTCAGATATATATACTGCTCTCTATGAGCTGTCTGTCACAGGAAATGCTGCAGGAGAAACAGGAAGTTGACGATAAAACATTCTACATTTGAAAATAACACTAAACCATGTTTATTATTCACAGATCTGAAGGTTACAGTAACAGATATGTCCGGCTCCGAGTCCAAGACACTGGGCTGTATCACCACCTGCACTCTGTCTAACAACCCCACTTACATCTGGTACAAGAACGGAGAGCCTGTTCCTAAGGAGCCCCAGAGATCTCCGTATTACATTGTCTATAAAGCGGATGCAGGCAGCTACTCCTGCGCTGTAAGAGGACATGAGGATCTTCGCTCTCCTGCTGTCTGTAAGAACTCACTTTAACCTTCACTCACTCTGTCATCGTCTCACTGGCAGCTTCTGTTAGTTTACAATCAACTCACATACAGTGATTCATGACTGAGTGATGCTTTTTTTTTTTTATCTACAAACCCAACTCCCCAAAAGTTGGGATGCTGTGTAAAATGTAAATAAAAACAGAATGCAATGATTTGCAAATCTCATAAACCCATATATATATTTTTTAACAATAAAACATAGTTTAAACATTTGATATGTTGTCTAAGAAAATGTATCATTTTAAGGGGGAAAAAAAAGGTAATTTTTAATTTGATGGCAGCAACACATCTCAAAAAAGTTGGGACAGGGCTACATTAACCACTGTGTAGCATCCCCTCTTCTTTTAACAACGGTCTGTAAACATCTGGGAACTGAGGAGACCAGTTGCTGGAGTCTTGGGAGAGGCATGTTGTCCCATTCTTGCCTGATATAGGATTCTAGCTGCTCAACAGTCCAGGGTCTTCTTTGTTGTATTTTTCGTTTCATGATGCACCAAATGTTTTCAACTGGTGAATGGTCTGGATTGCAGGCAGGCCAGTTCAGCACCCATACTTGTCTACTAAGAAGCCATGCTGTTGTAATAGGTGCAGTATGCAGTTTAGCCTTGCCTTGCTGAAATATGCAAGACTTTTCCAGAAAAAAAAACCCCATCATCTAGATAGGAGCATATCTTGCTCTAAAACCTGTATATACCTTTTAGCATTGATGGTGCTTTTCCAGATGTGCAAGCTGTCCATGCCATAGGCACTAATGCACCTCATACCATCAGAGATACTGGTTTTGAATGGAGTGCTGGTAACAAGGTGGATGGTCCCTCTCCTCTTTTGTCTGGAGGAGTCGGTGTCCATGGTTTCCAAAATTTCAAAGTTCAATTCGTCTGACCACAGAACAGGTTTCCACTTTGCTTCAGTGAAAACGACGGTGTTTCTGGATCATTTTCACATAATTTCTGGAAGTGTTCCTAAGCCCAAGTAGTGATTTCCATTAGTGAATCATGCCTGTTTTAATGCAGTGTCACCTGAGGGCCTGAAGGCCACAGGCATCCAATATTAATTTTCGGCCTTGTTCCATGTGCACAGAGATTTCCCCAGATTCTTGGAATCTTTTGAGTATATGATGTACTATAGATCAGTGTTTCCCAACCACTGTGACACGGCACATTAGTGTGCCATGAAAGATCATCAGGTGTACCGTGGGATGTTATCCAATTTCACTTAATTGTTCCAAAAATTATTTATTTACTGCAAATAATTTGTTTTTGTTCATCTATGCCAGCAACGTATAGTGACTGGCAGAACAATTAAATACTCTTCCACTAGATGGCAGCAGGTAGCTAATTAACCTGTGTATCTCTCTGTTGCCATTCAAGCAATACAATTAGTAATGCTTCAGGTGTGATAGCAGTGAGGGCGATGGATAAATATTTGAAAAGAAAAAGTACACAATCCAAACTGGGCCCTGGAGAAAATTCTGACCCAGATGAATATGAGTAGAGGTCAGAAGAAAGCAAAAAAGGTGATTTTCCACAACCTATCTATGCAAGCTGGGTTTTTCAAGCATGACTGCTATAAACACGGGTGCACGTTTTCCAGCATGTGCCGGAAGCTCCGTTTTTTTTTCGGTTCTGAAAAAGTCATTTTTCCAAATCATGTAAATCCGTTGAGATTTTCAGGGGGGTGACCCTCTCACTCTCAGCATATTACTGGGTTACCACGGTACAGTCTCTGCACGAGACAAATCTTTTCATCTCGTCTTTGCCACAAACCTCATTCAGTTTATACGCCACTCACCAACGAGTGGTCCTGACTAGCCCGTTGTTTCACGGTATTCTACATGTGTGATATCATGTTTCACGCAAGTAGCACGTTGTTCGACCAAATCAACATAGTTATTCCCATGAGTCGCCATTTCTTTTGGTGCAAGTTAGAATGGTGCTTTTGATTGGCTCACTGTTAACTGCCGTCCGATGAAACTTCAGCTTTTATAATTAGCCTTATTTCACTTCCCTCCCTTGTGACAGATCCACGTGCTTTGCCTCTGGTTGCTGATCAAAATATGTCAAAACGAAGTTTTTATTGGAAGACTCCAATACAATAATAATACATTTGAAATTAATGATATTGGCTGTGCACTTTTCTGATTTTTGTACTATGTAGTAATAAGTGAATTCAAAACATTTATTGGTGATTTAAATTGTCGTCTGATATTGTGTGACGTGCAAATGCAATGTGCTTTCTTCTAGAATTGAAATTATTCATCACAAGTATCTGCTTTAATAAACATGTTTTTTGTTTTTTTTTACATTTGATTACCTTTAAATTATGAAATAAAAGTAAGGTAGGTCTTGAAATGAGTTTGTTAGCTTTTTTATCATCTTTTCTAATGTGGTTATGTTGAAAACTCATTTGTTGTCAGTAATGGATTATAAAATATAATTTTGTATATGGAAAAAGCTGAATGTTGATATTTGCTAAAATCCAGGAGTTTCAAGACATGCGGCCCCTTATTTTAACTCAAGCTGTGTATATATTGTAAAAAAGGTATCACAGCAAAAGCATATTAAAAATGGTTGTTTCAACATTTAAATTAGTAGTTGCTAGATGTTTTGAAATATCAAGCCTTGTACTTGAAATATTATTTCAGATGAATTGATGAAATGTATTAAACATTTGATGTGAATATGCAAATCATATAATTATTAATATTAGAAATGTTTGCATGAGAGACAACCATTTTAACTTGTAATTTAGGTTTCTGAAAATTTTATACTTGCACCCATGAATATGCTGTTACACTGTTTAACTGGTTGTCTGATTTTATTTTGTTTGTGATTTCAGCATTTTGGGAAAGAAGGTCTCAACTTCTGCATTGAGCTCTGTGCTCAGGCTCTTCAGACTGACCTCAAGAATGATCCCGTCATCAAGTCTCTCATCTACAAAACCATCGCGTACCTGTTCCCCAACGACCTGGAGATCTGCAGAGCCTGCGCGCTGCTCGTGTTCTTCCTGGAGCGAACAGTCGAGGCCTACAAGACCGTGTTCTTCCTGTACAACCACCCGGACCTGGAGTACCACCTGGACACCAGTCCCATCGGGAACAACGTTCGCTTCGAGGTGATTCAGATTCTCAAAAAGGGCCTGTTTTTTGACCCTGAATTCTGGAGCCTTCTGAACATCAAAACGAACTGCCTGAAGCTCATGAGCGATGACGTCGCCAGAGCCGCCCGTGAAATTATGGAAGAGGACAAATGGGTGCCCGGTTACTGCGTTCGAGAGCATTGCAAGTGCCGCGCAGAGCTGGAACGGACTGTTATTACACAAGAGGCAAAGCCGGGGAGTAGAGACGAGCAGGAATCCGGGACGGTGGAGAAACCGCGCACAAGTCCTTCCGGTGATGCGTCTTCTGAAGTTCCTCAGTATAAGAAGAGAGGGAGGAAACCAGGGACACGGCTCACAAAGAACCTGGAGCTGTTTCCGGTCCGGCGTTCATTCAGGCAGTTGGATTTGGCACAAAATTATGCCAGGCAGCCGAACAACAGATGTCAGAGGTTCCTCACTCGGCAGACGGACAAGAATATTCTGAAACAGCGAGGCAGGAAACCCCGGTGGCTCCTGGAGCAGTTAGCTTCCTTGGGAGAAAACAGCGCTCCTGGGCAACGGAAGAAACCAGGGAGGAAACCAAAGCTGTTCAGCTCGTTGAAGGACATTTTAGTTGACACGCCAGTTATTGAAATCACAATGGAGTATTCCTACCCTGATAACGAAGTTGAGCTGCCTGCTGATGTTCAGGGCCGGTCTACATCCAGATCGACTTCTTCCACAGAGCATCGCTTCGGTCAACCTCAAACAGCGCCTTGTAGTAAAACTCCAAACTCGCTCCTTCAGATGCTGTTAGAGAAGTCTCCTCACTCGTGGGCAGACAAAGATGACTTGCAGTCACAGGAAGTTCTGGTCATTATTAGAAGATTCCACACCTACGCAAAAGTGCCTGAAGAGGAGGAAAGCCCTACGCTCGTTCCCCTGACGGATACTGTCGTGTTAGCAGTGCAGCATGCCGTGAAACAGGAAGAGGATTTTCACACTCTTGCGCCTATAAAGAGTCCTAACAAACCAGACGAAGGGATTCAAGTGACCTCAGTGACTGCTGCTGTAACACAGGAAGTCTGTGGTGGATCTGACCCATCATTACTTTCACCTCTTGAGCAGCATGTAGTCCCGGCTGACAGCAAAGTCAGTCCTCCCAAAGATCAAACCACTACCATAGAGACTGACGAGATTCAAGTGCTGGAAGACACCCAGGAAGTTTCTGGTCTTGCTCATAAACCTGACAGTGCTACTGAATATATTTGTACTACGTCTGAAAAAGGAACTGACATCATCTCTACCTCTGGAAATCCACTTAATACTACACCTGGACTTGCACCCCAAAGTAAAGTTTCTACCCTCAAAGAAATCCTGGAAAATCCACCTGAAGTCCGAGAAGCGGTAGACGCCTCTAAAAACGCATCCGAAGCTGAAATCGTTCTCAAGACTCCTGCTGCACTCGAAGAAGCGAAACCTCAAGAAACGACGTCGCAGCAGACCGCCAAGGCCGAACCCGAGCCGACTCAGAACACCGCCTCGTCGCCCATATCCAGTGCTCAGACTCCCGTGCAGCCCAAACGCCAGTGCAAGCTTTGTAATAAAACCTACGAGACGCCTCTAAGTCATGCTTTATGGCATTACCGGACTGAAAAGAAGTGCATGTTTTGTGACAAGCTGGCTATGACTCGTGGAGCCTTACAGCATTTCCAAAAGCACATCAAAAACGATTTAAGTCGGGTCGAAGGTCCAGTTGAGACCAAGAAGTCCGAGGGTGTACCTGAAGCGACCGGGAGCCCCGATCAGACCGCTCAAGAGTCGCCACCAAAGAAAGCGAAGCCCGGATTTGCACAGATCAAGTCAAGACTGCTGATGAGGCTGAAACTGACAAGGAAAGCCCAACCTCAGCGTGAGACGGAGAAAAGCTCCGATAATAACGGAACGCTCTTGAAGGAGACCGAGACGGACACCAAGAAGCCCGTATCAGAACTGGAGCAAAAAGAGAGTAGCGTGAAGAACGAGAAGCAGACTGTTCCACAAGAGACGATAAGATACTTAACAAGAGGTTCGGTTAAGAAGTCTGAGCACAAGGTACGGCTGCGTAGGACGGAGCTAGGCAGGAAAGCAAAGGCAGCCCCCAGAGACGGTTTTGTTCCCAGGGTGAACGGGGTAGTTAGAAGGAAACGAAGTATGTGCTGCCTTCAGGAAGAGAGCTGTCCTGCGACTGATAAAAATGTACCACCAGTAAAAGATGAGAACAAGACTGACGCAGAGAAGACGATTAGAAGTAATAAAGCTAGTTACGCTGTCAGGACTAAATCGGACAAAGCAACCAGCAATAATGTCGACGGGGAAAGTAAAAACTGTGCAAAAGCAAAGGCGCTCGAGGAACCGAGAGTAAAAAAGAAAAAGCACGACGAGGATGAAGAGAAAGTTGACGTCAAAGCGGCGAAGCAACAAAAGAATGAAGACGGTACTTCAAACGCGAAGTCCACGGACACGGCAGAAGAGAAGAACTCCTCCATTCCAAAGCAGCAAAACGGGACGGAGGCGGAATCCAGCGAGACCGCAAAGACAGTCAGGAGGAAGAAAGCCAGCACTCCTGTAGTCAGCTGTCCTATAGACACATGCACGTTCCAAGCCATGCCAGGTCCGGTCCTCTCGCATGTCCTTATACACCATGTGGGCGACACGAAAGCCCTCGAGTTCTTTTACAACTTCGCCGCAAAAAAGTGTCTGTTCTGCGCCAGAAGGGTTTGGACTCCTCAGCACTTTTTCGACCATGTTGTTTCTCACCGGGGAAACCTCAAACACCCGTGCTACCACATGGCCTGCCAGAAGAGGTTCAAAACGCGGATGGATGTCGGCGATCACATGGAGAAGGATCATAATCCTCTGAGAGCGCGGTGCTGCTTCCCTGGATGCACGGTGGAATCTGGCAGCCTCAAGGACCTGTACAGCCATGAAAAGTCTCATTACAAAGCAGCAACACTGAAAAAGGACAAATCGGAAAGTTTTGAGAAAGCCGTGGACAAACCCAGCCTCAGAGCATCAAGAGGGAAAAGTACTCCAACGGCAGCACAACAGGCAGACGAAAGAGTGACGCCTGAGACGACAGCGACGACGACAGCGACGACGACAGCAACGACGATAGCAACGACGACAACGACGACTCCACCAAGTGAAATTAAGGAACAGAAGACAAACCCGGATCCTGTAAACCAAGAAGACGAAACGCCTTTGACTTTAAATAGAAGTACAGTGA
Organism: Cathorops multiradiatus; assembly: GCA_027575975.1. Lineage (NCBI taxonomy): Eukaryota > Metazoa > Chordata > Actinopteri > Siluriformes > Ariidae > Cathorops > Cathorops multiradiatus. The sequence continues at coordinate 31,769,608 of JAPEKM010000010.1, forward strand.
ACTACAGCAGCAAGAGCTCCCAGCTCGTCAATGGTCACAATGAGCACGCACAAGAATCTGGTGTTAAAGCGCCCCCTACAGCTCCAAAAGAGCAGGAGCCGAAGTACGAGAAAGTTGTAGTAAAACCTTTCAGCCGACTTCCTCCTTCAGCTTACCTGGACGAGCTGTACCTCAGCATGCCCAAAAAGTGGAAGGGGCCCCAAGTGAGCACCAAAGGCTCCGATACAGATGAAGTCATCCCCGTCAAGAAACAGAGCTGCTCGCGCTGTAACGCAGCCTTCGAGTGTGAAGAAGAGCTCCAGCTGCACCGGGAAAAATGCACATCTCTCTTCGGCTTTGATTCGGATGATGAAAGTAAGTGCAGGCTGGAGCCGTCTTGAGCTGTCTTATTATTTTAATTTAATATTTTTTTAGGATTCTGTTAAAAGACTAAATCACCCCTACTTGCCATATTCAGCACAAAGCCGCCACTCTTATATATAGGGCTGGGTATCACTGCCAAGTTCCTGAATCGATTCGATTTCGATTCTGAAGGCTTTAAATCGATTAATCACGAT
>JAPEKM010000010.1:33610191-33620426 GCA_027575975.1 Cathorops multiradiatus
TATGTATGTATGTATGTATGTATGTATGTATGTATGTATGTATGTATGTATGTATGTATATGTACGGACAGGTTGACAGCTAATTTCGCTGGTACATGTGACTAGTGACAATAAAGGATTCATTCATTCATTAAAGCTACATACTCTAATGGTAGTTGAAATGTTGAAATTTAAAGCTACGCATGCTAATGTTAGTTAGAATGGTGAAATTTAAAGCCACATAATGTAATGTTAATCTGAATGTTGAAATTTAAAGCTACACACTATAATGTTAGTTAGAATGGTGAAATTTAAAGCTACGCACTCTAATGTTAGTTGGAATATCAAAATTTTAAGCTATGCACTATAATGTTAGTTGGAATGTTGAAATTTAAAGCTACGCACTAATGTTAGTTGAACTGTTGAAATTTAAAGCCACACCCTCTAATGTTAGTTGGAATGTGGAAATTTAAAGCTACGCAGTCTCCTGTTAGTTGAAATGTTAACATTTAAAGCTACACCCTCTAACGTTAGTTGGAATGTTGAAATTTAAAGCTACGCCCTCTAATGTTAGTTGGAATGTTGAAATTTAAAGCTACGCTCTCTAATGTTAGTTGGAATGTGGAAATTTAAAGCTACACACTCTCCTGTTAGTTGAAATGTTGAAATTTAAAGCTACACCCTCTAATGTTAGTTGGAATGTTGAAATTTAAAGCTACATACTATAATGTTAGTTGGAATGTTGAAATTTAAAGCTACGCACGCTAATGTTAGTTAGAATGGTGAAATTTAAAGCTACACACTATAATGTTAGTTAGAATGGTGAAATTTAAAGCTACACACTATAATGTAAGTTAGAATGGTGAAATTTAAAGCTACACTAATGTTAGTTGGAATATCAAAATTTAAAGCTATGCACTATAATGTTAGTTGGAATGTCAAAATTTAAAGCTACTCACTCTAATTTTAGTTGAAATGTTGAAATTTAAAGCTATGCACTCTAATGTTAGTTGGAATGTTGAAATTTAAAGCTACACACTATAATGTTAGTTGGAATGTTGAAATTTAAAGCTACAGGCTATAATGTTAGTTGAAATGTTGAAATTTAAAGCTACACACTATAATGTTAGTTGAAATGGTGAAATTTAAAGCTACACACTATGTTAGTTGAAATGTTGAAATTTAAAGCTACGCACTCTAATGTTAGTTGGAATGTTGAAATTTAAAGCTACACACTATAATGTTAGTTGGAATGGTGAAATTTAAAGCTACGCATGCTAATGTTAGTTAGAATGGTGAAATTTAAAGCTACACACTATAATGTTAGTTGGAATGTTGAAATTTAAAGCTACACACTATAATGTTAGTTGAAAAGGTGAAATTTAAAGCTACACACTATTTTAGTTGAAATGTTGAAATTTAAACCTCCACACAAATGTTAGTTGGAATGTCAAAATTGAAAGCTATGCACTCTTATTTGGAATGTTGAAATTTAAAGCTACACACTATAATGTTAAAATGTATAATGTATAAATAATGTTATAATGACATCAAGTCCCAGAACTATCCGAGATTAATGAGAATGAGTCTCTAATTGGAGAGGTAGCAGTGTCTTGTCCTATCCTGTCCTACCACAGCTAGGCTCTTGAGCATTACCTTTTAAACCTACAAAAATAGTACCCTACAAATTTAACACAGTAACTATGCTAACAGTAAAACACTTTTTTCTTTCAAAAACTGTGCAAATCTGGATTTTTTGAATTAGTCACAATATTAAACAAATGAGACAGCCCAAAAGTTCATTTCCAATCATAAATCAATTTCAATCCAAACTGCAGACACATCATTTTGCCTTTATACAGCAGAAAGGAATATGTCAAGAATAATCTACATGGGATAATCCCTCAGCATTTGATTAAAAATCTTCCATTGCCGATGCTTTAGCTTTCATTCACATCCTTTTGTATGCAAGTCTTAAGATTCCTAAAATTCCTAACTAGTAATTGAATAGTGAATAAAGGTTCCACTAGGGATGTATGACTTGTGTCCAGTCTCGAAACAATTTCTGCATTGACTTGGACTTATCTTGGCCTTCGGTGCCGCTTTCACTAAATATGGTCTTGGTCTTGACATAGTTTGCAAAAATAATGTTAGTCTTATCTTTTCATTTTGCATACACAGTGTTTGACAAGAAGTAATTCATTCTTCTAGAAAACAGCCTAATGATTGGCGCAATGCACGAACGAAGCCACATAGTTGAAGCCTGGAAAAGGATTTGATCGATTTCAACCCTCATAAGCCTTGAGCTTGACTCAATCTTGGCTACTCCTGGTCTTGGAGTAGATACACCTCTGAATTCTACTGTAAAAACACATATCCATGCAGAAGCATCTCAGCAGGGTAATTTTCATCCTGACCACAAGAGTGTGAGAAAGACTGTGTTACACATGCTGAAGTGTTCTGCTTAAACTAAAGTTTAAGTCATATTGATTAGGCTTTCGGTAAATGAAAAATAACAGACTGACATTTCTATGTTTACTTTAAAATTCTTGAACAGAGAAGACACGTCAACTTGTTTGTTTTACAGCAGAAAACATTTTGGAACCAAGTTTTTGGAATTGTTTGTTACTCCACAGGGACTGGTTTACTTTTTGGAAGAGCTACATTACTGAGATAAAGTTTGCGTAGGCTAGAACCCCCCAGCAGCTTCTATCCTTACTTCAAACACTCAGTCTTCACCAAGTTCATGTTCAGCTGCCTCTGACATCACGTCTGGTCGCTGAGGGCAATCAGACGGTCGGAAAATGACACTCTCTCTTTCTCTTTGTGTACTTTACTTCCTTCCTGTATTTACCCCTTCCCACATTCTCTAGCTTAAGCCTAGAGTATATCCACTGTGAACAATCCGCTCAGAATCCATCTGTTATCGATTGCATTTCTGTAAAAATGTATATATACCACTCTGAGTGTTAAAGGTCTACAGAATAAAACATTTAAGATTTTGTAAAATCTTCATCCAGGTGTTTCACAAGTCCTCTAAACATCACCTAGAATCAACAGGCATGTGCTGTGGACAGAGAAGAGAGAAGCAGACAGAAACAGAGACATGCTCCAGATTGCCTCCATGTGCGCCGGCTTTAGTGTTTAGCTTGAGGTTTTGTTCCTCATGAAAAAGACGTTCAGCAGGCAGGGGTGAAAGTATTTAACATCTGGTGGCCAGGACCATGCACTCGAGGAGTGTCTTAAGCAGAATGCCCGGCAGGCCTGCTCCCTACAAGCTCACATCTGGGCTTGAACACAGCAATACACTAACCACAAACAAGCGACAACACACAAGTAGCCAACTCAGCCTGCATCATTATGTGGGGCTGACTCAAGATGTGTAATCAATTTGTATCTTGAAAATGGGAAAGCCAGGTGTGTGTATATACCTGCGTCTGCTGTGGGATGTTTAGAAAGTTGTCCCGTGCTCCGATGCTGACAAACCTGTTGGGAGCTGTGGAGCTTGGCGAGGAGTATGCTGCTTCAACACACACACACACACACACACACACACACACACACACACACACACACACACCTGTCAGTGTCTGGGGATATTCTACAGTAGCTCAATATTACTGCATTTTCTATATAACTGTATAATTTTTATGTCAGTAGGAACTAAGATATATAGTTGTTTAAAATTATACACCCCCAGAAATATTTTGAAATCTCAATAATTTGCTGTTAAAGTTAAACTTACTGTTTTGCTTGCAACCCCTACAGTTGATCTAAGTAACAATATGGATTTAAAATGCCAAATTTTATATGTGCATACAGTATATAAGAGTAGAATAAAGATTATAATCAAATACAGATGGGTAACAAATTAAAGGAAAATCCGGATTAGATGCGCTGACATGTGCAGATGCTTTCCAGATAGCTTGACTGTATGATGCAATAAAGCATGCTCTGCAGGAGGTATACTTTTTTTTAAATTAAAGTAACATCAACTGTCCTGTGGGGTCTTCTGATGTTGTAGCCCATCCACCTCAGGTTTGGACGTTTTCTTGTATTCTGAGATGCGTTTCTGCTCACCACAGTTGTAAAGAGTAGTTATTTTAGTTCCTGTCAGCCCTCCTTTCAGCTTGAACTAGCTCTCATCAACAAAGTGTTTCCGCTTGGCTGCATCTGTCCATAGCGCTGCTGCCACATGACTGGATAACAGTATGAATGTTCAGGTGTACAGGTGTTCCTAATAAAGTAGATGGTGGGCATATACTATATTAGCATGTTATAACAGGGATCTTATAGTCGGGTTGCACTGCAGAAACGCTTCATTTTAAAAGACTAATCAAGCGTTTGAGAGTTCAGTGGTGCAGAAAACGCAGGCACTGGTCTACTGAGATGTGGAAAAAAGAAAAATGATACGGTCAGATGAGTCATCTTTCATCATGATGAGAGCAAGAAGGAGAACGCTTCACCATGTCAGTAAGAGTGGCTCCTGTACAAAGTTGTCCATATGATGAAGGATTAGGATTATTATCCTGAAAATGGGTGTGGTCTTTTCCAGGATGGCTCCGCTCCCATCCACAGGGCTTGAGGCTGCCATAATCACTGAAGGATTATCATTTTGGAAGAATGGTGTTCATCGCTGTAGTACACTTCAAGAAACTTGCAGAATCGATGCCAATATTTTTGCACGGCTCATTGCGTGGTGGCTCATAGGCTGCTTCATGACGGCTTTTCCTTTAATCTGTTACCCGTCTGTATAGGTCTTTTTTTTTCATATTTTTCTAGCACGATAATAAATGTCATGAGAAAATGAAGTATTTCTTTTTCAGGTGGTAAATCTGTGGAACGTCTTATGAACTTCTTTGATACTTTTGTTGAACTGATCGAATTCTGGGCAGAGCTATACAATGGACTCCAAATTTCAGACTAAATACGTCTAAGACAGTTTTATACAGGTGAGATTAAGCAGAGGCACTGAGAGGAGAACCAGCGTGTGTGTCGTCTCAAGCTCGCCTGTATGTGTCTGCATTTGCACGTGTGTGTGTGTGTGTGTGTGTGTGTGTGTGTGTGTGTAAGGTAGTAAAAAACATCAGTAAAATATGAAAGCAGGTTATGGAATGTGACTGATGCGATATTACAGATGTACAGCAACAAATGTGAAAAAGAGAGAGTGGGTGAGAATGAGAAACAGATCTTTAAAAGAGGTGCATGAAGGAAACAGATGATGTGAAAAAAGGAAGAGGAAAAGAGAGGGATGGTCTTCATCCAACACCCTCTAGTTCTCAAGGCCCGTCCTTTCTCCCGGCTCCTCCGCTGGGGCACACACAGATCCCAAACTTGCACCCCGACACCACACACACACACACACACACCCATACACACTTTAAACAGACCCCTGAATCAGGGTACGGCAACGTTTGAGACTTAAAGAAAACCGCTCCGTTTGATTTTTCGTTATTTTTAGTGAGACTGCTGTCGAATGGTTTGAAATGAAGTATAAAGTTGCTTTAATGTTGATTTTATTATCCAGTCTATTTTGTTGAATGTGATTTTGGAGTCCATGCACACTGCCCTGAATTTGATCTATCAAGAGAGGCAGGGAGGAGAGAAGTGAAAAGGAAATAGAAGGTGATAGAAAAGAAAAAAAGAAAAGAAAAAAAAAATGACAGTGAATATGGAAATCTAAGAGCAGCCTTTTTTTTAACCATTAAGGTTGTACATTTTAATCTGAGTTTGTTCTAGACAGAAAAATGAAAAGGTGAAAAAATAAACTCAATAAAAAAAAAACAGAAGGAGAGAAGCAGGAGAGCTTTGGTTTGAATTCTTGGCCTGACTATTTTAGAATTATGATGATACGTAATACTTCCTGGGTCATAGGTTATGACTTTTTAATGTTGCACATTAAGGGGGGAGTTTTCTCCTGAGTGTCCCTGATTGTCTCACTACATTCAGCAATTTGTTTTAGGGTTAGAAGATTATTCTTGGCAGCTATTTTTCCTTCTTTCCTGCATCTTTAATATTTGTCTCTGATATGAAGTTCCATTCTGGAGGCAGCTGTCTTAGTCACATCCTTTAAAGGTCTCTGACTGGGCAGCATTTTTTCTTTCTCTCTAATCAGTTCTTGCCAATTCCAACCCATCATTTAATCTTATCTACCATTTGGACAGGGTGAAGGCTAGGACATGTTTCCATGGAGACACGTAAAGCCAGCTATCGCATCTTTTCCAAGTGCAGAATAACTCACTTGGAGGAAAGTGCTATCTACCGTCTTCCGCATATACAAGCTCACATATGCTCACTACTGGCTAGTGTTGGTGTGATTGACAGGGCAGAGAGAGTCTGCCACTGTGAGTATGCCACCTCTCCCAACCAGAGAGCACAGCCAATTTTGCTCTTTTGGACTTCAGCAGATTGCTTTGAACTCGCGATCTCCAGAACGACAAGGCGAACACTTTTCTGTTGCGACACTTGGGATCGGATAGGCCTCAGTGGTATCATGCGTCATCATTTTTAACCCACGGCAATGTTTTATTTACTGTCACTCCTAAATTTACCAGCTTGGAGTGAAGTGAAGTGAAGAAGACTTTCTAGGCGAGAGTACACTAAATAACAGAACAAGCTGGATAGGCAGCTAACAATATGGACTTAAACAATATGGACCTTCTGAATGGGACAGGCTAAGGAGCTGCCTTCTGATTGGAACTGGGGCAGATATTGTGTATAGCTGGTACATTTCAGGGCTCGTGAAGGGGCTCGGCGCTCTTGGCGTCACTTACAGGGTGATGCGGGTGAGCCGAGTCCCCCGTCGGGGTGTGTATGGCTGGGTTTGGGGTCGGGCATGGGGAGTGGCACCGGCCGTGCCACCGGAGGAGGTGGAGGAAACAGGAAAGAGCCGGCCATTTTGCTCTGACCGCTCCCGTTAGGCTGCAGACACACACACACACACACACACACACACACACACACACACACAGTGAGGGATGACTCTGTGTGATAACACACTCTCTCTGACCATTCACACACACACGCACACACATGCACGCATAGACTCTGAGAATGAGCGCATGAGGAACAGAGGGTATGGAGGACAGGAACTTCCAAAGTAAAAAGAGACAGAGCAGCGGCGTTAGATAAAAAGTTAGACTCAGGGTAGAGGAGGTGTTTGTGTGTGTGTGTACGCACGCATGTGTGTGTGTTACCTGAGCACCGGGCTGGGCTGTGCCGTCGGAGCAGACGAATTGGACAAACTCCTTGAGCGGATCCTGGTGATGGTGGTAGCGGATGGTGGGGTGGGTGAAGTACGGGCTCGACTGCTGGATGATGGAGGGAGACGGGAAATGGAGAGCGGAGGCTGAGGCACGGGGACTTCCTATGTGTGTGGATGTGTGTGTGTGTGTGTGTGAGAGAGAGAGAGAGAGAGAGAGAGAGAGAGAGAGAGAGAGAGAGAGAGAGAGAGACAGGGACAGAGAGAGAGAATGACAATTCAGTGAAACACGTTCAACACTAAAGAATATGATGACAAAAATCATGATGATAAAAATGTGTATTGAGCATGGTGAGTATTTTTAACCCAACATGTAACCGTGGAAATATTATAATAATTTCATGTGTAAATATGTTTGTGTGCTATATGTTTTCTCTTCTATCTCTCGGCCTTTCTTTTAGTATCTCAATCCATCCATCTCTGACTGTCCTCTATTCCTTCTAGTTCCACAACTTTTATTCTTTGTTTTTGCAGGCCTTAACACACATTTCTAATCTCTCTCTCTCTCACACACACACCAAAACATGTTAGTCACTCAGTAATTTTGACTCACTCACTCACTCAAATACACAAATCTCTCTCCTCTCAGTTTACTTGGAATTACAGAAGTTTATATGATGTGAAACAAACTTTCATAATCACATTCACATTATAATCCACTTTAAACAAACAGCTCTGGATCCTCGTGACCTTTTCTGAACGAGCTTGCTCCAGTTCCCTGCTGCAGTTTTCTCTTAGGCCGGTCGGTTTGGCGATAAATGTTCGAGAACTTTGGGAATATTTGGGGAGAATTTGGGATTTCTTCCTCTCTTCTGGGTCCGAACGAGTGTATTTGTTCGTCACCCTCTGAGAGTGTGTTCGCTTTGCGTGCATCGTTACTTTATTAACAGGATTATCACACCCATTCGAGCGGCTTTGCATAGAAGGAGAAGATAAGAGTACATTTCCTTCTCCTCCTCCTCGCCTGAACGCAGTCTGTTTTTCATCCTCACTCTCAGCCTGAATGACAGCGTGTCTGCAGCTTATGAGCGGCTAATTATAAAAACCAAGAGACCAAAACGTTCAATTTTAGAGAGACTTCAGGTCGCGCATCAGTTATGCATTTGGACATGTTAAGAACATTTCTGTCTTACACCATCCCCCATCCCGTTTTCTCTCTTTTCACAACAGACCACAAATAATCTTCCAAGATGAGTCATTGGGGAGTCTTAAGTCAAAAAATGAAAAATGAAATGAACATGCTTGGCACATGATGCCGCACTCAAACTCGATGAAAAAAAAAAAAAACCTGGCGTCTAACGCAAACATATCTGACAAAAAAAAAAAAAATGCCCGGTATGGAGAGAGAGAGTGGATACCATTTTGGAAAAGCGAGCACTCACTGAAACATGTGTTTTATGACCAAATATAAACCAGATGCTCTGGCTTAAAGAGTCTGATGCACTGGGAAACAAAGAACAGACATGTTAAGACTTTGCGCTATGACTCAACCCCTCAAAGCAATAATCTTCTGGCGAGTGAGTGTCACTCTGAGAAACAACGGCATGATGGATGGAGGGGGAGAAGAGAGAAAGGGGGAGGGAATGCAGCAGGGATGAAAAAAAGAAGCTGGATGGATGGATGGATGGATGGTGATGTGTCCTGAGTGAGGCTGGCTACAGAGTGGCTTAGTGGAGCTGTTTAAAATTTTTCATTTATAACCCCCCGGGTCTCTTTAAAACAAGCCTGCAGTGTTTTCTTTCTCTCGCACTATTTATACATAAGGGTCAATTTTTTTTTTTTGGCGTGTCTCACCTGGTCTCACTCCCGCCAGCATGGGCAGTGGGTGGTGTGTGAAGGCCATGCGGGGGGACCTCGTCTGAGCCGACAGGGCGCCGAAATCGAATTTCCCCGACGGCTTCTTTAGAGACCCGGGAGAGGACAGCCCTGCCAGAGACCACATGATCAACAACAACAACAACAACAACAAGCAACAAACAACCAACAATAAGCTATGCCTCGGCTAACGGCGCTCCCCACATCTGTCACCTGACCTTGTCACACTTAGCTAACACTAGCTAATATTTACTTATGAACTAAAAAAAAAAAACTTACAGACAACAGACTAGTGGTACAAAACTGCGATGCGATAGATGGCTTACAACTCCTGACTGGAAGTTTAAACCGTCTCTCCTGTCTGTGTGCGCAAATAATGGAACGCTGTTATACCCGAATATACGCTCGCGTTATAGTCAGTAACCGCTAACTGATTAACTGGCTTCTGGATCTGTTTTGTTTGGTCGAATGAAAGATGTTTGATTTATAAAGCTTTTCTGAATCGTCCTTTATAAGGAATATAAGTTGCTGGTAATTTCCTACACCAATACACAAAGAAATAAACGAGTAAATACTTGCATATCAATTCAAATCCAACACACAAACTAGCGAAAGATCCATTCTTCATTTAATTCACATGACACTGGACAAATAATCATAATCATATTTAAACTGTATGAAAATACTTTTAAATAACCAACTATTTAAAAAAAATAGTGAAAAGAGTTCATTTTAGATAAGTGGCTGTATATAAATGTTTGGTTACACTGAAATGGTATAATAAATTATTTATTTACATAGTATTTCGATTTTGTTGACTAATTTTGTTTCTGTAGGAAAACATTCTGTGTGTATATATATATATAAACAATTATTCCACAAAATCGAGTCACATGTGAGCTGATAGTCGCCTAGGCATGAAGCACTGAGTTGGCAGTAAGCCATGTACTACGAAATTGAATGGAATAACTGTTTTATTCTATCCACATTCACTGGATTTAGAGAAATAAAGCATTTTTATTTTTGCAAATTCGATAAATAAAAACTTTACACAAAACGTCCAACAAAATAATTTCCGCTCAGGTGGACTTCTTAAAAACCTATCGATGGCTGCACAAATTGACATCAGTGTTGATAGTTTGTAGGAAGCGCCGTCTTGCTGTCGTGCCGAGGTCTAGAA
>JAPEKM010000010.1:33689690-33699808 GCA_027575975.1 Cathorops multiradiatus
ACACACACTCACTCTCTCTCTCACACACACACACACACACACACACACACACGCACACACGCTCGCTCTCTCACACACACACACACACACACACACACACACACACACACACACACACACACACACACACACACTCACTCGCTCTCTCATACATGCACTCTCTCTTTCTCTCTCTCTCATACATCCTCTCTCTCTCTCTCTCTCTCTCTCTCATACACGCACACACACACGTCCAGGCACAGCAATAAAACTATGCAGAAACATTAAACTCTTCACCTCCACACCTGTGTGTGTAAGAGAGCACGAGTCTAAAGCTCACACTAACACATGTGGCAATTAGGGCATTATGAAACCTGTTTATTTTTATCCAGTTTCAGTTTGCAAACATCACTCTATCAATGTTAACTATGAGAAAACATTTTACAAAAACACTGTCTGCGTCAGACGTGCTCAGAAAAACTACGACGCTAACTGAGTGAGCTGAATTGTGCAGTTGACGTTGGGTTTGTTAGTGTTTTGCAGGTTTTTGAGCACAAACTGCAGTGCAAATGACTTTTTCATTATTCCTGCGCATCTCGATAGTGCTGTGACGTAAACACTGACACAAACGTACTGGAGGTTCTGCAAAGGATAGCATTTACTACAAGGACAATAGCGGAACATATTCAGAAGGTAGATGATAACCATAAACATGAAGATTTCTTCAAATTCCATGCACTTCTGATTGTTTAGTTGACACGTAGCTGCTTTCAGCTTGAGTCACAAGACATAAAAGTGAGTTGGATACAACAGGATAATTATGACAATGTTTACACAGAGAAAACACTCGCATCTCTCTCCCTCTCTCTCGCTCTCTGGCAGCAACGACAATAATATCAACAACAATAATAGCACTACGTTCGCAGTGTGATTGGCGCGATTGGCAGGATTTTCTGGCAGCAAGTGTTGCCAAGCAGTGATCCAGGTAACATGGCAACTTCCTCTGCAACTATGGCACTCTGGGAAAACCTGTGCTACATCAATGAGGCCCAGGTGTGTGTGCGTGAGTGCATGTGTGCGTGCGTGTGTGTGTGTTGCCAGGTGGACCTGCATGACTGCCAAAGCAGACAAAATGCAAGCGGTCCTTCGCTATCTTAGTCCTGCTTTGAAAAAGACATCATCATCATCATTGTGAAAGAATACTTAATGTGTAAAAAGTACAGTTCGATGAGCATCATCAAGGAAAAATACTCGTCTCTGATTGGCTGATACTTTAACAAGCTACACGCCTTGATCATTTCTTTTATTCTTCTTTTCTAAAAATCTACATAAGATTGGATATGAACTAAAACCTTTGTCCTTTTATAAACAGGGACGTCCACAGACAGCGGCAGTGAGACGCTCCCATCTGACAGCCACATTTACGCCAGCGAGTTAGGAGAAATGTTACGCGCGGTATGTTCCCTAGTCGGAGGAGGGTCGGAGGAGAGATTTGAGGTTTGGGTTTTGTTTAGGTGATGAACGACAGCCAGAGAATTAACGAAACACAAATAAACCAAACCTGTTCAGATGGATTCCATGTGTGTGTGTGAAAGGATCAGGCAGTGTGATCAAACCCAAGAAAAATACTACACAGACACAGAGCAGGAAAAGAAATTGTGTTCTTTCCAGAGAGAGAGAGAGAGAGAGAGACGGGGGATAACAGGATCCAAAAGTAGGTCATTATTGCATATATCATATTTGTCCTACATTAAAACCGAGTACGGCAACATTACACACAGTCAACGCTGTGGGTCTAAACCACAATCTCTCTCTCTCACTGTCTCTTTCTCTCTATTTGCCTTTCTCTCTCCCTTTGTGTCTCTCAATGTCTCTGTCTCACTTTCACCCTGTTTCTTATTCTGTCTCTCTCACTCTGACTCTGCAAATGTGTTTCTCTCTCTCACTGCCTGTCGCTCTCTCTCTCTCTCTACCTGTCTGTCTCTCTCTTACACTGTGAGTGTGTGTGTTGCTCTCTCTCTCTCTCTCTACTGTACCAGTCTGTCTCTCTCTTACTGTGTGTGTTGCTCTCTCTCTCTCTCTCTCTCTCTTTGCCTGTCTGTCTCTCTCTAATACTGTGTATGTAAGTGTGTGTATGTTGCTCTCTCTCTCTCTACCTGTCTTTCTCTCTCTTACTCTGTGTGTATCTCTCTCTCTCTCTCTTACACTGTGTGTGTGTTGCCATATCTCTCTCTCTCTCGCTTTGTGTGTGTGTGGGTCTCTCTCTCTCTCTCTCTTTGCCTGTCTGTCTCTCTCTTACACTGTATGTGTGTGTGCGCGCGCATGTTGCTCACTCTCTCTCTACCTGTCTTTCTCTCTCTTACTCTGTCTCTCTCTCTCTCTTACACGGTTTGTGTTGCTCTCTCTCTAGCTCTGTGTGTGTGTCTCTCTCTCTCTCTCTGCCTGTCTTTCTCTCTCTTACTCTGTGTGTGTGTGTGTGTGTGTGTGTGTGGCTCTCTCTCTTTCTTTGCCTGTCTGTCTCTCTCTTACACTGTGTTGCTCTCTCTTTCTACCTGTCTTTCTCTCTCTTACTCTGTGTGTGTGTCTCTCTCTCTCTTACACTGTGTGTCGCCCTCTCTCTCTCTGTCTGTCTCTCTCTTACACTGTGTGGTGCTCTCTCTCTCTCTAGCTCTGTGTGTGGGGGTCTCTCTCTCTCTCTCTTTGGCTGTGTCTCTCTCTTACTCTGTGTGTGTGCGGCTCTCTCTCTTTCTTTGCCTGTCTGTCTCTCTCTTACACTGTGTATTGCTCTCTCTCTCTGTCTCTCTCTCTCTTACACTGTGTGTGTTGCCATCTCTCTCTATTTGTCTGCCTCTCTCTTACTCTGTGTGTGTCATTCTCTCTCTCTCTCTCTCTCTGCCTGTCTGTCTCTCTCTTACACTGTCTGTGTATGTGTGTCTATGTTGCTCTCTCTCTCTACCTGTCTTTCTCTCTCTTACTCCGTGTGTGTGGGTCTCTCTCTCTCTTACACTGTGTGTGTTGCGCTCTCTCTCTCTAGCTGTGTGTGTGTGGGTCTCTCTCTCTCTTGGCCTGTCTGTGTATGTGTGTCTATGTTGCTCTCTCTCTCTACCTGTCTTCCTCTCTCTTACTCTGTGTGTGTGTGTGTGTCTCTCTCTCTCTCTCTCTCTGTCTGTCTCTCTCTTACACTGTGTGTTGCTCCCTCTCTCTCTCTCTCTCTCTCTCTCTAGCTCTGTGTGTGTGGGTCTCTCTCTCTCTCTCTAGCTCTGTGTGTGTGTCTCTCTCTCTTGGCCTGTCTGTCTCTCTCTTACACTGTGTGTTGCTCTCTCTCTCTCTCTCTTACACTGTGTGTGTGTTGCCTTCTCTCTCTCTCTCTCTCTCTATCTGTATGTCTCTCTCTTACTCTGTGTGTGGGGGTCTCTCTCTCTCTTACACTGTGTGTGTGTGGGTCTCTCTCTCTCTCTCTTTGCCTGTCTGTCTCTCTCTTACACTGTGTGTGTGTGGGTCTCTCTCTCTCTCTTTGCCTGTCTGTCTCTCTCTTACACTGTGAGTGTGTGTTGCTCTCTCTCTCTAGCTCTGTGTGTGTGTGTGTCTCTCTCTCTCTCTCTTTGCCTGTCTGTCTTTCTCTTATGCTGTGTCTCTCTCTCTCTGCCTGTCTCTCTCTCTTACACTGTGTGTGTTGCCCTCTCTCTCTTTCTCTTACACTGTGTGTGTTGCTCTCTCTCTCTTACACTGTGTGTTGCTCTCTCTCTCTTTCTCTCTCTTACTGTGTGTGTATGTGTCTCTCTCTCTCGCTCTGCCTGTCTGTCTCTCTCTTACACTGTGTGTGTGTGTTGCTCTATCTCTCTCTTTGCCTGTCTGTCTCTCTCTTACACTGTGAGTGTGTTGCTCTCTCTTTCTCTGTGTGTGTCCCTCTCTGTCTCTCTCTCTCTACCATCTCTCTCACTCTGTGTATGTGTTTGTGTCTTTATTACTGTGTCTCTCTGTGCCTGTGTGTGAGCATGTGTTTCTGTCTCTCTATTTCTGTGCGTCTCCCTCACTCTGTCTCTCTTTCTCTGTCTGTCTGTCTTTGACATGTGTGTGTGTCTCTCTCTCTCTTTCAGTGTAATAACTGCCTTTGTGCCAAGACAAAGACTACGTCTGAACACATCTGTGTGTTCTCCAAGTACGTCTTTAAAATAGCCCTCACTGACCCGACGTGACCTGCTGATGCGTGCGTGTGTGTGTGCGGCACAGTTACCACACATGAGACGCTCAGCGTGATTTGATCCTGATTGATTGTGAATTGGATCAGTTTGAATTTGGTACTCTCTGTATAAAACTATTTATGATGTTACAAAGCAGCTTCGACTCTATGAGGTCTGATACGCAAATTATTACAGGATGTCGTGGCTGAGCATAGAGCAGAAACGCTAGCGAGCTCGCTGAGAATACAAGGACACAAATCGAGAGTCGGATATTGAAGCGGTCTCTTTTTCTGAACATGCTTCTCAATGCTGTTTTATGAGTTTCTTCTGGATTAAAAGATGATACGCAAATGAGTCGATACCGATTATTTTATCATGGCTACCTCGAGCTTTTATTCCGGTACAGCGTTAGAGTCCGATTGTCAATGTGTTTGTGATTATGGAAGCTGGCACTTCATTTCAGACGACACTCAAAATAACCATTTTATATACAGTAAACTATATAGTGCTCTCTCTCTCTCCGTCTCTCTCTCTCTGTCTCGCACACACACTGACTCTCTCTGTCACTCGTCCATGTAGGAGTCGAATCTGGGCGCCGAGCCATGCTGCATAGATCAACGCAACCTGCCAGCTCTCTCTATATACAGTCTCTCCATCCCTCTTTTCGCTCCATATCATGTGATAATCGGGACCCTGCTCTTTCCGACACCTCTCCCAAGCACGGCGGCCATGTCACTAGACGGGCGATGTCTCCATGCCGACCGACACTGCCCTCGTCGCACCTTGGATTTTGCCCAAGCAAGGTTTACTGGGACACACGGTTGCCATGGCACCAGTCAAAATCAAAGCCAATCGCGATGAAGAATGGCTTGTGTGTGGAATGGGGGGGGGGCTAAGAGTTTGCTTGTTTTTTTTTTCTTTGGAAAGACTGCAGAATGGATAGCAAGTGTGTCAACTTATCACTACACAAGTAAAAAGTTTAAAATAAAATTCTGGGAGTTTTTTAGGCTAAAGCATGACTAAAATAAATTCTTTACCGGAGATCAAAATAAGTCTTGGTAATTTTTAAACAGGGATACATAACAGCTATTAACATAAAAACGCTGAAATTCTAAATCATAAAATGAAAACATACACTTAAAGCAAGAGCGATTCGTAATAAATTCAATAATAGAGTTCATTCATCTGTCCTTCGTGCAAACCGGTGACTGACTTTACACCAAGCGAAGGTGCGACTGGAGGCATTAGCAGCTAGTTGGCACCCAAGTCTTACTGGCAAACTGGTGTGTACGCAATACACACACACACACTCTGCGGTAAAGCTGGCACTATCGTCTAGACCTCAGCATCGGTCACCGCGAATGCCGTCCTGTGCTGTCATGGCAACCGGAGGCCAAGACCCGGACACCAGACGGAGTGTCAGGTGCCAGACGACACTGAACTTCACACATGCATGCACATAAATGTACATGCCACCGTTCACAAACGCGTACAGGTTATCCATGAGGAGCTTATCGTATGACAGTCATCTCTAAAAACACACATAGTCGCACGCAGACAAACCCTGTCACGCTGTTCCACTGCACTGCTTTCTCTTTCTCTCACTCTATCACCCTGTTATGTGTGTAAACAAACAACAAGCTTTCCTCTCCTCCACACAGCGTGGAGCCACATGGAGGGGGGCGAGAGAGAAGAGATGCTCTTCCTGTTCAAGTCTGAGCTACACACGTTCATTTGGTTTTGGATTTAGGGTCCTGTGTGGTGGGGTGGGTGTGGGGTGGATTTACTGTCTTGCCTTCCCTCTTCCCTCATTTCTATTCCATTAGACAGCCAAGATTTGCTGGGTTGACGTCTGAATGTGTCACATGCCTGAACAAACCAACAAATGAAGGATAAAGTTGCATCACTTGGTTAGCTAGTAAGCTTACTATAACATCTGAACAGTTATTCGAACCAGCATCTGTTATATTTTTCAATTACGTTGTGTAGCAGTAAAAAAGTTTCACTGGTTCAGCTTGCATCAGGTGGCTCGTTGTGTGAAAGTTTCACAGGTGGATTTTTCACAATCTGGTTCCACCCACCAGTCAGCTCCGCCCTATCACATAGCAAATACTAACCAGAGCATCAGCGACGCAGACTCATTCATAATTAGCTAAGTTGCTCTTCATGACAACAATGAGAGCAATTTGAGCTTCAAAAAACCCCAATCTGAATCAAAATCCACTGAAAACTCAGTGAGGAGTAGCAATTTTTGTGAACTGTGGACAGATGGACAGACAGGCAGACGTCACGTGATGGCAACAGTTCCTCGCCCTATGAGCTAACAAAGGACAGCGAAGGCAAACATAAGCTTCCTCCAAGATACGTGAATCCAGTGTCAAAGGGCAGACTAACACACAAAGAGGAAAGTGCTATCCGCCCTCTTCCACATATGTGAGCTCACGGATGCCTATGACTGGCTAGTATCATTGTGAATGGCACAGGAGACAGAGTATGCCCCTCCCACCCAGAAAGCACTATCAAGTCTATGTGCTCTTGACACCTGGCCAAGGATAATGCTTTTCTATTGCGTAGGTTCATCATTTTTGTCGCATTAATTAACAGCTGACATAAGCTAACATACATAAACGTAAACCTTGAAAGATTTAACACTACAGAGCAGCCGTAAGCAAGAATAACACTTCACCTGTGTCAGACTCGATGTTTAAACATCTGTATCTGTGCTTCCCTCTCCTGTCTCATGGTCATTTCCTCTTCCTCTTCATTGTCTTAAGACCATGTCCAAACTGTTGCTTCTAGGCATGTAATGATTTACCCAATTCAGCATTCAATTTGATTCACAATAGGCAGTTCACAATTCAATTTTCTCATGACATTTTTGAAAAAAAAAAGTAATGAAAATTTTATTACGGAAAAAATGCAACATTTAACTTCTTATTCTTTATCAACTTAAATATTCATTTTGTTAAGATTTGCACTACCTCCGTTTGCTTCTCTCTTCTTTAGCTTTCAGTAGTTTGTAAAAAGAGAGCTCTGATTTCATATTAAATCTATTTATACAGTCAATCATACAACAACTCTTTCCCATGTTTTCGTGGCATTAGAGCTGTGTTACTTCTGCCTTGGGTGAAGTCATGTGTATTTCCTCTATTGTGTGTTATTGTGCCCTCTGCAGTCTAAACAACATAATTACAGCTAGGAAAAATTAAGGCCCTGGTCAAACTACAGCTTGTGATGGGTTTGCGAATACTTGGCGATAAAAAATTGGTAGTATCGCCACCAATCATGCGATGCACAGCAAATGTTCTCTGAGCCTCGTGAGCTGTTATTTATTGTGTTTCCGCCTTATGAGTGGCCAAAAATGTCATGAAAAATTTCAGTGCATGTACTGAAATTTGGTGGCAATGGTTTTGTTGGCAAACTAAGTGGTGAATACTCACAGATCAGTTTGGGAATATTTCCTGAAGCTCGGGGAAGCACTGCTACCCAAACGCCTCATTTTCATCGATAACCCATCGCAAAGCATTTTGAGCTGTAGTGTGGCCTTAGCCTAAGAGATTACGCAGCCTGATAATAATCACAATTCATTGTTTATTTCATCAATTCAAATCATCATAAATTTGTGATTTATCGTCACATATGTTGTTACATGCCTAGTTGCTTCACAAAGCTGTGAGTCAGCTCTGAGTCTCTGAGATTCTGTCTCTTAGGAAAATGCTGCTACCTTTTTAATGCATTCCACCAAGGATCCCAGCTCACTGCTCTTAAACTGTGTGCAGAGACAAATCACTAATTTTGCCTCTTGCAACAATGTTTTGGTTTTTTTTTTCATTTATGTCCAGTTGTGATGAGTGAACCAGAATCCAATCCAAGCACTGAGAATTTCACTCAATTGGGAGGTCGAAGGCTAGCCTATTCTGCTCATTCGTGTATCTAAATCTTAAACGAAGAAGGTTTTGGCTTTGCTTGCTCTTTGGGGAAGCGGTACACAACATGCATCACTTCTGTGGGCTCGTTTTACTGGGCGTGCTTTGAAAATGTCAGCGTAAACTGGAACAGAGTTGAATTTGAGTGAGTGCAGCAGCAAGGTGTCAAAGCCAGTCCAGAACGACGTCCAGAGTGGTGGTGGTGCATAGCAATTTTTGGCTGTAGCTGGTCTAAAGGCTCTTGTCTGTTTGGCAGCTCTGAGATTTGAATTCGTAACCTTCCTATCACTTACAGAACATCAAGCAAAAATTTAGAAATTTTTACTTTTAAACATTACAAATCCAAGCTTTCAGACCTTTGATTTAAGGCAGCGGCTAATTAAGAAGCGTTTAATGGTTGACTTGGGTGCGTAAGGAACGAGGATGAACAATAAACTGTGCAGTCCTGAGAGACATCAAACAAACAACAATTCTTAGAAACAGAAGATCTTAAGACAAGACAACGATATAACTTTGTCCTCTCTAGTGGCAGCAATAAAAGATCGAGAAAATGAACTACGTAATGTCATGAGAGCTGTTGGCACAAATGACAGGATACAAGTCCTCAAAGCAGCAGCTTGAACTGCTGTAGAGTAAAGGAGCGACATGACACTGAAGTGGAACGTGAAAGGGAGTATAATGGAGCAGCACCAAGCAGTGGATAGAAAACTCAAATGTTTCTGACCTTTCCTGAGATTTAACAGAATGAATACTGGGACACGGACGCAGTTAGTTCGACCAAGAGATATTGGAAACGGTTTCAGTGTTACACTAAAATTTCACTACACTTGTGTCTTTTTTGTGTAATTGTCAAAAAAAGTATTTAATCGTTGTGTTGGAAAGCTGCATGGAGACAGAGACGGGGTGTGTGTGTGTGTGTGGTGGTGGTGGTGGGGGGTGTTAAGGCAGGACTGAGTGCTCTGAAATGCAGGGAGAGAATGGGTGAAGAAAGAAAGAAAGAAAGAAAGAAAGAAAGAAAGAAAGAAAGAAAGAAAGAAAAGGATCAGAGGGAGAGAGGTTGGCACAGATGAGCTTCTGGCACCTTCTACACACAGCTCACTGAAACCAGTGCCAAAAAAAAAAAACGGCAGACTGGGCTGTACCCATCTCTCTCTCTCTCTCGCTCTCTCTCTCTTTTGTCTCATGCTATAGCTGTCTTCATTAACATACTGTATTCCTAAAATAGCAAAATCTACCAATACACTAATAATCACTAACAACAGAAACACTGTTTGTGCTTGCGCGTATGTTGCGTGTTAATCTGTAATTAAAACTGTAAAAATAAAAATTAAAAAAATATCTTTGTGTTAATTTAAAAAAGTAACATTGTTAAAAATAAAGCATAATATATTTATTTGAAATGTGTTTATTAATAATAGACAAATGTGTGATTATGTATAAGAGTACTGCAGCAACTTTGTGAATAAAGCCGTGTATGAGGATGGAGACTGTAGAAATACCTGCCAGAATGAAGTGATAAAGTCATCACCTCACATCACATCACAACACAACACCACCTCATGTCACCTCACATCACTTCATATCACAGTCACATCTCCTCACCTCACATCACTTCATATCACATAACCATATCGCCTTATATCACTTCATATTACATCATCACATCACATCACACCATTTCATATCACATGATCACATCATTTGGTATCACATGATCACATCACATCATCATATCTCATCATCACATCACTTCATATCACATCGCATCACATCATCACTACATAGTACATCATCACATCATCACCTCACATCACAACATCACATCATCACTACATCACCTCACATCATCACATCACTTCATATTACATCACCTCACATACTGCTAGACTGTGCTCACATCAGGATTATACATACATCATACTGAATGTATATGTTAGTTTACATAGGATAGTCTGAAACTGAAACCTCTGCCTCTGTTAATCACACACACACACACACACACACACACACACACACACACACACACACACAA
>JAPEKM010000010.1:33701886-33713144 GCA_027575975.1 Cathorops multiradiatus
TGTTACAGCATGTTAGAATGTGTTAGAGTGTGTGTTACAGCATGTCAGAATGTGTTAGAGTGTGTGTTACAGCATGTTAGAATGTGTTAGAGTGTGTGTTACAGCATGTCAGAATGTGTTAGAGTGTGTGTTACAGCATGTCAGAATGTGTTAGAGTGTGTTACAGTGTGTTACAGCATGTTAGTGTGTTGCAGCATGTTAGAGTGTGTGTTACAGCATGTTAGAATGTGTGTTGCAACATGTTAAAGTGTGTTAGTGTGTTGCAGCATGTTAATGTATCAGTGTGTGTTACAGCATGTTAAAGTGTGTTAGTGTGTGGGTTAAAGTGTGTTAAAGCGTATGACAGTATGTGTTATAGTCTGTTAGTGTGTGTTACAGCATGGTCAAGTGTGTGTTATAGTGTGTTAGAGTGCGTGTTACAGTGTGTAATCAAGTAGTCAAGTGTGTGTTACAATGTGTTAGAGTGTGTAATCAAGTGGTCAAGTGTGTGTTACAGTGTGTAATCAAGTGGTCAAGTGTGTGTTACAATGTGTGTTTGTGTTACAGCATGTTACAACACGTTACAGTGTGGTCAAGTGCGTGTTACAGAATGTTAGAGTATGTGTTTGTGTGTTACAGCATGTTAGAGTGTTACAGTTCAAGTGTGTGTGTGTCTTAGAGAATGTGTCAGTGTGTGTTCGAGTGTATGTATGTGTTACAGTCTGTGTTACAATGATGTACTTTCCCACTGTGGATTTTATTTCCAGAAAAGAAACACAGACACAGCTGATAATGAAGATCCGACCATAAACATTCAGTTGAACTGCTTCCCACTTACAGTTAGTGTGACACTCGGCCTCTGTGTGTGTGTGTGTGTGTGTGTGTGTGTGTGTGTGTGTGTGTGTGTGTGTGTGTGTGTGTGTGTGTGTCACTCCCAACTCTCCTATAATTTCACTGTGTGTTCTTTAAACCAAACTTGCATCTGTATATGTGCATATGAGGTGTGTGTGTGTGTGTGTGTGTGTGTGTGTGTGTGTGTGTGTGTGTGTGTGTGTTGGTCTGAACGTCTGAACCCCAGCAGGGCGCAGAGCACTCTGACTCCAAACTCACTGCGCAGCCAAAGAAGTGAGCTTTGGAGAAGATTTAGAGATTTGTTTTGCTTTTCTCTCTCTGTCTCTTTTCTGAAAGCCGGACATTATTTTTTCATTAATCTTGTGAGAGCTCTGATCCGCCTGCAGTGAGGTGCTGATATAAAAATTTAAACCGCGACATGATGTAATTCTGTGTGTATGCGTATGTGTGTGTTAATGTGCACACGCGCGTTTGTGTGTTCTGTCCTGGCTATCTCGCCGTGTCTAGCACTGAGTGACTAACAGCTTCAACACTCTGTCATCTGTCTGTTATTCTTTTACACACACACACACACACACACACACGATACCGTTATTTCTCTGTCCTTTCTGACAGTAATTCAGCTTACTTCAGCAGCAATAATGTTCCATATATAAACATTTCAATGCTAAGCACAAATTTTCTGTACATTGTTATATTATTCTTTTCCATTCTTTCGCCAGCTCTCGTCCTTTTTTCCCTCTCTCTCTCCCTCTGAGCTTCGTTTTTGTTCCAAATTCCGGTTTTGGCATGGTTCAGGATGGTCTCTGAGAGGCGGAGGAAAAACCTAAAATGGCCGAAGTCACACATTTCACACCTCCTAAACAGTACGACTTCAAATTTCCTCTGCAGCACGTTTAACACGAAATACTGAGCTCTAATAACGCAGCATCGTTAGTCATAAAAATGTGCACCTATCAAAATATCCTAACGTTAGCATTCGATCTTAAAAAAAAAAAGTAACTGGACTTGTTTTTCACGTTTAAAAACATATGCTTCCTTGATGAGTTTCTATGAATGTCCTCAACAGAACGGTAAAACTATCAAATCAAAAACATGTCAGGAACCATTTATTTGATTAAACGAGCAACTATTTAAATAAATATATCAGGATTTGGTTAACATTTAGAACATGTTAAGCCTGTATTTTACAGTAATTGTGAACTTGCGATCACAATATGTAACTTCCTGGATTAAACAGGATTATGATGTTAGTGCATTCACAGAAAGATTTTACTGCTCTGAGTAAATTATAAACTACGCATTCACTATGTTTTCGCAAAACTTTCATCACTAAACAAGAGCTATATGATTGCTTGTGGTTGCGCTTTGTTTTATTTATTATTTATTTACTGTACACTTATTTGGTTTGTTGCTTTTATTTTATAGTCCAACTGCGTGTAAATTTGGCATTTAAAAGATTGCGAGGAACATCAGCTGAAGTTGTGTAGAAACCAGGTGTTCAGATTCATGAAACGTGAAACGAATTTTACGGAGCAAAAACGAACACTGATTTGAGCATAAACGATGAATCGACTTCAGCTGCGTGGAAATCACTCCCAAAGCTCCTGTCCCTTATATACATGTAAGTCTTTTATTTACATGTCATGTGCATGTAACGCACGCATACACACCTCACTTACACTGAACACGCCTTAATTTCAGCAAATTGCTTATTTTATGCAAAGTAATTCATAGCGAAGCATTCAGTAGGCTGTCCTAAATCCTATAAAAAACGTAAACAGAAACGGAGGAAATACATTTCAGAGAAGCTGAGCTAGACAGACATTCTTTCACCTCACGCTGCTGAAAATAATAAAATTAAAAAAGCAGTAATGGAAGCATTCTCTGTTTTTAATAAAGCTGTTTAACGTTAATATCAGGTAGGAAACTAAATCGTTTAATACCTCAAACAGGTCAGATTTAATTGATGTCTGATTTATGATTATATAAATTATATAAATATCGGCAAGAAGTTATTTATGATCAAAATAAACAAATACAGTGAATGAAATGAAACAATGAGAAGCAGACTAGCAAAATGGCGTCTGCCGTGTTTTAGCATTGATGTGAAATTTTGTTATCGGTACAGACGCCACGATGCCACTTTTCCTGAACTCTTAATTACCGATGTTCATCCAAAAAATTATTCTTTATAAACCATTAAGCTTTAAAGTGATCTTTTTTGAACTGGAAAAAAAATCCATAACTACAAACACAACTTAGATAAAACTGCAGCTTTCGTGCAAAAATCACCCAGACTGCAAATAAAATTGTGATAAAAAATGGAAGGTATAATTATTTAAAAAAATTAATTCTAACAAAAATTACAAATTGTATTTTTATATGGTTTCAAATTATAATATTTTCCAATTGTAATAGGATCAGAATCAAATAAGCGTTTTATTTTTTCAAATCCTGGATGTCGTCTCTCGTAAGAGCCAGCAGATCTGATGCTCAGTGTCAGTATCGGGCCGATACCAGTGCGCGCGCGCGCACACACACACACACACACACACACACACACAAACAAACAAACAACAGTAGATCAAAAATGGGAAATATTTACACATTAAGCCATGACCGTTTTTTTTTCTTTTGTCAGGATTGACTGGATTATATTTATTATATTTGTATATCCATACTGTACTTGACAGTATATGTTAGATTTATAATGTATGTGAAAGCGTGTGACTGTGAAGTGCTTCAGTTAAAATAACAGCATTTAAAAACATGTTTCGGCTAATTGTTAAGGTTTCGGTATCGGTATCAGAAAAGACAACGTGGTATGGCGCCATGGCCAGGAATACGCTCAAAAACCCTGCTCTGATCTCTTTAATGATGATCTCACCAGCTCAAGCACTTCATGTTCACGGTGCCTTTTGTATACAAACGAGCCTGTTTACTGAACTAATGAGCTGGTAAAGATGTCGCTGTGCAGCCGGTTTCACATTTACAGATCACACACTGACGCTAAACACCATTACATTTTACTATGAGGTGTGTAACTGTAATGTTTATGGTGGCTACACTATTACTCCATATATTTTCTACACTAGAAAAAGATGACTAAGATGTCGATGATGATGATGTGTAAGGAAACTTCAGGAATTTGTATACACTCGTTTCAATGTGACGAACGAACAGTCAATTTGACTTCCGATTTCTTGATTTAAAATTGCAAAAACATGCAGTGCAAATACTTTTTTTTCCTACACTGGCTGAAGGAATACGATGTGGAAAAGAACCATGCTCATGATGATCATTTTAGTTATGACTGTGCTGTCAGACTGATACAATAATGAATAAAGCTAATTATTCTATCCTAATTATTCTATTCACATTAACTGGATATGAGCAATCGCAAGCTCTGATTGGCTACTCTATTACTAGGATATCAGCTCATATACAAGGAGTAGAGAAAAACAAAATGGCAGCTTTGTTTTCAAGTATTTAAAATAAACAGAAGCAGAGAAAAGAATAAAGGTGGTGGTAATGCACCTTTAAGTCGGTTTGCCAACCACCAAAAAACCTTGAAGAAGAAGAAGAAGAAGAAGAAGAAGAAGAAGAAGAAGAAGAAGAAGAAGAAGAAAATGATGGAGCATGTTGCTGAACCAGCTGAAGATGAAATAAAAACTCTCATTGAAAACAAACCCCCCCAAAAAATACAAAAAAAAGCAGCAAAATATGTAATAAATGTAATTTAATGTTAAGAACATGCTTTTTCCCCCAATAATTATTTTTATAGCATTTTTCACAAATTGCTCCTGTCATATTGCCGGTTTGTTTACATTCTAAGTGGAAATGATTTTGTCAGACGTTTTGTATAAAGTTTTTATTGAATTTGCAAAATGATTAAAGTAAAAACGCTCTGTTTCTTAAAATCCAATGAATGCAGATAGAATAAAACAATTATTCCACTCAGTCTCGTCGTACACGGCTTATAGACAACTCGGTGCTACGCACCTCGTTGGTTATCAGCTCATGTACGACTCGATTTTGTGGAATAACTGTTAAATGTATTTTTATAATTCGCTGAAATGTAACAGTGACTGAAGTATAAAAAAAAAAACTCTGAAGGTGTTTAGGAGGAAACGCGGCCACACTCGCTAGCAGCGGTCGGTCCATGCCATACACATTCTTCCTCACCCTACACTCTCTCTCTTACACTTATCTTTAACACCTTGTTGCAAGCGCTCTTACATTAACGGCTTTGTTTGTGTTTGTGCTGGGAAAGAAGAGGGCTGTATTAAAGTGTGGAACATGGCTGAGCCTGTTTGCTCATGGCAAGATGCAACACACACACACACACACACACACACACACACACACACACACAAAGAAGTAAGAAGCATCTTCCCACACTAATGGCCCTGAGGTTGTGCCAACCAGAACTATTGTACTCACAGCTCCCTGTCGCTCTCTCTCTCTCTCTCTCTGGCACACAAAAGGGGTGCTCACTACGCGAGACTGACAATGAAGGCAGCGTTTAGCAACGCTAAACAAAATGTTTACAAAAGCAATAATCACAAGGACAAAGAGCAGAGCCAGAAAAACAAATAAAAGTAACCAACTTGCTCCGCAAAAAAATACACACAGAGGACAAAAAAAAAAACGCTGCCGTTTTCTTTTTCTCCACAACATTCAGACACACATGCAGCAACATCATTGAATAAACAAACCCCGTGGATTACACAAAGCCACTTAAGAAAAGGAACATAAAATTTGATTTTGGCTGTGGCTCCTCAGAGGGCAAACATTAACAAACAAATAAAAATCATTCATCAGGTCTCGAGTGTATATATATATATATATACACACACACACCCTAAATAATCACACCCACACAGACGTACTTAGAAGAAGGTCTAGAAATACAGCCTGCAAGTGCGTGTGTGTGTGTGTGTGTGTGTGTGTTGGGGAGGTGTATTGGCACGGAGTGCCAGCGGCAGTTCTGGATTCCCGCATGGCTTCCCGCGGGGTGCCGGGCTCAGCCACGGCTATTTGGAGGCCGATAAAAGCAGCGGGGACACACTGGATTAGCAGCGATAAGATAACAGAACGCCGCAAGGGCTAACATTGTGAACGGGCAGCACACTGGCCAGCCCTGCCGGCACAAACATGGTGTGCGTGTGTGTGTCAGAGAGAGAGAGAGAATGGCAGACATGCTGGTAAATGGTAAATGAGATCCAGTAGCAGAGTTAATCCTCTATAACAATGAGGTCAGCCTTAAGGTTACTGTGTTTTACACACAAGACTCTGTTAAATATGTCTAACACAATAATGACCAAAATTGTAACTCTTACAATAATATCCTGTTTTTGAGGAAAGAAAAATTAATCCAACTCTGTAAGTCCCGTAACATCTATTGTTTTTTGAGCAATATAAAGAAGTATGGAGCAATATAGAGCAGTATGGAGCAATATAGAGCAGTATCAATCAGTATGGGGTAGTATGAAGCAATATAGGACAGCATGGAGCAGTATCGAGCAGTATACAGCAGTATCAAGCAAAATAAAGCAGTATCGAGCAACATAGAGCAGTGTGGAGCAGTAAACAGTGATATCAAGCAAAATGGAACAGTATAAAGCAGTATCGAGCAGTACAGAGCAGCATAGCGCAGTACAGAGCATTATTGAGCATTACTGAGCAGTATCAAGCAGTAAAGGGAAGTATCGAGCAGTATTGAGAAGTATCAAGCAACACCGAGCAATATGGAGCAGTACAGAACAGTATACAGCACTATCAAGCAGTAGAGAGCAGAACTAAGCAGCACTGAGCAGTACAAAACAATACTGAGCAGAGCAGCACTGAGCCGTATCGAGCAATACTGAGCAGAATCAAGCAACACTGAGCAGTATTAAGCAGTACTGAGCAGCACTGACCCATAGTGAGCAGTATAGAGTAGTACTGAGCAGTATAGCGCAGTATAGAGCAACACTAAGCAGTATTATTGAGCAGCACTGAGCCATAGTGAGCAGTATAGAGTAGTACTGAGCAGTATAGCGCAGTATAGAGCAACACTGAGCAGTATTAAGCAGCACTGAGCCATAGTGAGCAGTATAGAGTAGTACTAAGCAGTATAGTGCAAGAAAGAGCAACACTGAGCAGTATAGAGTAGTACTGAGCAGTATGACACCACCACCACAAAAAAAAACCCCCACTGTGGATCAAATATTGGAGGAAAATTAAAGAATGAATTTTGATCCAATCCTGCAACATAGATGAAAGACTGGAATTGAATTTGAAAAAAAAAAAGTCTTTATTATATCAGAAATGTTTACATCTTGTGTTTTTAGTTAGGACTGATTTTTATCATGTCTATAGAAAACAAGTCAAATAAAAACTTAATTTTTTTTTTTACATTTTTTTAAATTATACACCTGTTTGCAATAAACAATCTCTGTTTCATTCAATACGCATTTTCTATAAAAAAATTTTGATTTTAAGCTTTTCATTGTACTTTATTATATTTGCAATGTAAGTCATTTTTCTGTGAATAAAGACTTACTGAATAAAACAGCCTGTGTTGTTATTTTATTCGTTATGTGTCTTTTCGTCTAGTGTTCCAATAAAAAAAAAATCATCTTATAGATTATTAATTTTTAAAGAAAAAAATATCGGCTATCAGATGATACTCGACGTTTCAGTATCAGTATCGGAAATGGAAAAGAAAAGGAGGTATCGTGCCATACCTAGGTTTTTAGCTCGTTATTATCTGCTCAATTTGTGACAGTATTTTTTTTTTATATTTTTTCAATAAAAATTTCCAAAAGCAAACCTTAAATGAATGACCCATTTAAAATAAAATAATACATAAGAGGCCAAAGGACAAGTGTGTCTTCCACAATAGACATCATTTTTCTGGCTTATTTCCAAATGAAGCCTGAGATTATAGGCTTAAAGAATCAAGCAAAATGTGTGAAATGACACAGACGTGTTATGTAACATTTACGATAAACTGTCATTGTGTGAGTTCCTGAAATTTGTTCCTCAAGGTTTAGAGAGTTGCTCCAAATTGAACCGCTGCAAAAATAAATACTGTGATATGTCCAATGTATCATGGAAGGATATGAAACTCATACCTCACTCATTCCTGTACAGACAACATTTTTAAAAATGTACGTTATATTATACAATATCATGATGTATGTACGTCGTATATGTACGCCGTTACTGTCACATGACCATTGCGTTTCCATTCTTATGTGATCGACATGAAAATGTGAAGGGATACACTTCATTAATAATAAAGAGGAAAAGAGATCTCGGAGTACTTTTCATTTATAACATTGTTATAACGTTATAACCAGCTCATCTACAATTAGATATGGGAATGGTCAGCATTATGAGTGAACACCTCATATAAACATCTGTCTAGTGTGATAGAAAGTTGATAAAATAAACACACACACATAGAAACACTGTATCCATGGGGGTGAACATGAGCAGTGATATTTGGCAGAGAATAATTGAGTACACACCACACCAATGGCCACACACACACACACAATTCTAAAATACACTGCCAATGAGACAGCGGGCTGTGACTGGGAGACTGGCCACTTACTACACACAACCTAGTGGTATTAAGCCAATTAGAACAGAATGCTCTCTCTCTCTGTACGAGTTCAAATGAGATCTGCTCTAATAATGAAGCCGCAATAAAACTCGCCACGATACTCACGTCACAATTCCTTACGCCATGTTTATACGTCATATTCCCTGAGAGATGAAAGGAAGCCCTCGGGTACATCATTTCTCTAATTATAGTCATTACACCATTAAAAGGTGTGTGTTTTGAATGTTTGGGGTGTTTGTGTTGCAAAGTCTTTCAGATATTTCTGAAATATAAACAGACCAAAAGTTTAAAAGCAATAATATCTCTAATAACTTTTTAACATTTTCTCTTAATGGATATATAACGATAGTATTGAACTAATTCATTCTTCTTCCTTTTTATTTTTCCTTTTTTACCTTTAAAATGTAGCGTTTATCAGACACTATGTGCTCAGGTTCTCCTAGTAAGATGCTACAGAAGGTCTGTGAATGTAAATGAGATCTGATGCATCTTTTTTCTCTAAGTAAATAACTTTTATTTAGAAGAAGCTGAAATAAATCAAAATACTCAACAGGGAAAGAAAGAAATAAGGTCACATGACAATGCTAAATAATTGGTTGATTGTTAAATGTGTTTCAGCGAAATACGAGAATATGATGATGATGATGATGATGATGATGATGATGATGTTGTGTTGTATAACTGACCATGAGCCTGTTTGGTTTTGACGATGCCTCAGTTTGGTGTGTAATAGCTTCAGAAAATGTTTTACAAATCATTTACAATTAAACAAATTGTGCATGATGAATTTTCCTTTTCTAAAACTGACAGAGATATTCATGACGTCACACTTTAGGCCTGTAGTTTATGTATGAGTGTGTGTGGTGTGTGTAGATGTAGTAGACTCAATCGTGGAGAGATCATGAGAATGAAAACGTTCTTCTTGTGTGTTGGTGTGTCCTGCACTGACCTGGCGAGTGGACAAAGTAGGCCAGGTAGAGGTCGAGCTCTTTGACCGAGACACCGATGTGGTGCGGCTGCACGCACAGGGTGTGGTTGGAGCACTGTGGCGATTTGACGAGCCGCTCTCCGTCTGTGCTCTCCAGCGGGCTGCCTTTGAACAGGATGACCATGACCAGGTCAAGCCTCCACACCTTGTCGGCCTGCCTCAGGCAGTCGATGCGCCTCATCTTGCCTTTCTGGTCCGGGTTGGAGAGCACGCAGCACGGAGGCTTCTTGCCCGTCACGCTGAGCACAAAGTCTTCGCGGAACTCAGGCCGGATGTCCTTGCGCAGCTTGGCGAGGAGGCGCGACGCCCATTTCTGCTTGATCTCAGGCTTCTCACCCAGCAGCTCGTCCTTCACGGCACGCTCCTCATCCTTGGACATGCGCTTTTCGTGCTTTTTGAAGTATTTGCGCTTGCGTGCCTGCAGGTTGAACCAGGTGTAGGAGAAGGCGCGCACGTGCGGCAGGAGTGCCTCGATGAACGGGTGGAACTCATCCTGGATGGAGGAGGAGCAGGGAACAGGGGGAGAAGGGAACAGAACGAGAGAGGGGGAGAGGGAATTAACATTGTGCTGCATGGAAGATGAAGGAGAGAAAGAGAGAGAGAGAGAAAGAGAGAGAGTGAGCGGCGTAGATGAACAGTCTGCGAAAGAGAGCTGAGAGCGTGTGCGTGAGAAAGACGCTGGAAAAAGCAACACACACACACACTCGTATCTTTAACAGTACGAACACTTGCTTGGGATCATTCTGATCTCAAAGACTGAATAATATTCTACATTATCTAAACCCTCTGAGTAAAT
This sequence comes from Cathorops multiradiatus, assembly GCA_027575975.1. Lineage (NCBI taxonomy): Eukaryota > Metazoa > Chordata > Actinopteri > Siluriformes > Ariidae > Cathorops > Cathorops multiradiatus. Next base: position 33,712,123 of record JAPEKM010000010.1, read on the forward strand.
ACACTGATATTTTTAAACAAAGAAAATTGTAATTAAAAAAAGTTTTTCAAAAGAACAAAACCATCTGTGCTTAATAATATGAATGTTGTTAGAAGATAAAATACACATATGATTTGTCCATAACAAGATGGTAGGCATTTAAGCTTGGATTATATCATAACACAAGAAAAAATTATGAAAGATTTTCTATTAGCAAAAAAATTTTTTAAACCAGCCGTGCTTCACTGTAAGAGAGCTTAATTTCGCATTTTATTCTCTTACCACGTTCAGTCAGTTTCTAGCTTTTACTTTTTCATTTATGTTTCCTAATTTATGCATTTTCATTTAAAAATTATATCACTGCAAATCAAAAATCACTTAATCATTTAAAGACGGAGCTTTTACTTATTTTTTTTTACTGATCTTGTCCTTTTTTATTACATGCAACACGCTATAATCACAACACTGCACAATCACCAAACAAACGCATGCAACACACAAAAAAGCAGAAAACATTGGTAGTTACCATTTTGCACTTTCATCATAAACTTCAGCATAAACAAACAAACAAAAAAAAAAAGCAGAGCAGGTCCTCTCCTTGCTTTAGTCAGTAGCGCATGTCCTAATTCTTGCTACCCGGAGAAATAAATGTAATTGTCTTAAAAATTATACTCGGACAGAAAAAGGGAGTTGAGAAAAAAAAAAAAAAGCCAAACAAAATGTTCTTCGAGTGAATGTGTTATAGGAGGGTAAAATTTTAATATGCAAAAGGAGAACATGGAAAAAAAAGTTGAGAAAAATTTTAGATGTTGCGAACTCAGACACAGAAAAGACTGTGTGCAATAAAAAAAAAAGTGGAATGATGAATATAATCACAAAAAAAAGTGTTGGAGAAGAAAAATCGTTTGGCAAAATGGCAAGTGACGTCTGTTCAGATCTGGATATGAGAGAGAGAGAGAGAGAGAGAGAGAGAGAGAGAGAGAGAGAGAGAGAAGGGAACGCAAGGACAAGAAAGCAAAAGAAGAGCAGAAAAAAAAAAAAAA
>JAPEKM010000010.1:33793735-33809255 GCA_027575975.1 Cathorops multiradiatus
TCAGTTTTTGAGATTTGTAAATTATTGCATTCCGTTTTTATTTACAATTTGTACTTTGTCCCAACTTTTTTGGAATCAGGGTTGTATGTCTATTTCTTATCTAGAGTGTTTATACTGTTTATATTGTTTATTTCAGTTATTCTATTTGTATTTATTGCATTGCCTGTTTACACCGTGGGTCAGAGAGGACTGAAATTTCATCTGTACTGTATGTTGAGTATGTATAGCATATTTGACAATAAAGTTGACTTGACTTGATATAAAACCCCTCCCTTTCCATATTTGGATTGATGATGTTTTAATAGTTAGGATATTTTAGTTCCAGCCATAAGAGTTGCCCCCACACTCAGAAAATAAAGTATATTATTGTCCCTTTAGGAGTACAACGGCTTGTCACTGGGGCAGTACCCTCATCTAAGGTACTTATTTGTACCCTTTATATATTGCTTGGGAAAGTATATGTACCATTTTGGCCCTAAATAGGTACACATAGTTACCCTGAGGTCCAGTAATGAGCCCTGGGGGTATATTAGTGTAGACTGTGTCTTGGGGAACAGAACTGGACTCCTACTGTACCCATATTTCCTACAGTGTTGTTGGACTTGGATTTGTAAGGTTTGAAGATTGGTTTCCCAATCTTGTTGGAACCTGCCATCCACTTTGACAAGGTTTCCAATTCCATCACTGGCTACATGAAAAAGTGAAGTTTTCTTTGTGTTTGTAGATCACGGCCTACTAAGATGCATCACATCTCTATTCACATTCATTAGGGACAAGGATTAGCAGGCTATCTGTAGTCACCAAGCGGACAAGCAGATTCACTACTACTACAAAACAATATTTGTCATGTTTAAAAATGTTAAACTAGAATGCTTTTCATAGTGGTGTCCCACACCTCAACGCTGTAATCATAGTTACTTCTAGCTAGTGTTCTAAATCCCACAACCTGCTGCACTACACACATCAGTCATGTGTGACCTAGCTGGCGTAGTACATTTTTAATTTTTAATTACAATCTTTTCAGAATCAGGAAACAGTGATGAAACAAAGCAAAACAAAAGCAAATCTGTCATACAATTCTGATACTTATTATATACACTCACTGGACACTTTATTAGGAACACCCATAAATCCACCTGCTGTTTTATGCAATTCTCTAATCAGCCAATCCTTTGACATGCATAAAATCATGGACATACAAATCAATAGCTTCAGGTAATGTTCGCTTCAAACATCAGAATGGGGAAAAATTGTGATATCAAAGTGTGACTTTCTTTCATTGTGGTTTGAGTATTTCAGAAACTGTTGATCTCCTGGGGTTTTCACACACTACAGTCTCTGCACAGAATGGTATGAAAAACAAAAAACATAGAGTGAGTGAGCGACAGTTCTGTGGGTGGAAACACACGCCTTGTTGATAAGAGAGGTCAGAGGAAAATGGCCAGATGCATGGTTCGAGCTGCCAGGAAGGATATTGTAACTCATATAATCTCTCTTTACAACCGTGGTGAGCAGAAAAGCATCTCAGCATGCAACAGCAGAAGAACACATTGGGTTCCAGTCCTACGGCCAAGAACAGGGATCTTAGACTCAAGAACAAGTTGCTATTAAAGGGGCCAGTGAGTGTGCACTAGAAGTCCAATGATTTGGATCAATGCATTGATTTAAATGTTAAGGAGGAAACTGAATTGATGCTACAATCATAAATGGATTATTCTCCAAAAAAAAGACAAACAACTGGTGTGTAAACACCAGAGTTTGTCCTATTGGCTGGAGATCGTGTGTTTGAACCCTGAAGATGCTCCAGCTATCTATAGCCAGGGATTCATGAGAGCACAATTGGCCATACTCTCAGGAACAGATGTTGAGTCACAGTCTCTCTCCTCTATCAGTCAGAGCTAATGTATGAAAACGTTCACAGATAGCGCTTTCTGCTTCCCTCTGAGTGTGTTCCATCAGCTCTTGACGTTGCATGAGCAACGATTTGCAAAGATGTCATCAGGTGGCTTCATGTGCTTTGGACGTAGCATGTGATAGCCTTCAATCTCGCTGGTTAGTAGCTTTTGTTTGAGCTCTAACTGGAAGTTAAATTCAATTAAATTGAGCTGAAAATCTGTGGAAAAGAAAAAAACCCTCTGATACTTCTTTATGGCATCATTCTTGATTTAACGGCCACTGATTCTGAACAAACCTGGTCACATATCGATCAGAGGACTTCTTCCATATACACTGTCAGAAATAGGGGTACAGTAGGAGTCCATTTTTGTCCCTCAAGGTACAACCTACACTAGTAGTCCCCTGAGGGCTCATTATTGGACCTCAAGGTAACTATGTGGAACTTTTTAGGGCCAAAATGGTGCATATATGTTTCCAATCGGTATATAAAGGCTACAAGTAAGTACCTTAGAGGGTCCTGCTCCAGTGACAAGCCATTGTACCTGTAAAGGTACAATAATGTACTTTATTTTCCGAGAGTGTATGAATAAATCATATCATATTATATTGAAGCAGATTCGTCAAATATTGACTCATTGCCTTATGAATACATATGAAATCGTATTGTATGGGAACCTGAGGTTTACACTCTTAGTATACAATCACCTCACAAAGCAGATAAAGGCATTAGACACTGAATCTTTAGCCACAACGTTAGCCAATGACATGACACATTAGAAAGGATGTTTGTCGTCTATGTATTAATACACTTAACTCGCTCATTCTTCTTCTTTTGGCTGTTAGGGGCCGCCATAGCAGATCTGTTCCACATATTTGATTTGGCATAGGTTTTACACCAGATGCCCTTCCTGATGCAACCCTCCCCAATCTATCCAGGCTTGGGACTGGCACTAAGTATGCCCGGTGGCTGGGCATGTTACCTAACCTGCATGTCTTTGGGCTGTAGGGGAAACCGGAGGAAACCCATGCAGACACCATGCAGACTCCACACAGAAAGGCCCCTGTCGGCCATGAGATTTGAACCCAGAACCTTCTTGCTGTGAGGTGACAGTGCTAACCACTACACCACCATGCCACCTTTAATACACTTAACAGTTTCATTTCCATCAACTGAAACACAACACTGAGCAGCACACTGGAGACTTTACTAGTTTAGTGGGTAAGATAATGAATTTAAAGTTTGTCCACCCCTGTATTGCATTACTCGTTAGCCATATTAGTGCCATTGTTCAGAGCAGTGTCCAAACATGCCCACTCCGGACTACAGTTCCCAAGCACCACAGCACCCCTCATCTCTGGAATTCTAGAAAGTACACCCGTTTCCCATTTCTCCGTAATTACTTCCCTGTATAAGCCCAGCATTCATAAACACTCACCGCAAAGTATTGTTCTGTGTCCCCGTGCCTTATCATCCCAAGCCTCCTGACTTTCTGCCTTCCTGACTTCTAGTGCTTTTGACTTTGTTCACATTTATTTCCGACTTCATTTACTCGCCTGCCTTTTGACATTCTGTTTGCGAATTGACCGTCCCTGACTACGTCTTCAGATTGCTGTATCGGATTTGGTTACCAGTTTGCAACGCAGCCGCTCTCCCTTGCGTTTGGATCCGTAAGTGTCTGCACCCCGACAGCCATAGATTCAGTCAAAAAGTTAAGAACCATTTCTGAAACGTCTCGGTTGACTTGCCATACGTAAGAGAGAGAAAAATGATGTACATTCAATCTGTTCTTGTAAAATGAGAGACAGAGCCTTCTGTTCACAATCCGAAGCAATTACTGTCCACCATATAGAACAGATCATTCGCAAATACAATGCATATTAAACAAACAAACAAAAAACAAGGTACGTAAAAACAAGAAAATTTCACAACCGGCACGTCTCAAAGCTCGAGTTTTGTCAGATAGCCGACCTTAGGTTCTTTTTAGAAAGGTTTTTTTTAAAGGACACCTTTCTGTTCTGTTCACACCAGTTCATTTGTATGCTGTGAGATGCATTCGCAAGGCGAGAGAGAGAGAGAGAGAGAGGTGGGGGGGAAATGTTGAGGCCAAATCTTTGTCTTTGGAGGGGAAAAAAAAGCGGTGAACTGCATAGCCAGAAAATCCTGCAAAATCCTATTGCATTTCACAGCTTTCATGGACACAGAAACCGCACCTGGTACCGGTCCAGCCGAGCCAAAAACCATCCGCCAACCAGCTATCCACCACCACCACCTACCTGGCACACACTGAACCACACACACACACACACACACACACACATGCACTGATGCCTCTTATGGGACGAAGAAACAAATCACACACACACACACACACACACACGTCTCCATGCATGAAGACGCATTTTGAAAATAAAAAAGGCAATGCACTCATACATAGGCGCACATGTACACGTGTACACACTCACATAAAACCAACCACCAATATGGGTTTTATGCATAAATAGGCCTACATATTAAAACACACACACACACAACCTCATAATAAGTTCCAGCCATTGGCGCAGAGGAGTGGTGAAAAACAAAGGCTATTCATATCCCTCCCAATGAGAGGTTAGCACTCCCGTTTCTCTCTCATGCGTTTTTATAGAGGCTTAGCAGCACCATGCTAACATCTTATCCGACGAACGTGCCCTTTCCACTGACCTCTATTAGTACATTGTGGTATTAAGAGTCTCACAGATTTCTTATGTCTTTTGAAAGGGGACTGGAGAAGACAAAATGGCTGCCATATTGGCCTGCGATGTTCAGTGTCCAGGTCTTAGCGCCTGGCAGGAGGTCAGTTATGGCCGCGGATGTTAGCTTCGGTTCCAAAACCGAGAGAATAAAAGGCGCTTTTCTGCCAAAAAACGACGGCCAGAGGTTTTATTCATCAAAGGTTTTGGGATAAAAGTGCTGATTTATGATCAGTTTTTTTGTCTGGCATCCTAATTGTGATACTCGGCCTCGGGGCTGGAGCTGGAGCTGGATCGATATTTACTGTGTCGAAGTGATATCGGGGCCAAACAGAATCAACATAAATTACCGAGCCAGTGAGTGGAGAAGAAGTCCAGAAAACATTACAGTGCTCGTCTTATGAAAATGACGTCAACCCTGGAAATTATACCTTATAAAACTAGACATGTTAAATGGTTTACTGTCTAAATTGTATTTTAATATGAGAGCGGGAACGTGTTCTGTTTAGCTGGTAAAGTTTGGTAAATCTTTGAGTCCGCTGTTACACGAATGCGTTCCTGGTGAGTTACTGTTAACTGACAGGAAGTAACGTCATACACGCAATGCTTGAAAGTTCAAGGCATTTCTGGCTTCAACTTCTTTGCAAAATGTAGCATGTTTTTAATGAATTTTTAATTCCAAAACAAAATTAAAAGCAAAGCATGTCTCCTAAGACTGAGGTGTGTCGTTCAAGGCTGGTCAAGTGGAGCCGATTTAAAAAAAAAAAAAAGCGGAATTTTGATCCACCAATCCATTATCTGTAGCCGCTTAACCTGTGCAGGGTCGGGGGGAAACTGGAGCCTATCCCAGCTGACTATGGGCAAGAGGCGGAGTAGACCCCGGAGAAGTCGCCAGGACATCGCAGGGCTGACACATAGAGACAAACAACCATTCACACACCTTCACATTCACACCTATGGTCATTTTAGAGCCACCAATTAACCTAACCTGCATGTCTTTTGACTGTGGAAGAAACCGGAGCACCCAGAGGAAACCCACACAGACACGGGAAGAACATGCAAACTCCACAGAGAAAGACCCCCATTGACCACTGGGCTCGAACCCAGAACTTTCTTGCTGTGAGGTGACAGTGATAACCACTACACCACTGTGCCGCCCACCTAGGATTTTATGAGGTAATTTTCATACAGTAAGACTAGCACTTTAAAAACTCGACGAAACACTGAAACCGAAAAGGTGGTCCGTTTTCTAAAGAACATGGCTTTGGATAAATAAAATCACTGGACGCTATTTAAAATCTGATGAAACAGAATCCCAACATCATCGAATGAGTGGCTCCAGAGTCTCGGAGTGGATTCGGTGGTGTTGTTGTGGATGGATTTTAGCAAAAAAAAAATCTTGGTACCAGATGCCAGTTCGGCTCATTGAGAGACGCATAGTATTAATTATATATGATGCGTGTATATATATATGGAGCATATGTGGGGTCCATATGGCCAACCCGTAGCCAGAATCTGGAGTTCCCTGTCCTTAATTAACATTTTAGAGACTCTGCAGTGGAGAAAGCGAGAGAGAAAAAAAGAAAGAGAGAGGAAGAGAGAGAAAGAGCACGATTCAAAGAGGGCTGTGGGAGCTGGTGACCTAATTGGAGTCAATAGAAATGTATGTAAATGTGCTAATTGCGACAGGTTTCCTTTCTCCTGCCAGTAAATGGCGGCCTTTTGTTTCAAACGTTTAATTGGTCGACCATAATGGAATCAAATGAGAGGGGTTTGAGCTATAGTTCCTGATGAGATGGACAGAGAGAGAGAGAGAGAGAGAGAGAGAGAGAGAATGAATGTAGATGTATGTTGATGGACATATGGTGAGAGTCGTTCTAACTGGAATGTCTTGAAGTCATTCACACACACACACACACACGCTTCACAAAGACATGGCTGGGTTTTCAAAATAATTTGGCCGTGAAGCAATGATGATTGTTTTTTTTTTCTCCAAACGTAACGTCACAGTCATTGCAATTTGCTCCATTGTTTACCTTTGATGCTTTTTAAAATTTTTATTTTATTTGTAAGCCGGAAACATCCAGACGCCAGCGATGGCTCGCGCTTCAAAGCGAGATCGAAATAGAGCGAACGGCGGGAAAACGAGAACGGAGGCTATATGAAAGGCTGGAGCCTCCTTCCTCTGTGCGTCTGCCAGGAGCACCTCGGGGAGAAGTGTTGGAAAAATGTGATTTCTCACACCGACGTCTCAGAGGGAACAACACAGAGCAAGACAGGAAGAGAGCGAGTGGTTCACGGGAGCTGGAATAGTGGAACGGTTGCGGCGCCGCTAATTATCGCGGGGCATTTCAGGGGCTTTGACTTTAGTTTTCTGGCTGGGGAAGGGCCCAAGCTGCGCCAGAACTGCTCTGCACTTTGCACCTCAGCATTTCAATTTGAAATGTTCATTTCTTTTTTTTTTTCCGTGTGGCTCGTGCAGGCTTGGGTCAGCTCACTGTGCGTGCGAGAGGAAACACAGATGTGTGTCGGTTTCGATGTCTTCATGGGCTGCACGTCCAACTCTCAACTTGCACATCAACACACACACACACTCGGTGACCACCGAACAGAAAACTTTCCCTCGCTCTTGAAGTTTTTTACAGCCAGAAACGAGTTCACGCGGCTACTCGCCGTCACCGCAGGACACGGTCGCCATGACAACCGTGGCACAGAGACAACCACGTCGACCTATCAGCTCGAGGAGCGTCTGCCAGATCGGTTCAACTCACAGAATGTTCTGGAAGTCAAGCTGAGTCGAGTCCACGTGTCATCTGTCTGTCTGAGAAATGAGCAAAGAATATTTGCCCAACGCTAAAGTGCATGAAAAAAAAAAAGCCCAATGAGAAGTTGCACCATGTTGTTTGCATAACGCTCACTGGGTATTAGAAGTTTTATTCAAAGTGAGTTTTTAACACATGCGCCTGAATGGTTCAGGCCTGACTACAGATGGTAGAAGGTCAATAATAATAATAATAATAATAATAATAAAAAATTCTCCATAGCTTCCTTCCATGATCCTGGCTGGAATTCTATATTTTCTCTGCGAAGCTACAATTCTATTGGCTAAACAGGAAAATTCGCACGAAAAGGCCTGAAAACGAGCTTCAAACTCAGGTGCATGCGTTCGTTTTATTTTATTTTTTTCCACAAGATTAAATCCACCTAAGAAAGAAAGAGAAAGAAAACTATACCTTCACCAACAGAACAGTAAGGTCACAGCTGTAGAGCAAACACGGTGACCTTTTACCCTTTCTCAAGGTCATAACGCAAAGCTCCATCGCTCACTGTTTATGCAAAACCCAAACATGTTAATATGGTTCCACCCTTGTTAATGTGGATGCTCCTTCCAGGTGTGCTAGGCATGAATAGAAATAAGCAACTTGCTATATTAAAATAATAATAATAATAAGGTTTGTCATGATGAAAAAATGCTTGCCCAAGGCCAGTTCAGTTACAGATTTAAATCCTGACTTATTGCCTGTGAGGGCGTGTCAATCTGTCCTCCGAGGTCTTGGAAAGGGAACTTTTGATTAAACATTTGATTAAAACCAAATGCCAAAACCAGTTGAAACACTTCTGTGGTTGAAAAAAAAAAAAGAATTACTGAGAACAGTGGGGGGGAAGAGCTTGACAAATAAAAACCGCAAAATACTGTTAGATTTAATACAATAAGCCACCCACTGTATAGGACTAGTGAGGTGAAGGAGTGACGACGTGAAAGGTGTCATTTGGGGTTTTGAAACAATGACAAAAAAAAAAAGAACAAAACAACAAAAATAAGAAGGAGGAAGAGAAGGATGGTGCTCATGTGACAGTTATAACATGTGTTATTACATATAATAACATGTAAATTACATGTACGACCTTCAAAGAGTTTAGTTTTAAGGTTAAAACTTGAACTTTGCATTTTGAACTCCAAGACTCCACAAGCTCAAGTGAAAGTTATCAGTAAAAAGTCTGCTGTAGGTTTCTGGTGTAATGCCGTAGCAGCGATAAGTAGCTCGAACCACCAGACGCTCTCAAACATCTCTGACTCTCAATCAGGTACAAGTAGCAAAGAGTACTTTTACATTTCTTTTATATGTTTAGTATGTAGCTTATATATAGCTTCGGGAAAAAAAATACCTGAAGGTGCATAACTGGTAATTGGATGGTTGGATATATGAACGCTAATTAAGCGTGCATCACATACACCTTGACAAGTATATAAAATACATACATACAGTTCGAGAAGCAGCTTTGGGACCAGAAGGTTGTTGGTTTGATTCCCTGAATCCCTAACTACTCTCCATGTTGTACGTTGCTCTGGATAAGAGCATCTGCTCAATGCCTATATGGACTGTTATACAATTAAAAAAAATTACCTGCTAAAGCAATGCATGCATGTTATTTTAAATACATGTAATAAACTTTTGAAACCTGAATACAAAGAATTAAAAACAAGTTCAACATTCATAATAAATTATTTGATTACAAACCAGCCCTGACTTTAAAGACCTGTAGGTTATTTAGTGTTACATTCTGCAGATATATTCTTGTTTGTTTGTTTGTTGTTGTTGCTGTGGTGGTGTCTGGGAGTCTGAGTGAGAAAGAGATTAATTCGCATATCACGTACCATTGTTGTGAAGGGGATTTGTGCCAACAGTCTCAAACACCCATTTCCCTTAAAAAAGTCGGCTTTTCCAGAAAAAAAAAGACAAGAAAAGAAAAAAAAGAGAGAGAGAGGGAGAGAGAGAGAGAGAGAGCCCAGCGGAGAGGAAGGCGCAGGGTGAAAGAGTGCACGGCTCTCGGTTTCTTCGGTGATACCGGAAGCGACGGAAAGGAACTCAACAAGTCGGCCCCGAGCCCAGAGTGTCTGAGTCTCTGCGCCCCGTCCTTCGCCTCTCTCTCCTCTTCTTTTTCTTCCTTCTTCTTTTTTAAATAGAAAGTTACTTCTCTCTCTCTCTCTCTGTCGGAATCGCGGGCGGATTATCAGAGACACGGTTCCGTCTTCATCCCGACACCAGCAGCAGCGGCAGCGCCGTGACAGGACACACACACACACACACACACATACGCGCGGGCGCTCGTGCACACACACACACACACACTACTGCGCGTGGAATTTCGACGGTGGACCACAGACGTGCGACTTCCGGTGTTCAAAAAAAAAAATTAAACACACACACACGCACGTACGCACGCGCGCGCGCACGCTGAGTAGCGACGCGCCTCCAAAAGCGCAGCGGTGAGTATTCAACATGGACATTTCCACTCTTATCGCTTCATGTCGGTTTTCTTTCTTTCTTTTACCTCTTCTGTTCCCCCTCCTCTCTCTCTCTCTCTCTCTCTCTCTCTGTGGTGTTTTTGACGGTACCCGGACCCCCCGGTTCTCTATTTTCCCTCAACACCTCCTCTGACGAGAAGTTTAAACACCGGATTGATTCAGCAGCAGAACCCAGAGACTAATATATCAACACACACACGCGCGCGCGCGCGCGCGAGATCGTCTCAGTCCCAGACTGAATTAAAAAAAAAAGGGATTATTTCTCTTAAACCGGGAATAAAAGTCGGTTCGAAGCGCGAGCTGGTCAGTCATTAACAGCGCGCGCGCGACCGGCAGGTTGTCTAGTGTGTGTGAGAGTGTGTGTGTTGGGGGGGCGGCTTCGGTCATTAATTTACTGAGCGACTGGCAAGCGCGCGCACAAATGCACCTACATTTAAAAATAAATAAATTTGTTCATTTTTATCCACAATGAACTGGGCAAAACAACAGCAACAACAACGACAAAAGTGCCACCGCGGAAAATATTTGCAAGTTTAAATGTTATTTTCATTCCCCAGATCTCACTGCTCAGCGCAGCAACTGTGGCACTTTATAACGCGTTAATAACACATTGTGTGGCGATGATACTAAACAGGATCTAAAGTCTCTCTCTCTCTCTCTCTTTTTTTTTTTTTTACAGGATTTACAACACACTGCTGTCCTTTTTTTTAATTATTCCAAATAGACATCAGGTTTTAAAGGGCCTCTAATTTATCTCCTCTTTTTCCAGTTTATTTGACTGGATTTCACTCTAACTTTGACACTTTATTTAAGTTTTAGAACCGACAGTACACAATGTGTGTGTGTCACAATCAGAGCAGCGCCGAGCCCTCGACATGCGTTCTGTTAAACAGTCTGCAGTGGAGCTCAGCTCAATCAGAGAAGAGTTATTACCACAAATATCCTGTTATTAACAGTTTATAAACATTACATTAGGTTTGTTTTGGACATGTCGCTTAATGTTTTAGTTTTATCATTTATTTTCATGTGCTTTATGAATACAATATCTCTGAAGCCTTTTAATCAATCAATCAATCAATCAATCAATCAATCAATCAATCAATCCAAAGCATTCATAAGGTATATACAATTATAGAATATAAAAATTATAGATAAATAAATAATAAATAAATACATAGATACAAAGTATTTAAAAAGTGTGAACAACTATAGATTATAACAAACAAACAAATCGATACATGAATAAATACAAAGCATGTAAAAGGTGTATACAATTATAGAATATAAAAATAATAGCTAGATAGATAAACACAAAGCATTTAATAATAGATAAATAAATAATATTAATAATAATACAGAAAATAAATAAATAAATAAATACAAAGCATTTAAAAGGTGTATACAACTATAGAATTTAAAAACGATAGATAGATAAACACAAAGCATTTATTAATAATAATAATAATAATAATAATAATAATAATAATAATAATAATAATAAAATGCAGAATATAAAACAAATAAATAAATACAAAGCATTTAAAAGGTGTATACAAGTATAGAATTTAAAAAATGATTGATAGATAGATAGATAGATAGATAGATAGATAGATAGATAAACAAACACAAAGCATTTAATAATAAATATATTAATAATAATAATAATAATAATAATAATAATACAGAATAAATAAATAAATAAAAAGCATTTAAAAGGTGGATACAACTATAGAAAATAAAAATGATAAATAAATAAACGATGCATTTAAAAGGTATATACAATTATATAATATAAAAATGATAAATAAACAAACAAATAAATATACAAATCGATAGATAAATAAATAAACATTTAAAAGTGTATACAACGATAGAATATAAAAATGATCTATAAATAAACAAACAAATAAATAAATACAAAGCATTTAAAAGGTTTATACACCTATAAAATATAAAAACGACAAATAGATAGATAGATAGATAGATAGATAGATAGATAGATAGATAGATAGATAGATAGATATAAAGCGTTTAAAAGGTGTATACAACTATAGAACATAAAAATGATAAATAAATAAAAAGCATTTAAAAGGTGTAAACAATTAAAAAAATATAAAACCAATAAATAAATAATATAATTATCTTCACCCACTTTATTATTATGATTTTTTTCATCAGTCAAAGCTATAATTCCAAAACGCACTCTAAATCTTATATTTTCTGATTTTTTAATTCTTCATGCCATGCCTGCTGCACTTTAGAGACCTGAGTTCATTCTGCAGCCAGTTTTATAGCTGCCTGTTCTTCAGATCAGATAAAAACTGGAAGGTGAGGTGAAGAGCAGCAGAGGGCGCATCAATAACAGGCCGAGAGGGAGCCTGGGTTTACACAAAAATACCTGTGGCCAAAAAAAAAAACGTGGGGGGAAGAAACCCCAGTATTTTTTAATGTTCACTCGCGTGTTAGTGACGTAAGAGTAGCTTGAAAGTTATGATGTCATCAGACTTTTAGAGCATTTGATCCTGATAAACTTAGAGCACAAAAATTTAGTATGTTGTTCATTTACAGTTCTGTACAAAAGTATGAGGCACATGTAAAGAAATGCTGTCAATCAAAAAATGGCTTAAAAATAATTAAATGAAGTGTTTCGACATTTAAAAAACACTATAAACAGTAATCAGTAAGCCATAATAAATGAAACAAAGTCAATATTTGGTCAGAGATGATGCTTTGCTTAAAAAAATAGTCTGAGGTCCAGTGAGTGCAGTTTTATAAGGACATAAGCTGCAGATGTACTGAGCATATAGAACGAGCCACAGTTCTTCTGGACACTTTGCCACACTAGCTTCTTCATTTTGCAGCAAAATTTTTTCCAGTAGCCTTTTCTCTTTTAATCTGAAAAGTGCTCTCTTCTTTTGTAATATGCTGCTCAGATACAAACATTCTTTCTTCTGTAACATTTAATTTTGTGCTGGAAAAATAACAAACGTTTGGAACTCAAAAATGTTTTTGTAATGTTTTAACTCAGTAATGTAGAAATCATAAAATAGAAAATTATAACAGAGTTTGTATGAAAAAAGAATAGGGGCCTAAGACTTGCACAGTACTGTGTGTATTGACACAGTACAGTCATTTTTGAGAGCCTTTAAGCAGGAAAATTAATTCATTCTCGCACATCATTTTTACATATAACATAAAATAATAAAAGTTGTGTGATGAGAGGATAAGGAACAGTCATGGTATGTTTGTAAATATTACTCATCCATGTGATAAGACAATATTTGTGAAGACTTTCTTGACAACTCCAAAGTTCACACGAGTCCATCATTATTCATCCCACAGTTAAAACACACACAAAAAGTACCTTTATAAACATGATTACGATCTCTCAGTTTAAGTTCAGCTCTGCTATAATTACCATAATTGTCTGAGATTCAACACCACGAGTCTATTCTTTACGAACATCAACATGCAGATCAAATACAGCAGAACGAACCACACCCAGGATCATTTATCTGTGTGGAAAAGAAAACGACGGCTTGCCTACAACAGATCAAATAATAACCACAATAATTATTTCATCATTACTAAATAATTACTATATCAAAGTTGTGATTATGACATTAAATGTCAGGAGGAGATGCAATAATAATAAAATAATAATAATAATAATAATAAATTATTATTTATTATTATTATTATTATTATTACTATTTGTTTTTTGTTTGTTAGAGTATTATACTCTTTGTTATTTAAATTTTTTTATTTTTTATTTTAAGTGCATTTTTTTTAAGTATTCGTAAGGATCTCGGGGATTTTTTGTATTTTCTGTAGCTGGAATTAATTTGAGCACCTCACAGAATTTTGATCACATTTTTTAATGTAATTTATAAAATTATTATTATTATTATTATTATTATTATTATTATTATTATTATTATTATTATTAGATTGATGACAATGACAGCAAAAGCAATAATAATAATAATAATAATAATTGTTTTTATATCTTTTATTATCCTTTTCAGAAAAAAAAGTATTAATAATTAATCACGTGGCTCTAATTTAATCTTTTAATGATGGAGAATAAATATTCAATTCTAAAAATCGTAGATACAGTCGGTCTGTTTTTAAAATCGCCACATTTTTAAAATGAGGTTTTTAAAAATTATAATTAATTTAGCAATATTAAAAATTATTATTATTATTATTATTATTATTATTATTATGAACAAAATGCAAGCATTTTAGTAGACCTTAGGGGG
Source organism: Cathorops multiradiatus (assembly GCA_027575975.1). Classification (NCBI taxonomy): domain Eukaryota; kingdom Metazoa; phylum Chordata; class Actinopteri; order Siluriformes; family Ariidae; genus Cathorops; species Cathorops multiradiatus. The sequence goes on from JAPEKM010000010.1 coordinate 33,807,935, forward strand.
AAAAAAAGATTAATTGGTGTGTCCGCGTGTGTGTGTGTGTGTGTGCGTGCGTGCGTGTGTGCTTTTGCGCGCGCGCGCGCGATATTCGTTTAAATTCAAATAAATGGAAACAAAACTCAAAATAACAGTCTAACCCTTTCAGGAGATAATAATAATAATAATAATAATAATAATAATAATAATAATAATAATACAGTGTACGTTATATTTCCTAAATCCAATTATTACCGAATACAAATAATTTCTGAAAGAACAGTTTTATCAGTAATGTGTCATTTCTGTCTTTGTTTTGCTGTAACTTTTTGTTTTGTTTAATCACAGAAAGTGTTTAACTCAAGACTTTATTGATAATAAAACTAACAGGCTATAAATTAAGAAATAAAACGCAATAAAATAAAAATACACACGTGTTGTTGCTATTACAGATGAACTGAAATGGAGAGAAGGCAGACAGGCCGGGGATCCGGAGCGAAATGCGATCTGATGGTGAATGAATGAAGTGAAGAGGAGGAGAGGAGAGGAGAGGAGAGGAGAGGAGCGCCTCGGCTGGGGAGAGAGCTCGCGCTTCCCTGAGGAGGATCAGGGAGGAAACGGAGCGCAGACGGACCTGAGGGTGAACAGCACAGCATGCTCTGGGCTGGAACTCAGGACTCAGGACTCGCTCCGTCCAGCTGCCTGCTGAACTTTAACCTTTCAGGTCTTTAATAATAAACAGAGATGTTGTGAAACGGCACCTGTTCACTCCTGGGCTCAGATCAACACACAGCTTTCCCTCCATCAGCCCCTGGGATCTGACCGAACTTCCGGAGCTCATCAAATCTCAGCATAAACACGCACACAACGCGGCCACGCAGCCCACAGCCCTGCGCGCGCCTTTAATGGCCTTCACGCAGAGAGACAGAGGGAGTGGGAGAGAGAGTGTGAGAGAGAGAGTGAGTGGGAGAGTGAGAGAGAGTGAGAGGGAGTGTGAGAGAGAGTGGGAGAGTGAGTGGGAGAGAGAGAGAGAGAGAGAGAGGGAGTGGGAGAGTGAGAGAGAGTGAGAGGGAGTGAGAGAGAGAGAGAGAGAGAGAGAGAGTGGGAAAATGAGAGAGAGAGAGAGAGTGGGAGAGTGAGAGAGCGAGAGGGAGTGGGAGAGTGGGAGAGAGAGAGAGAGGGAGTGGGAGAGAGAGAGAGAGAGAGAGAGAGTGTGTGGGAGAGTGAGAGAGAGTGAGAGGGAGTGAGAGAGAGAGAGAGAGAGAGAGAGAGTGGGATAATGAGAGAGAGAGAGAGAGTGGGAGAGTGAGAGAGCGAGAGGGAGTGGGAGAGTGGGAGAGAGAGAGAG
>JAPEKM010000011.1:355564-366461 GCA_027575975.1 Cathorops multiradiatus
CAATTAATTCATTAAAAATCCTACAATGTGATTTCCTGGATTCTTTCCCCCCATTCTGTCTCTCATAGTTGAAATGTACCTATGATGAAAATTACAGGCCTTTCTCATCTTAAGTGGGAGAACTTGCACAATTGGTGGCTGACTAAATACTTTTTTGCCTGTGTATATGTATGTATGTCTGTGTACTAATATTAAAAGATAGTAAGATAACTATAATAATTTCCCATTGTTGAATTACAAAAGTCGATACAATAATTTCTATGAAAAGACTATATTAAGTGAAATATAACTGAAACAAATGTAGTTTTAGTGAGGTCTTGAAGCTGCTTAAGCTTTTAGATTGATGCAAGTTATATGAAATTCTGTTCCATAGTCTTGGTGCAGCATTTTTAAAGGCCCTCTCTCCAATATTTGATCTTGTGGGAAGCTCTACCAGCAGATTCAGTGTAGAAGAATGCAGTTTGTGACAAGGCTTGTATTCTTCAAGTATTTATTTAATAGTCTAGTGCTTTTTCACTGAGAGCTTTGTAAGCAATAAGAAGGATTTTAAAGTCAATCCTTGCTTTGACTAGGAGCCAGTGTGTTTTAATATTGGTGTTATTTCTTTTTAGCTTTAACAATAAGTCTTACTGCAGCATTTTGCAAATGCTGTAATTTGTCCAATTATCTGGATGACAATCCAATCAATAAGCTCTTGCACATGTCCAGCTTAGATGTTATAAATGCATGGATCAAGTGTTCACAATCATTTTGATTGATGGACTATCCGATCTTCCCAATGTTCTTCAAAGCAAAAAATCCCTGTTTACAGACATTATTAATGTGATTTGTCAAGTGAAGATATGAGTCAATGATGACTCCCAGATCTTGAAGTTGCAACATCGTCATTGAAACTAAGAGCAAGGATTTTATCATGATGTCTAGCAAAACTTGATGACAGGTGAAGGATCTGTTTTCTCTGGGTTACAAGCAAGTCCATTTTTCATACACCAAATTAGAATATCCATGATACGAGACTCAATTTTTGAATTCATGGCAGTATGATCTCATTTCAAATTAACAACAATGTATAGTTGAGTGTCATCTGCATACATCATACATTGTTAACCATGGGAGACCACATCATCATCTAAGGGTATGAAGAACAGTGTGAAAAACAGCATAAACATCAGTGATCCCAAAACAGAACCTTGAGGTACACCATAAATTACTTTCTTTTCAGAGGATAACACATTGTTGATCTTTACTGACTGTGTATGATCACATATATAGGAACTGAACCATTTGAGCACTGTCCCACCAATTCCAAAATGATTGTGAAGCCATTCAAAAGCAGCGCATGATTTTATAGTGTCAAACACAGATGAGAAATCTAACAAAACTAGAACCACATCATTGTCATCCTGGTCATTGTCAATTGCAGTCAGTGCATCATTAAACACTCAAAGAAGAGTGGTTTCTGTACCATAAAAACATCTGTGGGTTGATTGAAACTTTGGAAGGAGACTATACTCCTAGAGATAATCAATAAGCTGAGAGGACACCACTCATTCTAATGTCTTTGAGAGCCAAGCAAGGCTAGTGATGGGACAGTAATTTGAAAATACCTCAATCCAGGTTTTGCTTCTTAATAGATAAACGGATAATCCCTTTCTTCAAAGCGTTCAGGAATATACCATATGAGAGTGATGCATTGATAATTCTCACAACTGGGTCAGCTATAATATCAGCCAGTCTTTTAACAATACTGGTTGGTACTGGATCAAGGGAGGATGATTTAGGTTTTGACTTTGAGATCTATGTCTATTGTTTGAGATGGTGTTAAATCTGGATAATGAGGAACGACACTGTAATGAACTTGTAGCAGTGGTAATATTTAATGAACTTAAACCTGACATCCGCAGGCCTTCCCTCAGTACTTGGACCTTGGATAAGAAGTCATCATTAAAATCATTGGCAAGTAACAGTGGAGATTCATATGTTGGTAATGGAGGAATTTACTTGACTTTAAACAGATTATCAATAACTATGAACAGCTTATTTTGATCAGCATCTTTAATGAAGTTTGTATAATCTGTTTAAGCAGAGTTCAGTGCAGCTGTATACTCGACAAGTGTCCCTATACATTAGGCGATTCACCTCAAGACCTGAAGAATATTTCTGTTCACATTGACATTTTAGTTGTTTAAGAGATCTCAGTCATTAGACCATGGTGCATTTGGATGTAAAGTTACTGATCTGACCATTTCTGGCACATGGATGTTAATAAGCGCTTGTAAATCATTGTTGTACAAATCCATGAGATCATTAACATCAATACAGGTAGTATATGAACATAGTTTTGACTTATGGATATCTTCTTTTAAGGCCTCAATGTTGATGGTCTTGAGCTTTCTGTACCTGAATTGTACCTTTGATACATTTCAAAGTGATGATCATATGTTAAGTCAGACACTGTTGATAAGTTAGATATAACATCTTGTGGGTCAATAAGATCTAATGTGTGACCACAGCGATGAGTCGGAATTGTAGCATGTTGTTTCAAACCAAAGGATTCTAAAATGTCCTTGAACATCACTGCATTATGATCATCAGGCAGTTCCATATAAAAATTAAAATCCCCATTCAACAAGAGCTACCCATTTGGCAGTGATGTACTCTCTAGAAGCATAGAGAAATCATGAGCAAAGGTAGTAGATGTAGCGCAATTCTTTTTGGATTGAGGAGATCTGTAGATGGTAATAAGCCTAACGGGCGAATTTCGATGACTGATAGTTACGGTATGTCCATATATTCCATTGATAAATGACTGGCACACATTCTTGAATACTTTAAACCCCTTACACAGAAAAATGGCTACACCACCTCCAGCTCGAGTGACACGAGGAACATGATGAAAATCATAGTCCTTTAAACTATTGAGACTCTCAGCAATTGTTATTGCCATGGTGATCAACAGACAGCCAGGAATCTGTGATGGTTAGGACATCCAAGCATTTGGATATTATAAGATCACAAATTGCAGCAGATTTTTTTTTTACTCAACGAATGAGCATCCCATGTCCCAAATCGTATGAATGAAGAGAAATGTGGAGTCATCTTCTTGATGTTCAAATTTGAGACAAGCAGCCTTACATGTGTTCAAAGCATGCAACCTTTGTGATTGAAAATTTGTAGTAACAATAGTGTTAATTTGAAAGTTTGTTGCACCAAGGTTGAGTTTGAAGACTAAATCACCTTCCAACAAAACATGGAATGTTGCAGTAGAATTATAGTACACACAAGGGTACTTGTGACACTTTCTTTTTACAGCTATTTTGTGAATAAACCCACATTTTAGTAACGATAGGGCAGCAACAAGAAACTCATGAGAGAAATCTGGATGAACAAGCCAAGATTTCACTAACTAAAAACACTGATTTTCAGCCAATGTAGTGGATGCATGAAATGTAAAGCTCTTCAGAACATTTCCATAAGTGCTTATATAACTGAAGCTACATTACAACTCTTGGAGATGACAACCAGAAAGAAGTAAAATGGCAAAAAAATGCTAAGAGTTTACAGCACTTTGCTAGAAGCAACAAATCCTTTCCAGTTCTCTGAAGCAGTTTCACAACTTACTTTTTAACTGGCATCAAACCTGTTGCATCATCATATTTTCCCATTGTTGAATTTCGAGAAGTTCTCTGTCTTGTCAGCAGCAGCAGCAGTGGTTCTTTAGCTTGTCAGCAGCAGCAGTAGCAGTTCATTCACTTGTTAGTAAGAGCAGTAGTTCTTGATTAAACAGTCAATACAGAATCAACACTCTCCCGATGTGTTGCTACCTTGCCGTGGTGGTGGGGCTTGTGTGCCTCCATGACCCTGAGGGCTATACCAGCCGGGGCTAGACCCCTGGCAGGTGCAACCAAGCTGGGCAGGGCTCAGGGTAGAGGACAGAAGAAGAGCAGCACATGGTCCTCCAGGTTGGGAGTGGGGTTAACAACTCCACCCTGGAAAAAAAAAAAACATTTGTTACAGATTCACAAACAAGAAACTCAATAGTCACAAAAGTTCTGGGAGGAGATGGACCCACTTCTGGAGAACGAATGATGCCTAGTAGTGAAAACCTTAGGGAAGCTACTAGGCGGACAACCATCATCTCAACCAGGACCACAACCAACATCGGAACATGGAACGTCAGAACCATGTATGAAACTGGCAAAACAGCGCAAGTGGCGGCGGAGATGAGACGCTACAACCTAGATCTCCTGGGAATCAGCGAGGCTAGGTGGACAGGCTCTGGCCAGCACAAACTAGCCACAGGGGAACTGCTGCTGTTCTCAGGCCATGAGGAAGCAAACGCACCCCACAGCCAGGGAGTGGCCCTGATGTTAACGAGGATGGCCCAAAGAGCCCTCATTGGATGGGAGGCACATGGCCCACGAATCATCATGGCCTGCTTCCGCACAACCAACAGGAAAATCAACATGGATGTCATCCAATGTTATGCCCCTACCAATGAGAGCGAGGAGAACATCAAAGAGGATTTCTACAACAGATTACATACCATTATCCAGGCACGGCCAAGAAGAAACATTGTTGTCACCATGGGTGACTTCAACGCCAAGATCGGCAAAAACAACCAAGGGTTTGAAGAAATAATGGGACAAGAAGGTTTGGGGGAAATGAATGAGAATGGGGAGAGATTTGTCAACTTGTGTGCCACTACAAACTTAGTCATCGGGGGGAGCTTCTTCCAACACAAGCGGATACACAAGGCTACCTGGGTGTCACCAGACCTCAGGACTGAGAATCAGATTGACCATGTCTGCATTGGAAAAAGGTTCAGAAGATCACTGGTAGACGTACGTGCCAAAAGGGGAGCAGATGCTGCATCGGACCACCATCTTCTGAGTGCCCGCATTAAACTCAAGCTGAAGCGAAACTGGACAGGGCAATTCAGTCAGCGCCAGAGGTACAATATCACATCCCTGAGGGAAAAAGACAGGCTAGAACAATTCAAAAGCACACTTTCAAAAAAGGCCCAGATTCTACAACAACAGACGGAGGAAAAGACCATGGATGAAAAGTGGCAGAGCATCAAGGAGGCAATAATATCAACATGCCAAGAAGTGCTGGGTTACAAGAAACAGGGACATAAAGAATGGATTTCAGCGGAGACGTTAAAAAACATACAGGAGAGGAAAAAGAAGAAGGCAGATATGAACAACAGCCGCACACGTGCTGGAAAAGGGAAGGCCCAAGAAGAATATGCAAAGGCAAATAGAATTGTTAAGAGGGGTCTAAGAGCAGACAAGAGAAGATACATGGAAACACTTGCGTCCGAGGCAGAAGATGCAGCCCAAAAAGGTAACATGAAGGAGCTGTATGCCAACATCAAAAAGCTCTCGGGCAAATTCAACCAATCAGAGAGGCCAGTGAAGGACAGAGATGGGAAAAGTATTCCAGGGATAGAGGAACAAAAGCGCAGATGGGCAGAGCATTTTGAGGACCTCTTGAATAGGCCTTCTCCACCAAACCCAATAGATATCCAGCCAGCCAGCTGTGATCTCCCAATTGCCTGCGATGTTCCATCAAAGGAAGAAATTTATAAAGCCATCAAGCAACTGAGAAGTGGGAAGTCTGCTGGACCTGATGGCATTCCTGCAGAAGTTTTGAAGGCAGACGAAGACACCATTGTGGACATGATCTATCCCCTTTTCCAGAACATATGGGAGGAGGAGGATACTCCATCAGAATGGAAGGAGGGCCACCTGATCAAGCTCCCAAAGAAGGGGGACCTTAGCTCCTGCTCCAACTACAGAGGGATAACATTGCTCTCTACCCCAGCCAAGATTTTCAACAGAGTCCTCCTAAATAGGATGAAAGACGTGGTCGACCCACATCTCCGAGAGCAACAAGCAGGATTCAGGAAGAGTAGATCCTGCACAGACCAGATTACAACATTAAGGATTATCCTGGAGCAATCCTTGGAGTGGAACTCACCTCTGTATATTAATTTCATTGATTACGAGAAGGCTTTTGACAGTGTAGACAGACAGACCATCTGGAGACTACTGAGACACTATGGGGTGCCGGAAAAGATAACCAACATCATCAGGAACTCATATGAGGGAATGACCTGCAGAGTGGTACATGGCCAACAGCTCACAGAAGCATTTAACGTACGAACAGGAGTTAGACAAGGATGCCTACTATCACCCTTTCTTTTTTTGTTAGCGATAGACTGGGTGATGAAGACATCAACTGCCCAAAAGAGGAACGGCATCCAATGGACACCTTGGTCACAACTGGACGACCTAGACTTTGCTGATGACCTGGCACTTCTTTCCCACACCCAACAACAAATGCAGGAGAAAACCACAACCATAGCAACTCACTCAGCATGTCTTGGCCTCACTATACACAAAGGGAAAAGTAAGATCCTCAAAATAAACAATAACAACACAACCCCTATCAGGTTAGAGGGAGAAGCACTAGAGGAAGTGGAGAGTTTCACATATCTTGGAAGTGTAGTGGACAAAATGGGTGGGACTGATGCTGATGTAAAGGTGCGTATTGGAAAGGCAAGGGCAGCTTTCCACCAGCTGAGGAATGTCTGGGGATCGTCTGAACTGCCACGCAACACCAAGATCAGGATTTTTAACTCCATGGTGAAGCCTATACTTCTATATGGCGCAGAGACCTGGAGGACAACAGCCAACATCATGAAGAAAATCCAGACCTTCATAAATACCTGCCTCAGGCGGATCCTAAGAATATACTGGCCAAATACCATCAACAACCTGGAGCTGTGGCACCAAACAGGGCAGCAGCCTGTAGAAGAAGTGATCCTCCAAAGAAGATGGAAGTGGGTTGGCCATACCCTTCGCAAACCTTCATCAAACACAACAAGACAGGCCCTCTTCTGGAATCCACAAGGGAAAAGGAAGAGGGGCAGGCCAAGAAACAGCTGGCGCCGTGACCTAGACGCGGATGTGAAGAGGTCTGGGTATACATGGGGACAACTGGAAAAGATGGCCCAGGATCGCGATGACTGGAGAGCACTTGTTCGTGGCCTATGCCCAAAGTTGGGCGGTAGGCGTAAGTAAGTAAGTAAGTAAGTAAGTAAGTAAGTATGCCCCAGTGGGAGGAGACCCCGGGGCAGACCCAGGACATGCTGGAAAGATTACATCTTTCGGCTGGCCTGGGAATGCCTTGTTATTCCCCCGGAAGAGCTGGTGGAGGTGGCCAGGGAGAGGGAAGTCTGGGCTGCTTTGCTTAGGCCCATGACCTGGATCCGGATAAGCGGTAGAAGATGGATGGACGGACTCATGGATGACTGTAGTGGATACCATAAAGTTAATGTTATCGGTCCCAAGTCAAATGATGTGGTGCTTTCTCAAACTGCTTCAGCCACCAGAGTCTAGGTAACTAATGGGAAACACTGTAATGAGTGCTGCCTCACATTTTTAATAAATTATACAAGTGCCTGTCTGATTTATCTATCTATTTTATAATTGACAGTCTGCTGTAGGGCAATATGGGTCAAATATTTTTCATATACTTTATAGCCTATCATAATTATGATATTCTTCATAATCGTTGACATTCTAGTTTTATCTTTGGTGTGCCTCAGCCCCAACAAGTTTGAACACCTCTGGTATATATGACAATCAATTATGGTTAAGCAAGTTACAGCAGTTTTAAATGAACATGCAACCAAGCCTATAGCTATGTTTTAATGTCCATCTTAAGCTCTTCATTCTGCTCCTCGAAAATAGCATTGCGGGCCAGTTCCAGATTCTGGTGCCCAAACTACTACTACTTTCGGCTGCTCCTGTTGGGGGTTGCCACAGTGGGTCTGTTCTGTATATTTTATTTGACATAGGTTTTACACCGGATGCCCTTCCTAACGCAACCCACCTCAATCTAGCTGGGCTTAGGACCAGCACTAAGTATGCATTGATTTGTACAACCCCAGTGGCTAGGTGTTTTACCTCCTCTGCATGTCTTTGAAATGTGGGGGAAACTGGAGCACCTGGAGGAAAATGCTGATGCCCGAACAGTATGTTGATTTACATTTGGAAGTCTATGCCTCTAATGCCTGCTTTTATTTTAAATTTTTTGGTCCTCCTTTAACTTTTGGCCTTTTCTTGTCCATGACATTTGTTTCACTGCTGCGCACTACTTTTGCATTAGTGTAGAATGTTAATGTGCATTAGCTGACTTGGTTGTGATTGACCAGTGAGAACACACATGCAGCATGCTGTCTTGCGAACCCAACATGACAGGCCCACAGAGAGGGCCGGTAAAAAGACAGCAAAATAAAATCTCTGTTGGTTATGCCCTGGCAAATAAAGATAAGCCAAAGTAGCTGGTTCTGTTCAAATAGACATCCTAGCTTACGTTTCAAGGGAACATGTATAGGAGTCAGGACACACGTATGGCATTGGTTTGAACAAAGTAACATCTTCATGTGCAAATAGTGGTCATCACCATTACAGTCGTGGCTAACTCCACATAACTTCCACATAGTGACAACACCAGCCATGTACTGGGGGAATCATTCAGCAATACCCCTGCTGTAATAGCCCCTCTTAAAACTACAGGGCACATTTTACTACAAGTACCATGCAACTGTCTGAAAAATTATGACCAAAACATTGTGTAAAAGTAAAATTGAGTTCCACTGATTAAATCTTGATGGAAAAAAGACTAAAATGAAACGACAATTTTCAGTACACAACCAAGACTAAAACTAAATTTAAAATTCTTTAAATTAAAAATGAACACTGCTATATTGAACTAAACCAACATTAGCTCCTAAACACTTATGGCAAATAAAATATTACTTGTACAAATCTAAATTATTTTATATGAAATCCATTTAGTCACCAAGCTGTCTTTTTAAAGTTGTGCATTTTTGTAGCTGTCTTTTTAGAGACCAAAACACAAGGGACAGATATTTATCAGAGAGGTCGGAGTCACAGCACAGCTTTGCCATGTCAAAGACATACAGACTTTTATGAGAAACCTTTCCTTTGCCTAAATTCTGATGAAAAGCCTTGCCTGCATTTTCCTGTAGTTAATAAATTCATCTTGGAGCTTGTTGGCTGTTTTGTGAATCTAAAGATACAGTCAAGAACCTTTTAATTCAGCCTTCATGAGGCTTAATATAATATTGGCATAAGCCATCATTCTCGTTTTTGTGTACCTCATTTAAAAGCATAGATTGATTTAGTGATGTAAATGTGGTATTTTTCTCCAGATGTACAGGAGCATGCAGTGTGAAGAGTACATCGATGCCAAAAGAGAGATGCATGTGAATTGGATGAGGTGAGGAATACACAAGTTGTTGGTTTTTTTTTTTTAGTGTTTGATTTTTACAGCTTCTTGTTTGTTGGAAGGACTTTATCTTCATGTCACTGATATCTCCACCATGTTTTCTCCAATTCTGTAACTCTGAGCTGATTTGATTTTTACTTTTTCTGGAATGTTGCCTCACTCATTTAGGTATGTGAATTGTGCCCGTAATCCTGAAGAACGGAATCTTGTGGCATTTCGGTATCAAGGGGGAATTCTGTATCGTTGCTGTCGACCCATTAACCCAGGACAGGAGCTCTTAGTGTGGTATGAAGAGGAGTGCGCCAAACAACTCTGTCCTGCACCTACAGGAACAACCAAACAGCAAGGTGTTATTATAGTCTAATAGGTTATAGAGGTTATTTTCTGCATCATCTTGTGACGTATTTCTTAGTTGAACAAAGTTTCTGGGATAAAAGCTGTTGGAGAATGGAGTCTACAATAACCAGAGCACTCTCCCAGAGAACTCATTTTGGCCAGTTCTATCACCCAGGTAGGTCTTCTCTATCATATGACAATGACCAATCAGAGAGGGTGACGTCTATTGGCTTCCTTTAAAGGACGTAAAGTCAACCCACTGCATCTCTTGCTATTGCTAGTCCTCTGTAAAGTCTGGGTCTTCTCCGTAAGACTGCTAATTAATAGACATTTCTCACAAGTAAAACTAATTCTGATGACAGAAGAATAATACCTAAATGTCTTCGGGCAGCTTGGTGCTGTAGTGGTTAGCACGGTCGCCTCACAGCAAGAAGATTCCGGGTTCGAACCCAGCAGCCGGCAAGGGCCTTTCTATGTGGAGTTTGTATGTCCTCTCTGTCTGCGTGGGTTTCCTTCAGGTGCTCTGGTTTCCCCCACAATCCAAAGACATGCAGATAGGTTGACGTGGGACAGCCTTGGGCTGAGGTGCCCTTGAGCAAGGTACCTGACCCCTGACACACTGCCCACTGCTCTGAGTGTGTGTGCATGTGTTCACTGCTTCAGATGAGTTAAATGCACAAGATGAATTTCACTGTGCATTGAAGTGTGCATGCTTGAATGAATGTTTCTTTTGTCTTCTTCCACAAAACATACTGAATAAACTTGATGCTGGTTATTCTGAAATACTGTGCATTGTATTTGTATTTTGAGCTACTTCCTGATGAGGACTATGAAGAGCATGGTGTCCTGTCTTTAAACAAAATAGTTTGAGAAAGAAATGTAGCATCAGGTGAAAATCAAAAGAAAAAATAATGGTTTATAACCAATAAATGCACTGTATCTTCTTGAAATCATTTGTGGATGTGAGCAAGAAACACTTGTGGATAATATGGACACTTTTTTTGGGGGGACAGTCTGGTTACGTTGGGCCTTTGTTAAAATTTTATGAAGTCTTGGAAAAGCGTTTTTCTTGGGTAAATGCTACTAGAAACTCATCTCATCTTCTACCGCTTATCCGGGGCCGGGTCGCGGAGGCAGCAGTCTAAGCATGGAAGCCTAAACTTCCCTCTCCCCAGACACCTCGGCCAGCTCTTCAGGAGGAACACCAAGGCGTTCCCAGGCCAGCCGAGAGACA
>JAPEKM010000011.1:584416-595493 GCA_027575975.1 Cathorops multiradiatus
TTTGTAGGTGTGTTGTGTACAGTGTGTTGGGGGTTGTGTACAGTGAGAGTGTGTTGTGTACAGCATGTTTGGATTGTGTACTCTGTGTGTGCTGTGTACAGTGTGTGTGGGGTATGTGTGTATAGGGAGGGTTGTGTATTGTATGCGGGGGTGATGGGTACAGTTTGTGTGTGATGGGTACAGTGTGTGAGTTGTGTAGTGTGTGTGTGTGAGAGAGAGAGAGAGAGAGAGAGAGAGAGAGAGAGAGAGAACTATGTCCAATGTGTGAGAGTTGTGTACAGTATGTGTGGGCTGTGTACAGTGAGTGAGAGTTGTGGACTGTGTGAGAGTTGTGTACAGTATGTGTGGGTTGTGTACTGTGTGTGCGCTGTGCACAGTGTTTCTGGGTTGTGTGTGTGTGGGGGGGGGGGGAGTTGTATATTGTATGTGGGGGCATTGTGTACAGTTTCTGTGTGATGAGTAGAGTGTGTGAGTTGTGTACTGAGAAAGATCTCTGTCCAATGTGTGAGAGTTGTGTACAGTATGTGTGTGGGCTGTGTACAGTGAGGCGTGTGTGTGGGCTGTGTGTGTGAGAGAGAGAGTTGTGTTCAATGTGTCAGAGCTGTGTACTGGGTGTGTGGGTAGGATAGTGTGTGTGGGGGTTGTGTACAGTGTGTATGAGATGGGTACAGCATGTGTGAATTGTATACAGCATGTTTTGGGGTTGTGTACAGTGTGTGAGAGATGGCTATAGCATGTGTGAATTGTATACAGCCTATGTAAGTTGTGTACAGTGTATGTAGGTTGTGTGCAGTGTGCGTGAGTTGGGTACAGCATGTCAATTGTATACAGCAAGTTGTGTACAGCATGTGTTTGGGTTGTGTACAGCGTGGGTTGGATACAGTGTGTGTGAGTTGTGTGCAGTGTGTATGTGGGTTGTGTGTGGGGGGTGTACTGTGTGTGAGTGAGAGTGATTTGGATACAGTGTGTGTGAGAGGGAGGTGTGTGTGTGTGTGTGTGTGTGAGAGAGAGAGAACCACACGTTCTGATGTGCTTTAATCTTCAAATAATGATTCAGACTCCGATTACACAGCTGTCTGTCGTAGCGAAAATTGCATTATTCACTATTTAATGAAGAGTCCTTAATATTGAAGCCCCCCCTACACACACACAGACCCTTGAATATTTCAATCCTGAATTACAGGAAATCACAAATCACTTAGCCATGACTCAATGTCTGGCAGTAGCACAAGCCATTTTTCAGCAAGTGATTTATTCCATTTTAAATGTAATTTCAATAAATTACACCATTTTCTTTACACACTGAATGTTACTTGCTGTAAAACTTACACAAAAAAAAAAAATACACCAGCTTGTAAACTTCCAGTGACGCGTCACTTGTTGCGGTATCTTCAATTTTGTGATGTAACTATAAAAACAGTGCAAACAGTCCATGTTCGGTGACATCGATCCTTTTAATAGTTTAATAATTTGGCCTGTAATTATCAAAGAGATCAAAAATACATGAAAGAGGTGGAAAAGTTAAACTTTAAGTGTCTTTAGTGTCGACAGCTGAGTAATGTGGTTAGCCCTTGATTAGTTCTCACACAATTTACGTTCAGGTAACTATAGAGTATGTGATATTACTGATACTTATTCACAGAATTACGTACGTTCACGCTGTAGCTGGGGGTTTTTTTTCCCCCTGATTTTCTCCTGAATTTAGTCATGGCTAATTCCTACCCACCTTACAGCTCTCCCATCACACCAAGTAGGTTGGGTGAAGGCTGTCACATTCTCCAAAGCACATGACACCAGCTGACCTTTCAAGATGTTACTCATATGATATCAGAAAGGCATAACACATTCAGAGGAAACTCACAGATGTGTCATAGCCATGATTAGCTCATGTCACTGTGATTGACAGGGGAGAGACAAGATGCCACCTCTCCCCGAGAGCATGGCCAACTTTATTCTCTTGGGTCATATCATATCATAGATGGCTATGATATCACTGGGATTCAAACTCATGAGCTCTTGCTCTCCAAACAATTTTTAGTTGTGACTCTCAGGAGCACCTCATTCACCGTGTTCAATGTCAGTTGCTGACTCCCTATCTGTCTCTATCTGAATCTTGATCTGTATCCCACATGTTGACTACATACTAACCCTAGATAGTGTACTATGTACTATTGAGGAAAACATTTGTTAGAAATTCAGTGTAGTTGGTAGATAGCTCTATTGGCCTAACAGCACCAGCCACCTGCAGGTCACTTCCTGTTCTTCAGCTGATGATATAAGGGCAAATAACATTTTCATTCCCAGAAAGCAGAGACATTTAACATTATTACACTGAACCTGCTCTCTTTCCCCTACACTCAAGCTGTGTGATCTCTCATGTTCCTTCATCACCCTGAAGCAGCTCTGCCCTCAGATACCTTTCCCTCATTCTTATCAGAAACTGAGAAACACAAGCAACGAATTCAGCAGCAATAATGACACAGCAATACAATTTTATGTTCCTGCCAAGTCTGGGTATCTCAAGGAGAGTCGCAGGAGATTGAGTATCTATACATTTCAATGCTGCCAACTTAACATAGTTATATTCTGTTTGCTGATGTTACACTTTTGTGTTTAAATTCTGGAGCTAGCTGTCTAGTAGCCAACAGAACAAGAAAATTATACTTTTGCTAACTATACACTTGGATATGGAGCAGTGGCTACAATTATCGACACCTTAACGATCTTTTGGCCACTGCAAAAGTAGAAAAGCCTTTCAATACATAAATTGTACGTGAATTAATACTCAAACTTCTAGTGGAAAAAATGAGTTACTTTGCATATTCGATCATGTGACACCATTCCACAATTATCAATATCTTTTATTCACAGTTATTGACACCAAAACATACGTATTGGAAAAGCAGCCACAACCTTTTCTTGATTAAAAAAGTCTCTGGTCAAATGGCTGATTCACAGAGCACCCCAAAATCCAGGTTTACTCAGCTTGTGTTCTGACTACCCTCCTCTATGGCAGTGAGACATAGACCCTGAGTTCAAAGCAAGAACAGAGGCTGAACTCTTTCCATATATGCGATTTGAGACATATCCTGGGCATCACCTGGAAAGACAGGGTCACCAGCAAGGCAGTACTGGAGAGGACACACACCACCTCCATGTTCACCCTTTTCAAACAGAGGTGCCTGCACTGGTTTGTTCATGTCTCTCGCATGGAAGATGGCCGGATCTAAGACCTCCTGTTCGGTGAGCTGATGTCTGGAAAAAGGCCAACAGGATGGCCCCAGCTGCTCTACAAGGACCTCTGCAAGCATGACCTTGAGGCTGCTGCCATCAACACCAGTACCTGGCAGCTGCTTGCCTCAGACAGAAGCACCTGGAAACAGGTGGTGCACAAGGGCCTCATTAACCATGAGACCACACTGAGGTGCCAAGGAGATGACAAGAGGTCTCACAGAAAGTCCCACTCCCAAGACACCAGTTTTGCCCCCACTTTTTGCTGTGTGAGATGCAGGAGGGTCTGCCACTCTCACGTTGGACTTTATAGCCACAGCAGACGCTGCTTGGAAACATCCACTGGCACATATCCATGCGCCCCCAGGATTGACAACTGCCTACTACTACTCCTCTCCACATTATAGACACCTTTGTCCACTATTATCAACACCGTTTTACAATTATCACCATCCAGATGATTTATTTTTAAAAAAATCAGTATGTGGTATTAAGTTAAGAAAATGTAGTTTTTATTTAAAATTTGTTACGTAACTTATACAAAATAGCTTTTATATAAATATATCAATGTTGGTGCTTACATAAATGAAGTAATTCTAGAGTGGTACAGTGGTTAGCACTGTTGCCTCACAGCAAGAATGTTCTGGGTTCGAGCCCAGTGGCTCCTTTCTGTGTGGAGTTTGCATGTTCTCCCCGTGTCTGCATGAGTTTCCTCCAGGTGCTCCGGTTTCCCCCACAGTCCAAAGACACGCACAGCTCTCCAAACAACGCCAAAAGCAGCAGCCCAGCACCTCTCCCCCTTCTCTCAAGGGGTGCAGCAAGTACCCTTTATAGGCCAGCTGATTAACGAAATACCTTGGCCACGCCAACAATCACCTAAAGAGGGAGACAGACAAACAGCACGCAAAGCAAGAAAAGACGGCCTGCAGGCTGCAGCCGTCACCCCCCAACCTTGAAAAATTCGGCCCACAGTTTATACCAATAACCATAACATATCAAAATAATTAATACCCAAAATATTCTAGACCCAACAATTATTTAAGTCACTCAGTTAAAGGATACTAACAAAATACCCATTCCCCAATTTACCGGACTTCATCTCCCACACCCGTCTCACCAGCTCTACCACGCTCCAGCAATCGGGATCCTGCTAAAGCACATTTAAGAAGCTGAAAGAACAGCAAGCAAGAGGAGAGAGAGACAGCGGGAAATGAGAAACAGGAACATGACAGTAACACACTCAGAATGACTAAATTGGAGCACGTGACAATGTATCAGCCAGTATATTATCAGCCCCGCGAATGTGTTTAATTTGAAGGTTGTAAGACTGCAAAAACAAAATCCAACGCATCAAGCGTTGACTTGGACTACATAAAGAATGAAGAAACGTTAACAGATTGTGATCGAAATAAATGACAACCAGTGCTCCACTACCAACATTAAACGTGAAAATGTTGGAGAGACCAAATTAGAGCCAGTGTCTCTCGATAACCGAGTAATTGCGTTGATGCACATTAAATTTTCGCGAGAAGAAACCGACCAGATGATCCACCCCATCATCATGTGTTTGCAACAGCGCCGCTCCGACATCACTTGCGTCAACTTGAATTTTAAACGACTGATTGAGCTTAGGAGCTGCTATAACAGGAGCAGTGGTTAACATCTTAACATTCTGGAAAGCCTGCTCGCATTTCTCCGACCAATAAAATTTAGCTGAAGCCTTCAGCAAATCTGTCAGCGGAGCAACAACGGTTGAGAAATTTGGGCAAAAACTCCTATAATAACCCACCATCCCAAGAAAGTGCATAAGCTCTTTCTTTGTCGATGGAGGTGAAAAACATTCAACAGCCATTACTTTTGCACTTACAACAACAACTTTCCCGTGACCAACCTCTTTTCCCAGATATGTGACTGTAGCTCTGGCAAATTCACACATTGCCAGATTCACAGTCAACCACGCATCTGCCAAGCACTGGAACAGCGCACGCACCCGCATTATATGCTGTGCCCACGTATCGCTATAAATAATGACGTCATCAAGATAACTGCAACACCCTTAAGGCCAAAAACAATTTTATCATTAATCTTTGAAATGTCACAGGCACGTTGCAAAGTCCAAAGCTCATTACAGAGTAAGAATACAATCCTGTCGGAGTAATAAAAGATGTAACGTCTTGTGCCCGAGATGTTAACAGGACTTGCCAATACCCACGGAGCAGATCGAATTTGCTCACAAACTTGGCAGTGCCAACTTGGTCGATACAATCTTCCATACGCGGAAGTGGGAAAGCATCAAACTTCGTAATCTTATTAAATTTTCGGTAATCCGTGCAAAATCAAACTGTTCCATCTGATTTACCCACCAAGACACATGAAGACGCCCAACTAGAGAAAGATGGCCTAGCTAAATCATTCTCCAAGAGATACTGAACTTCAGCCTCCATTTTTTGTTTTTTATCTAGTGGCACATGGTAAAAACGCTGTCGGATCGGTGGAGCATTACCGACATCCACATCATGTTCTATTAAGTGTGTGCGAGAAGGAGTATCACCAAAGAGCATATGAAAATCATCAATCATTTGTATCAATTCTGTACATTGCAGCACAGATAAATGCTCCAAGAGCGATTCCAGATTTTTCAGTGTCTTGGAATTTTTCAGTCGTGGTTGCATGCCCGCATTATCAGAAAATTCCTCTCCCCCCGCTGCCACCAAAGGAGGTGAAATCCCCACAAGATCTTCTGCAAACATAGAGACACACGTGGCTACCACAGAGGGCACTTTCAGGTCACGCTGAAAATAAGGTTTCAATAAATTAACATGGCATAATTGTGAAGACTTTTTACGGTCAGGAGTGGAAATCAAATAATTTTGTTCAGACATTTTCCTTATAATGGAATAAGGCCCAATGAACTTTGCACAAAAAGGAGAACCAGGCAAGGGCAACAAGGCCAGGACCTGATCCCCAGGCCAAAATTCACAGACCTCAGATCCCCAATCAAAAAGACACTTCATTTTAACCTGCGTGGCTTCAAGATTTTCGCAAGCACATTGGCCAGCCAAAAACAGCCATCTGCGAAAGCCGTGAACATAATCTGCTAAAGGCATTGGTGGCTCTTCTCAAGTCAAACCATCTTTCAGAACTGCCAATGGGCCATGTACATTATGCCCGAAAACAAGTTGGTTGGGACTGAACCCCAGACTCTCCTACATCACCTCTCTGGCAGCTAACAGGAGCCACGGCAAACCGTCCTCCCAGTCACGTTTCAATTCAACACAATATATGCGCAGCAGAGATTTGAGTGTATGATGGAAGCGCTCAAGGGCTCCCTGGCTCTGCGGATGGTACGCACTAGACAGATTTTGTTTAATTCCCAGGCACTTAAGAATGTCAATAAACATCTTGGATGTAAAATTACTCCCACGATTGCTCTGGACAATTTTAGGAATGCCAAAAATGGAAATTAACTGTCAAGGCTTTAACAGCTTTTGTTGAAATGTGACGCAATGGATATCTTGTAACCTGACACATCACAGTCAATAGATATTCACTCCCTGTTTTTGAGGGTGGTAAAGGACCGACAGTCTATAATTAGATGCTGAAAAGGCTGAGCTGCAACTGGAATTGGATACAAGGGAGCCGGTTTTAAAACCTGATTGGGTTTCCCCGTCATCTGGCATGTATGGCAAGTTTTAATAAAAAATGAGCAATATTTTTCTTCAGTTTGGGCCAGTAAAAATGCTGCAAAATTCGGCCATGATTTTTTTTTTTAACACCAAAATGGCCAGATAAATCACCATGAGCCGTTTATAGCACTACATCCCGAAACTGAGTTGGAACAACCACTTGAATCAATGGCTCACTCACACCTTGCTCACCCTGCAACAACCATTTACACAGCAGTATATTATCCTGAACAAAATATCAATTTGCCGCACAAGCTGCATCGTTAAACGTTAACACAGTGTCAAAATTTTTAAACTTTGGATCACACTTCTGGGCTGTGATCCACTCCACTCAAGAAACAGAGGAGGGGAGAACAGACCAACCAGGCACAGACATTTTCAAATGACTTTTAGCATCCGAAAACAACTCAGGGTTCGCTTTAGACATAGCCCGAGTAACCGCACAGGATTCAAAAACACATCGGGGAATTTTTTAGACAGCTCAAAATCAGGTGAAGGAGAAGCACACATAACAGGAGGTGGTGACACACCCCTCCAGACCAAAGATCCACATAGATTGTTACCCAGGATCATTTCCACTCCATGCACTGGCAAAGAGGGACAAATACCAACAGTGACTTCCCCATTTACCAAATCAGACTGAAGAAACTTTATGTAATGGGACAGATAAAGTTTGCAAGCCAATTCCGCACACTAACCCATTCCTTCCCACACTGGTAAACTGAGAAAATGGCAACACATCTTGAAGAATAAACGATTCTGAAGCCCCGGTATCCCTCAGAATTTTAATTGATCTTCTCCTATTATCACCCACTAGGGAAACAAATCCCTCAGTAATGAATGGAGAATAATCATGTTTTATTCCATTTTCAAAAATTTCATCAGTCACATTGAATTTTTGGGACACGTCATTATCACTCTGGTGAGAAAACTCAGACACCATGTCTACTAACAAAGCACTCGAACTATCAGGCCCAGACCTACGAGACTTTTGTTGGAGAACAGGACACTCCACCTTCCAATGCCCTTCTTCAAAACAGTAATGATAGACCAACCTTTTATCTGCACTTTCCTTACTACGAGGATTAACAGGGCCTCTTGGAGAAAAAGGAGCCTCAAATTTTCTCAGACACTCTGCTCTAGAGTTATCCCCACGACCAAAATCGTTACGCATACAAAAGTCACCAGCATGATAGGGTCTATGAGTCAAAGTGAACTCATCTGCCAGTGCCACAGTCTCAGCTACAGTCTTGGTCTTACTATCACTTAAATACGTAGCAACATGATCAGGCATGGTGTTTTTAAGCTGTTCAATAATGATAATTTCCTTCAATTCGTCAAAGGTTTTAACATTTAATGACGAACACCAGTGGTCAAAATGAGTAGTAAGCTCCCTTGCAAACTGAACATAGCACTGTTTCTCTCCTTTTCGCCAAGATCTGAAATGTCTGCGGTAAAACTCAGGTACCAATTCAAATGCTTTTAACACCACAGCTTTAACTTTATCATAATCTTTGTGATCCTCAATGGACAAAGCAGTAAAAACTTCCTGCGCTCTACCTGTGAAAACACTCTGTAGCATAATCACACGGTCATCTGCGGGCCACTCACATTCATCGGCTACCATCTCGAACAAAGAAAAGAAAAAAAAAAAAATCGGAATCGCGTTCATTAAATCTGGTCAGCAATTTAAGATTGCGCACCACATCGAATGAACGCGAGGGCGCAGTTTTAAGTCCCACCTTTTCAGGTGCCAATTTACCTTCCCCAACCAATTTCAAGCGCTCAACCTCCAATTGATACTGTTGCGCAAACCTTTCTGCCTCCATCTGTTGCGCATATTTAATTTTTTCCATTTCGATTTCTTTTTGCTTGATCGCTTCAGACAACTTAAGCTTTACCAGCTCAAGCTGATTAAATATTGGCCTGTTTTGCCATTTCATGCTCATGCTGCATTTCAATTAACACTTTTCTTTGCTCAAATGTAAACCCATCATATGACAGACTAGAGTTTTCACTTAATATTAACATAGGAGGTAAAATTCTCTTCTCAAACAAATGTTTAAGGCCTCCAGTAAGTCATCTTTCCGCAAACGTTTATCCAAACCAATAATTTCATATTGCACTACAACCTGTTTCTTCGAAAACGTAACTAACAACTCCACTGAAGGAGTCACTACAAAATCATCGACAGATGCCATAGCCCAGATACAATTAAACAAATCTCAAATATTAAGTAATTCTAATTACAAACTATGGGCCGATATAATAACATTAAAACTGAAGATCCATAATCTTAATTAATCAGCAGGCAGTATCCCTGTGCAGAACACAGGTCAACAACTAATAACTCCCCATCAAAATTATGCAAAACCCATTCTAAATAAACTAACCCCCTAACGGCTTCATGTCACTCCCAAGGACTAAGTTCTTTAATACACCAATACCGACAGTCAAAGATTAAACAAATTGCCTAACCTCATTCTGTGGCGGTGCCTCAGCCCAGGAGCCAAAGCAAAAACAACAAAACCACCCCCAGCGGATCTCCAACCTAACTGGGGAGAAAATTAACAAAAGTTTTCAACCTGTAGCCTAACGCAGGTAGACTTACCCACAGACCGCAAAAATCCAAGGCACTGGGCTGCCCCAAAAATATTCCAGTGAGCTGAAGAAATAATCCCAAAACAAAACCTCCACGATTGTGCATCCTCCAAAAATAAATAAATAATCTCCAAACTGATTGAAAAAAAATAAAGCAGTACAACCCAACATTGTCGGCTTCTACAAAAACCGTTTAAACGCACTGGTTTGGCGAGCCCCCACGTTAAGGCCTCGCTCAAGGGCCTTAACCAAACCAAGGAGGATAAACCATCGCAGAACAAACTTTTAAATAATTTGTTAAATAAAGAAAAGCAATAAAACATCATTAGTAATGAGTATCAGAATGTTAGCAAGGGCATGTAACAAGTGTCTATGAGTAATTATGAATGCATGGATGGGAAAACAAAAGAAAAAGCAGCAGCCCACAACACCCCCCCTCTCAAGGGGTGCAGTAAGTACCCTTTATAGGCCAGCTGATTAATGAAATACCTTGGCCACACCCACACCAACAATCACCTAAAGAGGGAGACAAAGAGAGCATGCAAAGCAAGAAAAGATGGCCTGCAGTTTGCAGCCATCACACTACTCTGTGGGATAACACACCAATTTGTGTGCAAGTTAGCGTTTGGCATTGAACTATTACAATTTTACCTCAGCTGGATTTCTGTTGCAGCAACACTACATCTAGCAACAACTTCAGGTGACTGATTGGCACTGCACTGAGCTTTCTCCTGCTAGCTCAGTAGTCGGCTACGGTTTGTGAGTTTAACCGCTATATCTCACTACAGTGTGACAAGCAATGTTATGTCATATACAACATCGCAAAATGTAGCTTACACATTTAAAGGCTAAATTAACATAGATGACAGTCACTTAGGTCTACAAGAAAAGACTGTCATATAACCTGTCCAGGAGTGGATGAAACGATCTGTCAAAGCTGAATGAATGACTTTAGGCAAAGATTCTAGTGCAGGGTCAGATCCAGGAAAATCGGAGGGGGGTGTGCATCAACCGAGTAAGGCCAGGGGTCTGGGGGCTGCCAGAGGCCCCCAGAAGCTCTGCAGTTTTTAAATGCCTGGAGATGCATTTTGAGCTGTCCGAGACATGTAACTGAAATCTCAAAGAAAATTACCACATCAAAAATATTTTTAAAAGTAGGAACTTTCAAAACCATTTTATTCGTCACTGCAAATGATATCATCATAGTTGCAGGTATATGCGTAGAACATAATTATAACTGATATATGGTAATATTTATCAAAGTTGCATTGTCATATAATACATTACCACATGACACAGTACAGTGTAGTACACTGACCACAAAACACCTTATATCGGTAAATTACTATTTTAGCCACTGCAATCTGAGCTCCTGTTTAGGACATTCAATGTACATATAAAACTGTGAATATACATTTCACGTGAATATACAAAACACATATACATACACATATATATACATACACACATTTTTATATATATACAGTGCTCAATACACTGAAGTAGAGCAGTATAATCCAAATAGAAAATAGAAAAATACGCAACTACATGTACCCGAC
>JAPEKM010000011.1:642303-659455 GCA_027575975.1 Cathorops multiradiatus
AGGGCGGGAGCGGGACGAGTCATAACATATGCGGGCGGGAGCGGGACTAAATATTATTTATATTATGCGGGTGCGGGCGGGAGCGGGACAGAAACTGGCGGGAGTGTGCGGGTGCGGGAGGGGAAATCAGTCCCGCGCAGACCTCTACTTTAAACAAAAACAAAATACAATAGACATTCTTGACTCCATGCATTTAACTCTGATTGCATTTATCCATATGAATTACTGTAACACTTAAGTTATATTGAACATTTTAATGAACCTGTAGTTGTCCCGCATTAGAGCAGCAAGGAGGAGTTTTACAAAACAAATCAGAGCAAAACCCGTATCTGTATTCATGACTTCACTTAGTTGCATTTATGCAAGGAACTGTGGAGTGGGGCAAGTAAACCAGTGATTGTACCTCATTAACAGAAGCTTCTCAAACCTCTGGTCAGACAGTCTATTTCTTCTTGGCGTGAGTACCAAACCCCCCAGACTGAAGAGACGCTCCACAGGAGCACTGGATGGGGTTGGAGTGTTATACTTAATGAAGATCTTCTTTATGTTTGCAAACTGATGCAGAATCTGAAGATCATGGGATGAACTCAGGTAGTTCATGACTTCCTTTTCTGCAGAGTAGGTCTCCTCTGGCTCTGCCTCAAAATTGAAAAAGTCCATCTCACCTTGGGGGACAGGTGTGTTGGCCACACTGGCAGAGCTCTGTGTTGGAGGAGCAGTTGTGCGGCATTCTTCTGTCAGAAGCTGTTTCACTTGCTCCCTCCTATCTGCATCTCTCAGCCACCGGAGTTTGAATTCTGGGCAACTCACAGCTGCGAGAAGGGCATCTCTGTCTTCCAGGAGATCACCAAACTGGGTCTTGACCGCCTGAAAAATAAAAATAAATTGCTATGTTTAGGATACATGCAATAACCTGTGTCTGTGTTTCTCTTTTTATTTTTTCTCTTTTGTACTGTGATGTAAATATCCCGTGTGTGTGTGTATGTGTGTGTGTATTTATTTACTTATTTATTCATTCATTTATTTATTTATTAATTAAATAGCACACTGTTGAACATAATATTGGCATAAGTGAGTATTTTGAATCTCATTGTGAATGTGTATAGTGTAAATTGTAGACAGTGAATAGTGGAATAGCTTAAACGTGGATCATACCTGCACTATGGCATCTGGAAGGCCTGCGGTTATGGAGAGGGCATCTTTGACAGCCAGGGTCCTTTGCATCAGGACTTCCAGCGTGGGTAATAAAGTCCCATAAGGACAGTCCGCTTGGAGAATGTCCAGAGCCACAGTCAGAGGCTTTGTGGCCGTGCAGTATTCATGAAGGAACTGATATTCTCTCTCTTTGAAGCATTTCACTCCCAGCTTGGTGCACAGAGTATTCAGCTCATTCATGGGGATTTCTGTAACTCTCTTCAAAGCATCGAAAAATGAGTTCCACCTTGTAGAGGTTGGTACCAGGAGCTTTCTTTTACTGACTTCCTCCACTGCCTCTGATGCGCTGGTGGACCTACTTGCTTTTGTCCAAAGAGCTGAGCATTTTGCTGTGCTGCTCCTGTAAACAACCTTAATGTCTGCATTAGATGTTAAATATTTTTCCACATCGTTTGTGGAAATGAGGTTGATTGTGTGGGAAGCACACCTGTGGTGTGGAGGAAGCACAATCTGGGCCTCGGCATCACTCTCATGCTCAGCTGACAAGAGTTCTGCCATAGGTAAAAACGTGACCTCATCATCTGGGTTTGGCTCTTCCTCCATCTCATCATCGCTAGACACAGCCTGGTAAACTCGAAACGCCTTGGCAAAGTTCAAGCTGTTATCGGTCACTGTTGCAACTACCTTGTTCCCAATCCCATACGCCGAGTGGATGTCTTCAATTTCTTGACCAATTACGTCATATGTGTGTCTCCCTCGTATTCTTCTGCATGCTAAAGCTGCCTTTTTGCGTTCTAATGTGTCTTTACTAAGCTAGTGTAATGTCACCCCCATGTAACTTTTATTGTTAGCTGTCCAAATATCATCTGCTGTTGACACAAAGTCGACCTCATGTAGCGCAGCCTTCAGATTTGTCTCCATTGTTTCATATTGCTTGTCCAGGTAACTAGAAAAGCATGTTCTGTGAGGCAGTTCGGTATCGTTACTGGTAGGGATCTTGGATATGATGGCACGAAATGATGGTGAGTCAACAGTGTTCACAGGCAGCATTTCCTCGACCACATAATGCCCAACCATCCTGTTCAACTCCGCCCCACTAACTGGTTTTACACCGAAATCCAGCTTCCTCTGCTTGCTAGGTCTGGGACTGGGACCTCCTTCACCTGTGTCTTTCGCGGGTGGGACTTGCTCCGTTAGCTTCGTTGTGCTGTGCTGTTTCTCCAGATGTTTTTTCAGGTTTGACGTTGTGTTTTTGAAGGTAGACAGCACTCTGTCACCAGCGCAAAGTGTACAACGGACCTTAATGTTGTCATCCTTAACCGAAATAAAATCAAAATAATGCCTGTATTTCCAGCTGCTAAAGGCGGACTTCTCTCCTTCCATGTTCACATCTGACGAGATAGAATCTTTGATCTGACTTTGGCGCCGCGGAGCAGAGATGACGTAACCTCGTAAGAAATAGCCAAAAACAAATAAGAAGTAAATATAACCCACGTTCCCCCGAAATGCAGAAATAGTAACGCACGATGTTTTAGAAAAGTAACTTTAATCCGACTACTAGTTTTGGAATAGTAGTTGCGTTAGACTACTCGTTACTGAAAAAAGTAGTCCGACTACAGTAACGCGTTACTAAGTAACGCGTTACCGGCAACACAGCTGATTATCTCATTCAAGTTTAATAAAAATAAAAAAAAGTTTAAATTCATAACAAAAGGCCTTTCCCATGATAGAGTGAAAAATGCAGTGTGCTATGTTGATGATATTTAAGAGTTTTGTTAAACATCACTAGATTTAACACAACTAAAATGACCTTGTGTGATGAGAGATGAAAAATAAAATATTCTTTCTATTAAATGCTAATGCTCATTTTATTTACATTATTATTTCCAGTGTAACCTGTTGGAAAAAAAGGGAAGAGAAACCTAACTGTTAAATTAGTTCTGTAGCCTGTTGAGAAGGGAAAAAAGAATGTTACAATATTTAGAATTTTTTTTTCTTTCATTGAGCATTATTTTCATTTAATTCCTAATCCCAGTCTTTACTTAATGTATTAATTCATTTTATCCCAGAGGTCTGTTCCCGCTTCAGCAGCGGCTTTTTTTTCTTTTCTTTTTATTGCAATAAAGGAACGATGACAAAGACACATGACATACTAAGGCAAACAAGTTCTAGTGATTACACTAAATATAAAGGACAATTTAGATTGAGTTACATTGATCAACTCAAAGAAGAAGAAGAAAAAAAACAGACAATAAACAAACATGGGGAATACATTAAAGAACATTCAAAAGTCTTCCATTTTTCTTATTATTTACAAACTTAAGAGAATTGAAAAGAGCTGACATTTCTAAAGTAAAGACATTGAAGAAAGGCTGATTTTTCTTCCATTTTTGTTTATGAATAAAAAACTTAGCTTGTAAAATACAGAAGTTAACTAAAAATTCAAACGAAGGGTCAATTGAGTTTTCATAGTAAAAGTAAAAGAAAATATCTTTGAGAGAAAACATAATGGCCCCGCTGTACAAAAAGATAAGAACTGAGGTCTGCTAGAAATTTTTTCACCATGTTACAGTCAAAAAATAAATGTACAAGAGTTTCACCTTCTTTATCACAAAAAGAACAATTCAAACTTAAGTCTGTGTATTTGGAAATATATACATTTGTAGGGTAAATCTTGTGGAGAATTTTAAAATGAGTTTCTTTTATTTTATTCGTAATACAATATTTATGAGGTAGCAACCAAGCCTTTTTCCAAATGATACCTTGAACTAAAGAATTCCAAAAAAATTTCCCTCTAGGAGTAATTCTGTTTCTCTGTTGAAGAGACTTACGCACATGTTTGTTGTCACATTTTTTATCAAGTATATTAATGCCATTCAATATTATATCTGAAGAGGGAGAAGGAGTATAACTAGGTAAATTATATGATAAGTGACTTTTAATAAGAAGAGCTAATCCTTGAGGGATTGCTTTGATTACGGTGTTAAATTGACGAAAGGGTATAGGAAAAAGGTAACGTGACAAAAACTGCTCATATGTCAACAAAGTGCCAGAATCATCAAATAAAGAAAAAATATCACATATACCATGTTCAAACCACTTAGGGTAAAATAAAGTTTTGTTTCTTACAGTGATGTCAGAGTTGTTCCATATAAACACTTTATGGGGGGAGAAGTTATGAACAAAGCACATTCTCCAGGCAAGTAGGCATTGCTTATGGAAATTAGAAAGTTTAATAGGCAATTTAGAAGGGACAAAGTTGCACTTAAGAATAAAAGAAAGACCACCTAATTTATTGAATATGTGATTAGGGATAAAAAACCAGAGTGAGTTAGGTTGTAAAAGGCATCTTCGAATCCATCCAGTCCTGAAGGAATCAATTGTGTTAGAGAAGTCTAAAAAGTCTAGACCTCCATTAGCTTTACAATCAGTCAGCACTTCCTTCTTTAATTTATGAGGTTTATTACTCCAAATGAAATCCAGAAATATTTTGTTGATCTGTTTTATTGTTTTATCTTTCAGAAATAGGGAAA
The DNA here is from genome assembly GCA_027575975.1 of Cathorops multiradiatus. Classification (NCBI taxonomy): domain Eukaryota; kingdom Metazoa; phylum Chordata; class Actinopteri; order Siluriformes; family Ariidae; genus Cathorops; species Cathorops multiradiatus. The sequence continues at coordinate 646,992 of JAPEKM010000011.1, forward strand.
GAGAGGGATAAACAAAATGAGAAAGACCATCTGCTTTAGAAAGCAAAGTTCTTCCATATATACTTAGATCTCGTTGTAACCAAGAATTAAAGATGTTCTTGGCTTTTATTATTTTTCCTGCAAAATTCAATTCCTCTCTGATCTTGGGATCCTTAGTTATTTGTATTCCTAAATATTTAACTGTTTGCTTTACTGGGATGTTATCCAGTGCTGTGTCATTGCAGTCCTGTAGAGGTAATATTTCACATTTTGAAATGTTCAACTTGAGACCTGATGCATTAGAAAATTGCTCTACAAGAGCCAGCGCATGAGGAAGTTGTAATTTATCTTGTAGAAACAAAATCGTGTCATCTGCCAGTTGTGATATTTTGATTTCCTTCTCAAAAATGGTTAGGCCAGTTTCTTCTATTTCTTTTCCATATGGGCGTTGAATTGTGACGTCAGCACCAGTTCCATCTAGTAACCATCTAATTGGTCAGAAGTGCGTTACTCGGTGTGGGTGGGGCTGTGAGTTCAGGCTTTCTTTATCCAATCACAGCGACGGAAGGGGTGTGGTGTGCTGGGAATGTGGGTGGGGAAGAATAAATGTAACGTGAAATAAAAGTTTTCTACTGAGGACTGAATCAGAGTTGTTGTGAAGTCTCCGGATTTAATAAACCAACGCGACCTCGGGACACGCCCATCCGAATCACAGCACACCAGAGAGAGAGAGAGAGAGAGGGGGCGGAGCGGAGCGGAGTTGTGAAGACACGGAAATCACGGGAGCGCGTGTGAGTTGACAGTGTGTGTGTATGATGGTAGAGTTCGCTCCGTTAAATATCCCGGTGAGGAGGCGCTTACAGACCGCCGCCGTGCTGCAGTGGGTCTTCTCTTTCCTCGCGCTCGGTGAGTGATTATAAATATAATTAATTAAATTTTAACATTACTAATCATTATGCTAATATATACACTTTTTTTTTGTTTACATAAAATTAACTTGAGATTTAAGTTATTCTGTATCATCGTTTGTTTATTGACTAACTATAAAACCTCGTTACAAGCATCACAGTGCTGCTGATTCTGCATGCTGATTGGTCAGAAGGTGTTGATTAAGTAGTGCAGCTGAAATTCCTCTCTGCAGTTAACCCATCTGAAGCAGTGAACACATATGATTACTTTTATTTGGATCCAAGAGACAAGCAAAAGGGTACAAGATCCAAATATTCTGGAAAAGGTATTTGACATGTTGATAGATCTTAGGGGCTACACACTTTTTCATATACCAGTCCTCTTATTGTTGTAGCATTCAAGATTCATGGATAAACAAAACATCTCTGTCTCCATATGTGCATACTACCAATAATAGCTGAAACAGAGCAAAACTTTGCCAATTTTTTTGCTCCTCTTTTTTGCATTCCTCCCAGCTGCAGCCCTCGAACTACATTCTTATGCACATGACCTCAGCTTCCAAAGATCAATACTACTAGTCTGCAATCATAACCCAACTGGTAAATACGTTCCAATAATGGCTGATACTTGAGTACTTTGGAATAATAACAAGTGTCCATATACAGATCAAAACAACACCCCACCTCAATAATGCATGCTGATTTTTCCTCTGAATCAACCATTACAATATCTGGTGTATTTGGGATATTTTTAAAGTGATCAGAATCAGATATGTCCTGTTGAAACCAGTTCGTTTTCACAGTGCTGTGTAGGAAAAACCTGCAATCCTGTCTTTGGTTTATTTTTTGTAAGTCCTTCGCTACCAGATCGACCAAGCGGTCGTGCCTGGCCACATACTGTCCTTTATAATGGTTGCATCCGTTTAGTATATGAGCCACAGTTTCTTTTTCTTGCTGGTTTGAATGCAGGATACAAGAAGGGTCATACTTTGATGGATACCAAGTTGCTAGGTTGTACCTTGTTGGCAGGCATTGCAGTCTTGCTTTAATGGCAAACACAACGATTTCTTCTGAGATGGAGTGATTTTTAAAAACTGAATGTGACACGGATTTGTCGGCAGACTCTAGGAGCGCCAATTTCCCTTGTAGTTTTAGGTTTTTCCAGTGCTGTGCGCTGTGTGTTTTTTTATTATTTAAAAGTGATGCCCTGATGTTCTTAATTTGCAACTGGCATGTCGTGTTGTTTTCGTTCAGAATCACTTGAGGCGAAATCTGGTGGTTTGTCACAATATCCTCAAGTGTTACTGCTGCTCCGTCAGTTCTCATCCAGGACAGTTCAAGCCGCGCTCGTTGGCAAAGGTCATTGAGATCCATCCAATCGGAGCGCACCCCAAATCCAGCTGCCTTGGTGTCGAGTTTGCCGTTTTCTTTAAGTTTGAACCCTAGAAACTGGGGCTCATTGGGTGAGGCAGGGGGTATTTTACGTCGCTGTAGATGTAACAACAGCGATGCGCGTGCCAGTTCTCTGACGGTAGTGTCATCACTATTTAACATGTTGATGAGATGGCCTGTTCTCGCAGCAGTGTAAATCCATTCTACATTCGGGACACCTAGGCCCCCGTCGTTGCGTGATTGGAAAATAATGTCCCGTGTTGTGTGGCTATTTAGTCCAGTCCATTTTCTTACAAGCCGCACGGTTTCGTTATTTAGAACTGCCAGCGTATTTTGAGCAATGTGGACATTCGGGAAAAGGTGTTGTATTTTGGCTACTGCTATAGCACTAATGGCCTCGATTTTCATCATAATAGGTAGTGGAGAAGAATCTATTAGAGCCAGTCTTTGAGTGTACTCCTGGCACAACTCCGCCACTTGTTCCTCCCAGTCACCCGCCACATTAAACCTGTGCCCCAGATATGGATATGTTTCGTGGCGTTCATATATGCGGATGGGATTATTCATTATTGAGAAGACGGGGGGCTTGTCAGACTTGGCTTTATACCATCTATTTCCGCCACTTCGTCTCTCATAGAAGGCAGCACATTTTGTATGTTTGATGTCCAGGCCTGACCACTGTATGAATTGTTCTGTACGCGCGAGCATGTTGTTAATCACGAGTTCTTCCCTTGATGACATTTCCACATCGTCCGCGTAGCCTTGCACGGGGTTCGGGGAGCGCGCACCTGTGGGCGCGCACTGACACATCCATTTAAGCCAAGAGTTGATAGCTAGAATAAAGTTAATGGCGCTCCATGGGCACCCAGTCTTAATGCCGATTTTAAGTGGCACTGGATCAGTCAATGCTTTTCCACATATGACCTGGATGAAGGAATTAGAGTATACGTCTTTAATTATGTCCGTGTAAAGCTGTGGAAGTCCTATTTCGCTCAGTGCATGATACATAACATTGTGGGGCAGTGTGCCAAACGCGTCACGGAAATCTAAGAAAACTGTATAAAACTTTGCTGATGAGTGCTTGAAATCATCAATTCCGGTTTTGAGACAAAAAACGTGCTCATTCATTCCTTGTCTATTAATATATGCTTTCTGTGTTAGTGAGAGTATCCCCGTTTCTACTAGCCACGGGAGGATTCGGGACAGCAGACACTTCATAAAAAGTTTATACACAGTGGGTAGTAAGGAGATGTCTCTCCAGGTTGAGGGGTCATTGGGAATATTGTCCTTTTTTGGGATGCGATGTATTAAAGCCCCTTTCCATGACTCTGGAACTTTTCCGTTTTTCAGACAGGTGTTAAATATGTTAGTCAGGGCTGGGCACCAGACTTGTTTGGTTGCTTTCAGGGTTTCGTATATGACCCCATCTAGTCCACAGGCTTTATTGTTGGGGAGATTATTCATAATTTTCTCTACTTCAGTGAAAGTAAACAATGACGTGTTCAGTTCGTGGCCTTCTATCGGGGTCAGAGAGTCTAACCATGGAGGCGCATCTACTCTAAAGTCGGGGCTTTGTGGTGCGCATTTTGCGATGTAATAGTCTTGCACCGACTGTACACTATTTGCGCATGCTGGTGTACTTGGGTATGCGCTATTGTTAAGGATAATTTGGATCGCTTTCGACCTCCTAGTTTGCCACAAGTATGCCAATTTATGTTTGCCCACCTGCTTTTGTTCTTGTTTTTCATTCCATGGGGTTCCCAGCGCTGGCTGCACGACGTCTCTCAGGAAGCGCAGCTCCGCCTCAATCCAGCCAGCCAGGCCCTCGGTGGTTTGGGCCTCAGGTAGCTTTGGGTTGATTGTGGGCATTTTTTTCAGTAAACGTATTGTGAATTTCAAGAAAGGTACTCCTAGTGGCTTTCCATTTCCTCTGACGATAGTGAAGGATCCATTTTTAAAGTATACTCCATTTAAGATACGGATGAGTTTTATCCACTTCGCCGGCGTCTCTCCTGAAAAGAGGAAGTGATGTTTATCCTCGAGATGTTTTGTGTCCAGGGTCTTTCGAAATTCTCTCTCCTTATTTTGGAATATAATCCACTCATCTTCTTCCAATGTTCTGACCGTGGTGGAAAAGAGGTCCAGGTGAGTAGAATCTCTCTCTCTGGCGTTTTTGGGCACAGGGTCATAGATCGCCCACTTTTGTTTGAAGATTCTGCCGGTCTGTAGAGCGTCTTTGAATGCAGTCTTTACCGTCGTAAGAAGACACATTGTAAAAAGTAGTAGCCTTAGGTCAGCCATGTCAAATTTTAAAAAACCTTTTCCTACATTAACGCTGGCAGTTACAACGGGTGCGGTGGCTAGATGTTCAAAGGTGCGCGCACCAAAGAACAACAAAGAAGGAAATATATGACAGTGCAAAACAGATATGATATGTTAGACTGACTACTGTAACACACACACACACACACACACACACACACACACACAGTCACCTGCTGTTTGATGCCATCGTACACACCCACTGTAACTCTTTTCATTGTGTTAAATTACACCGGAGACTTTAAGTTGATTTTCTGACCAGATTCCATTAAAACCAGTCAAATCAGAATGAGGATGAAATGGAAAGTGTTCACAGGTTCAGATGTGAGAATGTGTTGCCGTTTCTGTTGTGTGTGCGTGTGCGTGCACACAAACTGTGCACCTACAAGATGGTTTACGAGAGCGTAGAACCGTGAAAACCCTCACAGAAAAGATTTTCTTTTTCACACATTCCCTGACAGTGATCATTATTCATGCAGGATGGTGCACATCCTGAACTACAAAAACAAGTTCATCGCAACAGGTTTTATGGCTCTACTAATGCAAAATGTCCATCCATCCATTATCCGTAACCGCTTATCTTGTGCAGGGTCATGGCCAAGCCGGAGCCTACCCCAGCTGACTATGGGCGAGAGGCAGGGTACACCCTGGATAATTCACTAGATCATCACAGGGCTGACACAAAGAGACAAACAACCATTCACACTCACATTCACATCCATCGATCATCTATAGCCACTTATCCTGTTCTACAGGGTCGCGGGCAAGCTGGAGCCTATCCCAGATGACTGTTACCCCTTTTCCACCAAATCAGTTCCAGGGCTGGTTCGGGGCCAGTGCTTAGTTTGGAGCCTGGTTTTCTGTTTCCACTGACAAAGAACTGCCTCTGGGCCAGAAAAACTGGTTCCAGGGTAGCACCAGCTCTTTGCTGGGCCAGAGGGAAGAACTGGTCAGCTTACGTCAAGAGCTTACGTCAGCGGGGGGCGGCCGTGGGGGGCGCCATTTTTAAATAAGCGACGAGATATCATGGATGCAGTAAAGCAGCAGTCATCCATTGTTGCTGCTTCATCTTCTTCTTCTCCGTGTTGTTGTTGGTTCGATGTTCGCGCCAAGGTTTATGCAAACGCAGCAACATAACTGACGTATACAGTGACGTAATGCTTTTCCATAGCACCCCAAGCTATGGAAAAGCAAACTGGTTCTCAGCTGGTTCACAAGTTGAACGAGTTGTGAACCAGCCCTGGAACTGATTTGGTGGAAAAGGGGTAACAGACTCTATACTACTCTCTGTAATGGCATGCGTCCTTTATATGATCTTCCTATGATCATCTTGCGGTGTCCCTTTACAGAGAGCTGTTAAGGTGAATTGAACCCTGTTTGAAATGTTATGGTAAAGTCCCTACAATAATCACAGAATTGGTGTGAAGGAAAAGGCCATTGCAAGATTAATTTACCACTCTATGATACACTTCCCTGTGTATTTCTGAATCTTGGCACCTTTTTGTCCACTGAAACATGTGCAATGTTATATTGCATCCAAAAAACAAACTTCAATATCAAATGAATGAACACACCATCCTGTTATCTCTCTCAACTAACTCATCGGGGTTTTTTCTGTATTCATAGGCTCTGAAAAAGATCCTCTCACAATATGAGCAAACTGTCCACGGCTCAGTTAATACTGTATCTTCAGGTACTATTAACACATATCCAACTTCCATCAAATACTGTAAACAAAAACTATCCAACCACCCACTCTTCTCCTTGTGAGTGAAATGTCATTCAAGCAAGTGACATTTCAAACAAAATATGACAAAGAAATGTTTTGGCTCTAATAACAATTCCCAAAGAAGCTATAGCTGGATAGAGCCTTGCATGTTGCCATGGTAGCACAGACTGACCAGCAGCCTGTAAATGTTTCAATGTAATGAACTATTGCTAGAACTGTAGGTATGTAGCGAACACAGACAAGTGGAGTCTGTCTGTCTCACACACACACACACACACACACACAGTAAACCTCAGTCCCTCACAACATTACTCATCCAAATCAGAGGGGGCCGGAACTAGTTGCTGGATAATGTGGATTCTAACATCAAGAATTTTCATAATGTTATATTAATCTTTGTGATATGATAAATCACAGACTTTAAAATTCTCTTCTAAAAGCTGAAAGGAATGAAGCTCTACAACTTGTAAATGGAGTTATTGGAACATTGAATGCTGGCTAAATGCTAGAAACTAAACTGCCCCACCTTGGGGGGGGGGGATAGATGTAGGTCAGGAGAACAAACACACATCCAGTTTCTCATCCACATTTATTTTAATACATCTTGCTCTTAACCAATTTATGGTACCATTTTTACCCCCCCCCCCAAAAAAAAAGACATCTGTACAGTGAACACATTTCCAAGTGTACACATTACAGTTCTGACCAGAAGCATTAAAAAAAAATTTAACCCACTAACTGTAAGATTATTGTGCTACAGAAACGCAGTAACTCAGGCTGAGAACTTTCCCTAAACCACATCAGCCATTTACATCTGAAATCAATTTCAAGCACGCTTCTAAAAAAGTTAAGGCAGAGACATTTTTCAAGTTTAAAAGAAAATTCAAGTTGTGGAGCAAATGTTAAATTATAATAGTGTCTCGAACCATGTTCAAATCTTAAATCAGACCTTTATCTGTTTCTGATGAGTGGATTAAAGCCTAAACTTTAGATATTAAATGAGAGGTTGAAGTTTAGCAGAATAATGTCCAAGCAGCGTGATGAGCTCCACACAGCAGGAAGACAGACAAAGGATCAGGCTCTCTGCCAAAAACAAACAAAACACCCATCAGGATCTGAGAACTGAACACATGTCCAATTAAACAAAGAAAGAACCTTCAGGAAAAGACATGACTGATACGTGAGATACGATCCCTGACTGGAGCAGGCCAAGGGAGCGAATAATATTTTTATATGCACAACTTGAAACACCAGTCTGCGAATATCAAGATACAGAGATGATTCTCAATGGTTCCCTTTACTGAGATATGGAACCGGAAGCGACTCGGTGAAGCATCTCAACTGCACAACACACCTGTAAAACATGATGTACTGCAATAAACATCACAAAAGAGATGCATCACCATCTCTCTCTCACACACACACACACACACACACACACACACACACACACACGTCAGAACCTTTTTTTTTTTACGCTTTGTTTATAAAGTGTGATGACTGTGTGCCACTATGGATGTCTCTTACACACAGGCTCAGAAACTTCTAAAGCAGTGTGGCTGTTGTTTCTCAAGAATGGGAGAAACTATTAAAAAAAAAAAGTGTTAAAAAGAAAGGAAAGATGGAAAAAGGAAAATAAATCTGACATAAAAAAGGTATGCATACAGGACAAGATAACAGTTACACCAGCTACTTTACCACATCAGTACAAATGATTAAAAAAAAAAACCCTCAGAGCTCAGAACTCTACTCCAGTGGCAACACGTTACATAAAAACTAAACACAAATCAGACTGAATCACACCAGCATCACGACTACAAGGGTTCAGCCTGGTGTAGAAAAGAAAACCCAACTCAGACCAGTGTTAGTGCCAGTACACTGGGGTTACAAAATTATATACATTCTGGTTTAAAAAAAAAAAAAAGGAAGAAAATTGGCTGACAATTCATATCAGCATTATTTTCAGTCTGTACCTGCTACTAGCACTACTTCAGTCTTGAACAACAAAAATCCTCAACCCCTTTCAAAAAACAAAAAACCCACACAATCTTTATCTGTGTGTTAGTGCAGGTTTATTTATCCCACCGTCCTCCAACAATGCAAAAAAAAAAAAATCATCTCAAAGGACAAACAAATGCATGGTAAATGAAACCAGAGTAAGAGTCTAAAGAACCGAGGACCCTCCTACACCTGCAAGTGCAGTGATCTGCAGGCCCTGATTCCAGTGTCAATATTCACTATGTGCATGTGCAGCCAGGCTGAGCGGAGAGACGGTACCAAGCACTCTGACCTGCCGAGTGCTTGCTCCTCAGTCACTGCTCAGCACTCAGGATTGAGGTGCCACATCTCCAGCCCCCTGATGACACTTCCAGACCTCTCGGGCTCGATGAGGTGCAGGTTTGGCAGACACGGGCTGTAATTCTTTGCATCTGAGTTCTACAGAGTCAAGTGAGACGGGTTCTTCTGTGGAAGGAAGTGAAGTGTTCATGGGTTTGGACTCGACTGGTGGCTGCTGTGTCGGGGCCTCCCGTATCCTCTGACAGATCTCAGCATAACTCGGCTTCCGGGGCTCCTGAGTGATCATGGGGACATAAGGAAATTCAGGTCATGTATTAAGTATTATTAAATAATAAATCACAAACTCTTCTTAATGTTACTTTGTCGTATCTACATGTATATCTACTGTTTTAGAGGTAATGAAATGCGGATGACAATGTTCAACGTAACTTCAAGGCATGATTGTGATGTGGCGCATTCTTTATTTTTGCTATTATGTTTTGTATTATTTGATTTCATGTATGAGCCGCTATTCATCTTTAATGATGGCAACACCAGGCTCTTGTTGAACCTGATTTAAAAAAAAAAAAGTTAATTTCTTAAAAAAACAAAACCCCTGGTCAATAGAAAAAGGATATTGCATGGGTTCTAATTGGAATTAAAGCTCTCAATATGGAACAAAATTCATTTTTTTTGAATAGTGGACTAAAACGTAGAACATATGGAATGCAAATGTCTGGATTTAGTCAGGTTTTTTTTTTAAACTATAGATACTAGAAAGGCAATACTTTCTAGATATCAACATTACAATTACAGAAAGTGCAAAAAAAGCCCAAAAAGCAACAAAAACCCAGCATCTTTAAACTGCCTTCCTGTTGGAATATTTTCTTTACTTAAGTCAGTGAGGGTGACTCACAAATCGCTCACTATGCACTACACTTGCACACTACCTAGGGTATAACAAGGCTGTGTAGCTAGAGGAGGAGGTTTATTGCAATACAAATGAAAAACCTGTTGAATAGTTTTGCAGTTTTATTCTGAGTCACACTCACTGTAGTTGGAGTAACCTGGACCGAAGTTGGACTTTTAAGATTGGACACTGCGGGCCTCTCTCCAGGTGAGATCATCTCCTTCAGCTTTACTTCCTGTGACTTCACTGAGCTACGGTTTTAAAAACCATCACACATTAAACGCAAACAAATCTGAATAAGCTATGTGATAAACATTAAAGATTACTTTCAGGTTTTATTTCATATTATAACTAAAACATTAACAATTTGAACTGATGCAAAAAATTAATAATAATAATAATAATAATAATAATAATACCACCATATGTTAAAGTGCTATACACATAAAATGTAACTTAAGTGTACCTGTAGCGAATTTTAATTACGAGCCGTTTCAAAAGATCAAGTGGTTCCATCATGTAACGTTTGTCATAAGCTCGTCAAATACACGCGAGTTTTAGGTCACTGCTCTGCCAGTCAGGCATGGTTAGCAACATGTTGCCGACTTCATGGGCTGTTCTGGTACCAGTGGTGATGCACAAATCATTGGTTTGTCAGAGTGGCTGGGCTGCAGTGGACTGGTCACTGACCCCATATTGCAAACACCAGTCTAAGAACACAATCAACCGATCTGCTCATAAGAAATATTTACACTTACTCGAGCTAATCTTTGGCTGGATTTAAAAAAAGGCAGCCACCATTCATCATTGATTCAAGACTGGACCAAATTGCTGCCCTGAATCATCCAAAGCACACAAAATCTGCATGCCATCTAGCGACAAGTTTTACCTTCAAATAGCCCAAACTGTCAGACAGATTTTATCTTGCATCAGGGCCTCCAGTACCCTCTGGCAGATCTCGGCATAACTCTGCTTCTGGAGTGTTCCCACCGCGAAAGAAAAACCAATCAAAACCGAAAGAGTGAAAGTGATCATGCCAGTACCATCCCTGTGTCCAAAACCACTCACTTGTTCACTACTCCCTACTCAGAGAATTACTATACAGAGGACTATATAGTGAGCTCACTGGTAAAATGGGGGAGGGATGATTTCGGACACTAGTCCGCCGCATTGGTATTTACATTATTACAGTCGCACAATTAAAAACGTGCCAGATCAGTCGGCTAGTGGGTTTTCAAAATAATAAATACATATTATACGGAGTATTTCCCCACATCAACACAAAAGTACTTGCATCTTTTTTTTTTAAATCAAGGCTGAATACTTTCTTCTTTGCTGATGCCCTTTATTAAATCAAATTTGAGACTTTTGATTTCTTTCAGCGCGACCGCAATGCATGATGGGATACATTGCTTGGTTAGTGACCATCAGTTGTACACTACTTTTCATGATGCATTGTGGGATACTCTCACACGGCATGTGAATAGTCTTTCATGAATGTGCAAGTGTGCGCTCAGCACTCCAACTCTGGTGTGACCAAGTAAGGTGACAAAGTTATGTTCATCCAATTGAGGCAATTTAAAAACTTATTTGGCAGTGGGCACACAGGAAAGTATAAAAGTTTGTCAATATGCTTATCATGCTTGTATGACAGATTAAAAAAATAAAAAAATAAAAAAACCACAACTAAAAGATATTTTTCAATACATGACCTACTCATTCTAAACCTGTCAAGCTTCGCCAGCCAAGCTCTCGACCTCAAAGTACAACCAAATCTACTTGCACATAATGCCATGAAATAAAGATACATTACAAGTATTAGATCTATATTCAACGTGTTCTTAAGTTACTTGACTGGGAACTTCAACCCACAGAACACTGCTTGTTTACTCGCACCCGATAACCCGGAATCAACTGTACACCACTTCCGGCCAGCAACAGCTGCTCCCCATGGTTCTGCCTCTGCGGGTAATTCACGGAATAAAAAAAAAAAAAAGGTCCACAAAAGTGCTTTTACAGTGTTTTTTTTTTTTTTTTTGACTGAATGTGCATGCCTTTTGTCTATAAGTAACACAAAGCACGATTAGTGTTATAAGCATGACCAGTACACTTTAAATGCTGTATTACACATGTTCTATATCAAAGCCTTGGAGAAACAGGATTAATATGATAAGGTGGCTTAATTATGTGCACTCTGTGCTGAACTGAAACATTATGTAATCATAGGATTGTGGGACAGTTAATTAACTGGTAATTATTTTATAACTATCAGACATAACTCATCAGCATTATGCTGTACCTTAGTTTGTAGGTGGGAGACAGTGGGTTCTGCTGTTCCACTGCAGGCTGAGGAACAGCAGTAACAGTGGGTGTCATTTCTCTGTGGCTTCCTGAAGTCAAGTGGCTGCTCACTGCATCTTTATTTACAGGCTGAGAAAGAAGAACTGCCATGAAATTACCATGGCACTGAGAGCATCAATACACTCAACATCTGGACAGTTACAATGAGCTGCGTCATGTAAATGGGTCCGTCTCAGAAACTGGTCTCTCATTTGGGACATTATGGTCAAAAAATAAATTTTCTAAATTTTACTTTTTTTTTTACATTTACCCAACACTCAATGTTTGTCATGTTTAATAAGAATAAAGATAGTATCTTGCTTTATCTGGCCTCCACTGTGGAAATTTTTTTAATTACAATTCAAATGCTTTTGTAAAATTGATTTACATATAAAATAACTACACTATGAAGAATTAAAGCCCCTCCTTCACAGATGAGTGAAAATATTGAATACATTTCCTCTATTTTGATTGCTTGGGTTAAAAATGCCAAGTTATGATGACAACTGATTATTCACTTAAATATGAATAATATGATACATTTTGGGTATTTGATATGGTGAAATAGGACACAATGGAAAAATCAAGAACACACCGGAAAGATGAG